>OX101726.1:18420811-18736478 GCA_944452665.1 Stenoptilia bipunctidactyla
ATTTCTGTCATACATGATTTCTATGTAGCTTTAACCATTAAGGCTGCGCGCGCGACGGAAGCTTAAAAAATGAAGTAACTTCTCCCGTTTTTCCAACATTTCCCTTCACTGCTCTGTTCTTATTGATTGTAGCGTGATAATAAGTATACTATAACCTGCCCAGGAGTATGAAGAATAATTTTACCAAGTTTCGTTAAAATCCGTCCAGTAGTTTTTGTTTCTATAAGGAACATACAGACAGACAGACAAAAATTTTACTGATTGCATTTTTGGCATCAGTATCGATCACTAATCACCCCCTGATAGTTATTTTGAAAATATATTTCATGTACAGAATTGACCTCTCTACAGATTTATTATTAGTATAGATAGATAGATATATAGACTACCATATTGATAATACATACACATACTTATTAATACTTTACTATGAGCAGTGTTTCACGAGGTAATAGCGTTTAAGCATCCTTTTGAGGTATAAGGACTGAGAGCTTTGCGAATATCTAAGGGTAAGTCATTCCAAAGCGACACCGATCGCACAGGATAGGATTTGCTTAAAAATGTGGATGTATAAGATGGTGTTGCAAGGATGCAAGGAGGAGATACTCGTACCTATAACACAAGCTACGTGCTTTCTTTAGGGCTAGGTGGCGCTGTGTGAATATATGACCAACAATTATTTGTTATAGTAAAAACGTCTTTGCGTTGTGCTCCGGGTAAAGTGAAAAGTTAGTGAAATTACAGGACTAGGCTTTTAGATAATCATAACATTTATCAATGATGTCCATAGAAATAAGTGAATTACCTACTATCGAAACCCACATCGACACCGTACTCTTTTTCATTTTTATTTCATCGCTGTAATGTGAAGATTTTTATAAGTGTACAATAAAGGATAAATGAATAAATACTCATTTGGTGAAATCAAAACCAAAAAGTTTTTATTCACTGTAGGTACAAAGTTTTCACTTGGTGAAGTAGATGTGGGCGACGCGGGTCCGGGCGGCGAATATACAAAGGCTATACTATTTGAGTCACGAGTCAGACTCTAATAGAGGAGCTTTTGTTTATGCATATGACTCGACAATACCTAATCGAACTCAGTAAAAAAATTACTGAAATGGATGAGCTTTTGCTCTTGTAATTTTCAAAGAAATGCAAAGACAAAACCTAGTACTGTATAATACATATTCACTCAAATAGATAAGCTTTTGTCAAGATAAAAAGTAGGTATATCTTTGTTTGATATACATTGCGATGAAAGAGATAAGCTACGAGAAGGGCTGCCGCACCGGAAGGCGGAGTTGGTACGGTTAGGTGCGACGACGAGCGCAGCGAGGAGGAGCATGTTAGGTTGCATATAGTTATTCACGTGCGCGAGCCGAGCGAGCGAAGCGAGCGGTGCCGCGGCAGCGGCCAGCGAAGCGCCATAAACCTGGTCAGCTATTAAGGTTAACCCAGGGCAATCCCGACATGGTCAAAAGTCAAACGTTAAGTCATCAAAATAACGATGGTCATAATGCATGCACATTTTATTCCTATCTTTGAAAATCAGAACAATGGGAATTGTTCACTTTTTTAACCTATTATTTTTATTATGTTATATTAAACTTTAGCCTATTTTGAGAGAACAATTTGAATAGTTTCATTTTTAACTGTGTCGTTTAATTTATATTGATTTTATGAAATTAGTACGTGATGACGTCATCAGTGGCATTAACTTTATAAACATGTGTCAGTCAGTAAAACAAAACATTAGCTGTGTCTGGTGCTAAAGTCATGCTATGTCACTGTCACCCAATGGATTGTCAACAGACAACAAACCAACATTTCAAACATTGATTCAAATCAAATCTTAACCGTCTTTATTTCCTCTGTTTCTTTTCTTTGTAGTTTGTATAAATAATCTATAATTAAAATAATTAAATTAATTATTCTTAAAATTTTAATTGCTAATTAAACTTAGATCAATCGCAGGGAAAAATAAAGAAGCTGAGTTTGTTACGTTGAGGTTACGTTAAAATATAAACAAAACAAAACAACCACCATAGAGCGATAGAGTTTAGTTTGACTTTTTTTAAACAGCTTTAAGGCATAACACTTGATCGATCTGATGCCTTTGATGACGTCATCAAGGTTAAATAAAGGTCAAATGTATTTTGTTAAAAATCTCTTAAACCCCAATATTTTTAAATGTTTTAAATCGACTAAATTAATCAGAAACCTTATTCCTCGAAACGGTTTTTCGTATGAAATAGATAAAAAAAAATGAACAATGCCCATTGCCATTTAAGTATCAAATTAAAGCTAACGATTGGTAAATATCGATATCAAATGGGATAGCTTTTTTTGCTGCAATGTTACATTGAAGTTATCTCACAAAGTCTACGCGACGTCGGTCAATTTCTGTACTAGAATAGATTAGGGTTTCGGCAAGTTTTTGTCATTCAAAAGCTAAGCCAGTTCAGTTTGCACTTTCACTCTAATGGTATAGCTTTTGTAAATACGCGTCCGGGCGACGCACAGTGCTTCTTCTAGGACGAGTTACGTTTAATGACTTTATTAATGTTGATTTTAGGAATAAAACACAAAATCAGCAAAAAACTTTCCAACCAGCTTTTATTCATAATCAAGAAACGTTCCTTTAATTTCAATTACCCACCGATGTCCATTTGGATTTACTTTTTGAAGAATAACTGTCCACTTTCATCTTTATTTGACTTTTGGATTAGTCAATGATATCACTAAAATCTTTGAGAAAACGAAATCATAAAAACGAGCGTTCCGGTCACATTTTTCGTGTTTACCAATTCTTCGAAAAACCCGATTTTTCTAATCGAGTAAACACGCTCTGTGAGAAAACTAAAAATAAATAGACTCAAGTGTGCTGTATGAAATTTATACTTTTATAAACAAGCCTGATGCAGCTAGGGTTAATAAAAAAAATAGCGAGTGTACGAGGCACATACACTTTTTAGACTTTGGAAGTTAAATATTGAATAAAATTAATAATAGACTGTCGAGTACCATTGGAACAGTCCTATATTTTAAAATTAATGCTTCTCCACCTTGAAATCATTAAAAAAGTAAAGTGCATACCTTGAATATTTAGATTTATCATTAAAACTTTTAAAACTAACGAACTGCCAAAATGAGATGCTGTCGAAATGTTTTTTTTTTACGTTTTCAACCGACTTCCAAAAAAGGAGGAGATTCTCAATTCGTCTGTTTTTTTTTGTCTTTGTTACACGATATTTCGGACACTTATGAATTGACTTTGAAAATTGTTGTTTCATATGATAGAGGCTACTTTATAGTTGGTCCCATTTAAATTTCATCGAAATCGGGTGAGTAATTCATGGAAAATTTCAAACTTTTGAAAGAATATGTATGATTTCGGAGAATGTTTACATTGATGATATTTTTGACGTGAAGTCGGTTTTTTAATGCTCTGCATTCGTTGATGTTTAGTCAGCTGCGTAAATGCAACTAGCTAAAAACGGCAATTAACTAACTCTTTACCCTTAGATATCATTCATCATGGTGGAAAGTGATAGAAAATCATTTCTTGGAATTCGATAATAAGTGATATTAGTATTATCAGATAATTAACCCTTTCCAGGAATCTAACGATGACTATTGTCCTTGTTCATAGCTTGTTGTTGATAGCTTGTTCTAGTTGAAACACTGTGCGACGTAAAGAATCCTGGGGAGGCCTCCGTCCAGCATTGTGCGTCTCTCGGCTAATGAAGATGATCGTCCGAAATATGTACTTCAATATAATGATCTACTTCGTGTGACGTTCTTCAAGTAAATAAAATTATTGTCAGGTACATATTATGTAAGTTCGATGTCCTTATGTATAATTCAGGCAACGGTGCCTGTTATAAATTAACAAGGAAAATTAAATCGGGCAGAAATATTATATAACATTTTTCCATTCATTAACAGTTCATTTGCTACTTACCATTCATTATTCCGGTTGTTACGAATATAGCAACATAATTAATAGGGATATTTGAATAAATTATATATTCATACAATATTTTTCAGACATTCAATATTTTTATGTTATAATTGGTAGGTTTTTCATCAAAACGGATAATGTTACTTTTTGCGCAGTAACTGTATTTAATTTAAAATCTAGGGCATCCGAAGTTTGTCACTTGTGACTTTTAGGGGTCCTGTTTAAAGTGCTGAAAAAGTCTACTTAGATTTTGATGTTATACTTACTGAAAAGAGTTTTATGATTTGCTTTAAGAACAGAATTGTAGTAACAAATTTAATTAAAAATATCTAATATTAACAAAGTGAATATGAAAGGAGTATAAGTATCACACTTTCTCTGTTCTGTTACCGACCGGGGCTCCTGAACGCTAAGTTGACCGGCCATGGGAATTTATTGGCGTTTTTTTATAAGTATAACAAATTGCCCATTTAATGTTATTTCGTTATTTTGGGAACAAGGTGTTCGTTCCCAATTCCCAGAAAAGGGATGGTCCCGACGGTTGATGTCCCGGATGGACGTCCCGACGGTTGATGTCGGGATGTTGTATATATGCTAGTCGCTATAAGAACTTTGATAGCGCGATGCAGGAATTATGTCGTGTCGTCATCGTTCTATGGAGCGTCACTAGATGTCGCTACAGTATATTTTATGTTAATATTTTTCCATTAATTCATCGCAATAAAGTATTTGAATTGAATTATTTGTTTTAGACAAATTATGAAAATAGTCCGGAAATTGTAAAATCCCAAAAACACCTACAAAAACACCATTCATGATATTTGCTGACAGCATCTATCTTAATACTCATGACATATGCTCCTAAGTCAATAATTGTGTGCAATAATGTTGACCTAACAACATAATTAACTCTCTCCAACAATATGTAAAGGTTCACTTCATCTAAAGCATCCTACATAGACTTAGTTATTGGAACTGTTCTTAGAATACTCGATATGCTACAAAGCTGTTAGTTTTATCTTCGTTTCATGATAATTGTCCCTAGTAATTTATCATGAAACGAAGATTGTCAACACCAATATATTGTTGGAATTGGAAGCTCATGAGGTATATACGTTAGGTGCTTAGGCATAAGGCTGCAAACTGGACGGCAGCGACAGCGGCGCGAGTAACGATGCGGGGAGTCTGGGCCGTTCTCGACGCCAGCGGGCGCGCGAGCGTTTTGCCGCGGTTTTATACAAACTCAATACTGAATACATCTGTCATGCTGAGGAAATCGCATGTTATGTGATCCGACAGTGTATTATGAAGTTGAGCTCTCAACTTTGACCACATCATCAGATGAGATTGAGGTCAAACGAGGAGCTACCAGTGAACGAAACATGGAAGAGTAACTTTAAAACAAAATCTCTTTGAAAAGCGGCACACAACCATTGTTTTATTTCAACACCTAGTGTTTCTCTTTGAAAATAATGAAAATGTGATTGGTTTACACGTAGCTAATTGGCTAGGCAACGCACAGTAACTATAACATCATTGGCCGTTGAAATGTACATTAGCGAAAATTTACAAACCTGAAAGAGTCGTCATAGTGGACTATTCATGTAGAAGGTAGCAATGAAAGATATGAATATTTTTACTTTGCATATTTCTGAATTTTATTTATGATGTAGAAAAAATGTTTACCCACATAATTGGATGACTGGCTGTTGTAGTGGTAACATAAGTTGCCTTCAATGCCAGAGGTACTTGGTTCGAATCCCGGTGACGTCAGATATTTTTGTGATCAAGACAGATATAAGCCGTTAAGTCAAGGATGATTATATGTACCTTTATAATACTATACTTACCTATATTTAAATTTATTTTGTACCTACCTTTAGTATATTCATAGTATATTTATATATTGGGTTGGGGAAAAAGTTTCTTCGCATTTTTTAAGAAAATTCAAAACATTTTTTAATGTTGTTTATTGACATTTAACTAAAGTATGTATGTACCATTTTGTTCGATAACCTTTTGCCATCTTGTAGGTAGGGACATGATCCCATTGCTATAAAATTTTTGAGATCTCTCATCAAAATACCACGACAAGTGGATTTGGCAGTCCTCTCGTGATGTTAACCTAACACTGCCTAAAGAATTCTGAAGAGACCGAAACAGGTGGAAATCTGAAGGTGCAAGGTCAGAACTATACGGCGGATACATTAACACCTCCCAGCCAAACTCTCTTAATTTTTGCTGGGTGGCTATAGATGTGTGAGGTCTAGCGTTATCATGATGAAACACCACACCCCTTCTGTTGATCAATTCCGGCCGCTTTCTCTCAACTTCTTGTTTTAATCTCATAAGTTGTTCGCAATAGAGTTCAGAATCGATAGTCCTGCCTGGTGGTAACAGCTCATAATGAATAATGCCCTTCCCATCCCACCACACACACAAAATCACCTTATTGCGAGTTAACCCGGGTTTTGCCACAGTCTGTGAAGCCTGACCGGCCTTTGATCACGACCTTTTTCGCACGTTCTTGTCGTACGTGATCCACTTTTCATCACCAGTTATCAGCTTCTTCAAAAATGATTCGGTTTCGATACGTCGAAATAAAAAATCACAAATGAGTACACGATTCATAAGGTTTCTTTCAGTGAGCTCGTGAGGTACCCAAATATCGAGCTTTTTTGTGTACCCAGCTTTTTTCAAATGGGCCAAAACTGTTTGAAATGAAATGAAATGAAATGAAATGAAAACTTTTTATTCGTAGTAGGTAATTTTATACACTTTACGAACGTCAAATGCTGGATGAGGGCGGCGCGGGTCCGGACGACATGAAGAATCCAGGGGAAGGCCTCCGTCGAGAAGTGTGCGTCTCTCAGCTTATAAAGATAATGATCGCCCATTATCCACCAATGTCTTGGTGATGTCTACTACTACTTCTTCTTCGGCTTTAAAAAAACGAAATGAAAGTAGAACCCTAGGTAGACCGAGAGGAAAAAAGCCGGCGGAAAAAAAACTCTCGGCACTCTTTTGTAAAAAGTGCTTATTATAGGTACAATTTGGCAGAAATACAGCTCTGCTATGACATGAACAAACAAACAGAAGACAGCTATTCGTGCTTGCCAATATCATGTCGCAGCCAAGCTGCTTACATAGTGATTAATGTTTAATATTTGGAAATAACCTGTGGAGACATCAATCCCACGCTCTTTTGTCATCTAAATAATCTTTGAGTTTATAGTAGCCTTTTTTGCATAATGTTTCTTTGATAGTTCTTTTAAATTTATTAAACGTTAGAGATTGAATTGACTGTGGTGTTTTATTATAAATACGTATTGACATTCCCATAAATGATTTGGTGCTTTTAGCCAGCCTTAATTTGGGAAACGCTAATTTATGGTCGTTCCTTGTCATTACAGAATAATTTTTATCATGCTTATCTTTCATGGTTTTAAATTTACTACTATTCTTATAAATATACATAATGTTTTCATATATATATTGTGATGCAAAGGTCAAGATACCAATCTCTTTAAACTTTTCTCTTAGAGATTCTCTACTTCCAATTTTTGTGGTCAAGTTTTGTGGTTAATTCCCAGTTCTTCAGCTACGTCGTAACTACTGATATGTCGATCTTGCTCCACTTTTTCAAAAATGGCATCCATTTTATCCGTAATAGGGCGACCAGAGCTAGGTGCATCTTTGACATCAAAATTTCCGGATTGAAAACGCTTAAACCTAATTTGTGCTACTCTCACAGACACTGCACTAGGTCCATAAACATCGCAAATTTTTTTTGCGGCTTGCATTGCATTTTGTCCTTTTTTGTAGTAAAATTTTAAAATGTATCGAATTTCTTCATTAGATTCACTCATCTTGACAGTACGAAAAACAAATGAAAATCACATCAAAACCAGCCAGATACAAATACTATAGCCAAAGTTTACTATATTACAAGTTCATACATACTTTAATGCGAAAAGACTTTTTTAATACAGTTGCTCAAAAAGTGGCGTATTGCAAGGACGTTTAGCGTTCGGGATGTGGGCTATTACACACTTGTGCTTTTTCTTTACCTTTTCCGCACTCGTGCGTTCTCTTTCCCAAATGTCAAAATAATGTCCAATAAAAAGAAAAAATCAACCACGAAGGTTTTACTTAAAACAAAATTCATAGAAGTTTTTACGATTCATGCAAATATTTCTGAAAAGAAGCTGCTAATTTGTTTCAATATCAGGTAAAATGATTTGATGCAATGAGTTTGGTTAGGTTTCATTTCATTTTATCTCATTAATCTCATTTTCATTTCATGTCAATGCAAAAAATCTAGTAAAGACTTGGCTGTATGGGCATAGTTCCCTTTGCCTACCCAGAATGGGTAAACACAAAAAAATCTCTGTTTATAATCTTTCACGGCTGGCGCCATTTTGTATATTTTATAAAATTGCTTAATTTTTTCGCAACTGTATTAAAAATAGTCGTTCAGTACACGTGCGAAACCGTCATTGCAACTTGTTCCGACTATCAACCCTCGCCTTCGGCTGCGCCTCGGCTCGTGTAGACATTTGTCGGAACTCTTTGCAATGACAGGCTTTCCGCACTCGTAATGAAATATACTATTTCCCCAACCTATTATTATTCTTAAGTTTAATATCTTTTGGGTACCCATAACACAAATTCTTCAAGGAACTTTATATGGGCTCCATAATTTTGTGAAATATTTATAAATTTATTAAATTATTAAAATTCTAAAATCTATTCAACGCTGCTAAATAATAATAGTCTTAGAGTCTTGGCTAAATATTTTACGATTATTCATCTATCTTCTAGAACCATTTTCTCAACATTCTGAAGTTTTCATATTTTGAGTACTTGGTCTTTTTTAATTTTGCAAACAGTATAAAGAAACAAAAAACTTCAAATCATAAAAAATTTAAAATTCACTGGTTTCATCGGGCACACCACCATCCCCCTAGAAATAGTTGCCCCATGTTTATTACTTATAAAAACCTAAATGGCAGTTAAAAGGTCTATTTACACTTGATAACTAAATTTTGCGTATTTTTTTTATGCAGGTGCGTTCGATTTACAACCCGTTTTATAGCGCAAAAGGCATTGTTTGTATTTTTTAAGCGACTTCAAAGAAGGAGGTTCTCAGTATATTTTGACGACCAGCTGGTGTAGCGGTAACATACAGAGGTCCTGTGTTCGAATCCTGGCGGCGGCGGATATTTGTGTGATGAACACAGATATTAGTCGTCAAGTCAGGGATGATAATATGTTTATTTAAGTTTATTCTAATAAAAATAAACTTAAATAAACATGTATGTTTATATATTTCTTAAGTATATCAGTTATCTAGTATCCATAACACAAGTTCTTTAAGAAACTTAATTTGGGCTAGATAATGTTGTGGGTCAGAAATATTTATTTATTTATTTAGTATGACCTAAATTTAGTATGAACAGGATAAGAATAGCGTACCTATATAAAAAAAAATTAATCATTTTTCTTGAGTCGGTTTTTTGAAGGCGGTTCACTTTATGCTGCCAACTGCGAACAAAACATTTCAAGCGCTAGTTATTTTCCTATATATTTTGCGTTCACTGGGATTTAGTCACTGATTAAAAATAGAATCTCAATATAAAAAAAATATTTATACTATAATGTCTGTATAAATACGTAGGTATGCAAATTTACAGAATATTTTTCATGTTCATAACGACCTTCCCCACTAAGCCGTCAAACAGTACCGTCAGTGTTCAACAGAATGTCCTTTTGTTATGAAGGATTCTGGAAATATTCCACATCTTGGCAATTTATTGAGACCAAGAGGAAAATCATATAAACTAATGTCAGACGTGGAATTGGCATATCATAATTGAGGTATTTTCAAATTTTGAGGTATTTGCCATGCTGGACTGGGAGCAAAGGAAAAACATACAATGTGCTAGCTGCTTCTCTTCGGGGGTATACTGTAAATGTCAGTTACGGGACAGAGGTTTACTGGAGGTTTTTTGTGTGCGACAGGCTGAACCCCTATGACTGCAATAGTTTCTCTCCACCATTATAATACCTCCACATTTGTAAAACGTGACATCAGATTCTGGCATTCTGCCTTCCCCATAAGGGATACAGGCGTGAAGTTATGTATGTATGTATTTATTTACACCAAGCAGGACAAATTTTCATTTAAAAAATTTCATTTCATTTCATTTCAGTTTATCTATTAATTAATAATTCAATGAAAACGTTTCAAAATTGTATCGTTAACAAATGAAAAAATATTTCCAACGAAATAAAAATAGGTAGTTGTTTTTTTTATAGAACATGGCTGAACTGTGATTAATTTTGTACGTAATAAGCCAGTTCGTTGCGGCTAGTAGGTCAACATTATCGAACGATCGCATAATAAATTATTTAAAGAGTTTTCTTCGAATCACGATTACGTGCTAAAAGACCTGGGTATTTTGTTATTGGCTTCTAGTCTTACAGTAAAATAAATTACCATTTTTTAAGGGTATAATTATACGGGCAAACAAATATTAGCTCAATTATACAAAGATAATAAGTAATAAACGATATAATTAGAAATTACAGTTACATGTGAAGTCCTAAAAAAAGCTGTCCAAATAACACCACAATCAGAAGAAAGCACCCATATTTTTCAAGCAGTCAACATTGTCACTAGCACGTGTCTCTAAAATACACTTGGAGATGTAGATATGTGCCCTAGGCTTATTTATCTGGAGGCATGCGCCGTGTATTCCCTGCCGGCGACCGGCACAGTGGCGTCGAGGCGGTCGCGGTACCCGGACGGTCCCGACCGATTATATCGCGCGATACTTACGTAAGTGACTTAGATCGAAAAAAATATCGTTTTAAAATTTATGGATATTTTTTGAAATTCGAATAGTGTTGGAAGTGAGTGAATTTTTAGAGTTTGTTTGGGTGTGTGCATTTGAGGATTCGAGGTAAGTGAAACACGTGAAACAATATTTTTATTTACACTGATGAAAGTAATTAATAGGGACGTTGATAAGAAAAGTATCAAGGTGTTTTAATAACTTTTTATAATATCTAAAGTATAGTTATTACAAAAATAACGTTAAGGAAAGTTTTTGATTAAGTATCTTCCGTAAGTCTGGTAGTACCTACTAAAGCAATTACTTTGATAATTACGGGCATCTAACAACGGTAAATTAAAATATTGGTGAGTTAACAAGCTTTATATTGAAAATATAAGTATCAGGTGAGCATGTTAACAAATGAGCTTAAAAAAGGATCCATTTAAATACACAACAAATTAACCTCATTAATTTTCACTAAAATTTTTCAAAATATACTGGTACTTAAAAATAAGATTTTTTAAATAATTGATACCAATTATGCAATATGCTATGTGTTTAATAAAACTCTTTTTTAATCGGATGCGTCGCTTATAATCTAGTAGGTTTTACATTTTAATTCGACGTTTCGTTGTCTTTAGAGACTCCGTCGTCACGATTGAATAGATTATAAATCATGAAACTTGAGAAAATACTCTTTCTTATTTTATTTTCAAAATTATTTATCTTTAAAAACCTAAACACCATAGGCGTCAACAGCACACTTTTATAAACTTAACGCGGTCCAAGACCCGGGACACCACAAATTGTTTACAAAACCTCAAATAGATTTTAAAACGTATATGGCTCTATTAAATCAAAAACAAAACGTTCTACGGCTGTACGTTGTACGCGGCAAACCCGCGTGTCGCACCTGCGGCTGTACTAGCGACAAATTAACCGACGTTTTACAATTGACATAAATCTAACTCTACCCGATATTTAGTAGAGAATAAATTTTGTTCCCTCCTAACTTTGCTGCAGTTGAGTTATGGTAAAAGTTGGCACTTACCTACGTCTACGTGTAAGTCGGGGAAAATTTACCGTTTAAGCTTAGAGCGATGAAAAAATAAATTGTGCAGTCAAATAGTTGCCAGGTCTAGTTGTTTTTTTATCTACATGAATTTGTCGTCTCTGGTTTAAAATAAACTCTAAAGTGTCAAACAGTAACCTTTTTGTAATTAAAAAGTTAATTTGCTCCAATCCTATTAACAATTAAGTAGACGCTAGGACAAGGCGTGTATTTGAGTTTATTAATTGTTGAACATTTAATTACTTTGTGATTTCATTTTGACGATCTGATTAAAATGCTATTTCAAAATTAAGCAATTAATGTTCGATTGTGAAACATTTTATATTGGTTTTTCATGGTAAATGACTAGGACAGTACTGCTGGAAAATATTCCAGCCAAATTCCCGATCGACGGGCTACAGTGATTGGTCACTTTATATTACGATTTTTCATAGGAAATACTAACATTCATAATACGTTAATACCAATTAAACATTTCCTTTCACTCTTAAAATTTACCTCAACGATACAAAATATGGTCGATAAACATCTTTAGGTACTTTTTTCACAAAAAACCGTCCTCCATTTTTACGGTATTACTTCGGTAAACTAAACGCAAATGCAGCAAAAACCGTTTCCAGTGGAGTACTGACTGATCTAATGAACCCATGTTTAACCTAACGCATACGAAGGGTAGTGAGGTAAGCTGACCTTAGTTTAAATTGAAGTTAAACTAACTAATACGTCAAAAGGATGTTTATTTATTTCACGATTAAGCAACAGTTTGTGTTAGATATTAGAAGAACGTGTTAGGACGGACCAGATTTTGCTGATCCTGTTTACAAAATGGTAGTTTTGGCCCTTTGAATACGCTTAAATGCTATGCAGGTGCAGTCGGCGCGGACTAGCCCTACCAACACTCAAATACCTTTTCAAATATAGTAGTACTAATACAAAGGATTTACCGGCAGGGGTATTTTTCCAAAGACAAATTTTTTCATGTCTTTTTATTTCTGTAACTAAGCTACATAAATGCATGTTATTTTTTTGGTACAGTTTAGCTTTATCCCTTACTAGTGAAAATGATATTTTTATAATAATTGCAGCCTAGGTATAAAAAAAAAGAAGTTGGTTCTCCTGATTTATATGGCGCGTTCGCTTGTCATTTTCCGGAGCCAAATTGTCAATATATCAATTTCTATTCGACGAATGAATATAAATTATAATTAAATCGAAAGGTAATAAATTGACCTCTTTCAAAATAAAATTTGTGTGTTTACAACCACACTGGTGTTTTTAAAAATAAGTAAATAAGAAGTGTTCGGCGTATAATATTGATTAAAATGGCATAAGCTGCGCTTGAATGTACTTGGTCAGATAAATAGATTAGGAATATGGCTACCTGTGCAGGGAAAAGCAAGTCTTGCAACGAAGCTGAAAAGAGGATATGCAGCTAGGTGGCTTAGATCCTGGTGTCATGAAGGCAAATACCTGATTATCTGTAAACTAATTTAGGTGGCATTCTGATTAAAATGTCTTCTTTATAAAAAAATAAATATTATATTAAAACTTCAATATGTGTTTCGTGTGATGCTTTTGGGTTATAGATTCATGAAAAAAAAAATAACAGAGAAGTCTGTATATATGACAAGTTATACATGATTGTAGGAAAATTTCTGATTCATTTATGCCTGATTTATATGATCAAATCACCATATTGATAAAAAAAAAATTAAGTTTCTACCTTCCCATCAAGAAAAGAGCGTTTTTATTACTTAATTATATTTTAAGAGAAACAATCTTTACAAGAAATTGTCTTGACATATTATACGCTGGTTTCACATATAATATACTCGTATTTTACAATCGGATTCAAGATATGAAAAGAGTCACTAAAACTGCCGGACCAGGTAAAAACGCTAAGAAAAAGATGATAACAGATCAAACTTTCATAAAAGACCACACACAAAATATACCTAAAATAAAAATAGGTAAGTACAGCTTTTTGTCGAAAATTTTGCTGCAAAAATTAACAAATTTTGATTCATCTACCGTAATAAAACAAGTCCCTCATTAAAATATATGTTGTGTATCTATTTTCATATAAACATGTGCAACAGAGATAAAACTGAAATATAATTTTGGCCAAAAATCAGTCCAAAAATTAAATTTTGGAGAAATACCCAAAGATCATTTCAGCCCCACAAGAAAAATAGTATACCCAAAAAGCAATATTTCAGGATTTAATATGAATTGCCCGAGACATGGCTTTATGTTCAGGCAATCTGTATATTAATACGCAGTTGGTCGCCTTATTGTACATTATTTAGAGTGTTCTCTTCATATATTGCAATCTATGTATATCTTTGGTTTTGTATTACAATGAAGATTTGTCAAATGTATATTTCATTGCAATACGTGCAGATGCGACTCCCGGCAGTTCCAAGTTAGAATAACAAAGAAATGAAACTATCATCGATTATAAATTCGACTGAGATAGCAAATTATGTGACTATAGAGGTACGAGACGCCAAGAAAGAGATGTACCAATTTTGATTTAGTTTCCTAGACATCGAAATTTAAACCTAATTAAAAAGTCATCAAGGTTAGTTAATAATGTACCCTTTCATGTGAAAATTTGTCGAAACAATTATGGGAACAATACACCACTATCGTATGTTTTCCGAAAATGCAACTCTGTCTTTTACAGACTTGATATTGATTTCAAATCGGCCGGTTCAAAAAGTTATTAAATTTTTGTATTAAATTTTAAGTAAGTGTACATAATCTCAATATTGTAAAGTATTGTAATTTTTTTTGTAAATTGTATAGAATTGTAACGTAAAATAACCTAGATTGTAATTAAAATTAATTAAAAGAGCTTTGTTTTAATAATACCTGAATATACATAAGTTGCGACGACCACTTTGGCGTAAACCTGTCTGCCTCAAACAAGGAAAAAAAAATGTTCCGTGTCTGGGTGTTTATCTATTTATGTATTTATATTCTAGGTTTGTATCCTAGTTCGCTACATGGTATACCATAACACAAGCTATGCTTACTTTGGGGCTATGTAGTTGGTGTGATTGTCTGGGGATTTTATTTATTATTTATTTATTACGTTTTTGTGTTCTTTTTCTACTCTTATCATATCATCACAACCTTTTTCAATGTGCATACAGCAAGGTCTTAAGTACGGGTCCTTGGATGACGAGAAGGACCATTTATTTATTTATGCTTCAGTGCACATAGTAAGACAGAACAAAAAAATACAGTTAATTTAGCGGTACAGCTAGGCGGTCTTATCGCTGTAGAGCGATTTCTACCAGACAACCTTTGGTAGTTAGTGATGTCGAAATGTTTTCCACAAAACCTAAAGACAACTATATATCGGTATATATCACCCGGAAAAGCCTGCGTATCGTGCCTAGCACGAAAGTCGTTTAACAAATGAATGGTCGGTAGTTCCTACTCTTCTACCTATCAAATGTTTGTCTAACCTGCTATGAAGATGCCACGATATCTTCTTTATTGTTTTGTTGAGGTTTTCCAGAAACTTCCTGTCTACCTTTATAATCATTTCGAACATTTTCATATCTTCCATTATTATATCTCACAAAATAATTAATGTTTCCAAATCCCAATTGTCCAATGCAAAAGGTTTTTTTTTGTATTACCGGATGTGTGCTCTACTGCTTGGAAGCACCTGACTGGATACAGTCTTTCTAATTTTAAACGTTACATTAATTACGATATAAGTCTCGGATGACCAGGAAATACCAGAAAGCTATAGATTTCCATCTATAGCTCCATAGATGCCATAGGCCAGGATGTCACCATACGATGAATCTAGTGCTCGTCTCCCAACTTACTAATTTAAAATATAATAAAACAGTACACATAAAAACTTTTCCTTCCTTAGAAATATTTATTAGAACAAGTAATTCGACTTAAGTATATTTACACACTGCCATCTTGCCTTAATCTTGTATTATTATAAGAACGGACCCTTTCTTATATTTATTAATTTCCTTTGAATCATACATATCATCTTAAATAGCCAGACTATTGCAACTACACATGTGCAGGCATGCGCACAAATTATAGCATTGCACAAAAATCATACCTGCGACCACTGACTTCTACAGTTAGTGCTACCCTATTCCCAAAGCGGTCGTAAGCTTTTTATTATAAGTGACTTTATTTTATAGTTTAAAAACCTGATGGTAAAATGTCGATACGGTGACAGTTTATATGAAAGCCGATCTTTTTGCTAAAGACGTTTTATAAGTTGTGGTTCCTATCGAATATTGGAAGTATACATAAGATGTTATCCATCATATCACCATCATCATTTGGATGAAGTAAAAGGTCGTCAAGGTAAATATTTGCCGTACATAAAAATATCTTATCAAAAATTTAAAATTTTTCATGAAGTGCTCAATCGATTTTGATGAACGCGTTCATATAAAACAGTAATATTTAAATTCAGTTGTCTGGGGATTTTTTTTTTAATTATATACAGACCAATTGAAAACCTCCTCCTTTTGGAAGTCGGTTGAAAACTGCTAGACCGCTTTTTTCACAGTCTTTTATTATACAGAAGTAACATAGGTGATATCTTATTTAAAGAGAAACCACGGAATCAAGGCGCATATAGCAAAACGTCTAGCTAGTAAAAAATACAGCGTTGCTTATCATACTACATATAAATAAATTTTCAAGGATACATAAATCTTAGATCTTTCTTTCTTTCTTTCTTTTTTTTTCCTGGGGGTAGTAAGCAGAACAGTCTGAAATTTTGTAGCTCTTCTAATTTAATTCAAAAAAATAGTAAATCAGCATATTTAATCACTTTTTTCTTGCACTGTATGTTTGCATAGGCTTACTCTACCTACCCAGCTTTACTTTTCCTCCTTACTCTTACCTTAAATAAAACTAATTAAAAACACTACTGGACATGGAGTCTGTTAAAGAAGTAAAACTACACATGAACAAAATGATGGATTCATTTAATACAAGAATGGCACAGTTTGAAGAAAGCATTAACAACACCACTACGGATACTCCAACAACAATATCACTTGCCGCAGACTTCAAGGCGTTCAAAATGTTTGTCCACTCTGCCATGGCCGCTTTGCAATCTCAGATTGAATACATTGCTCAGGATTGTGACAGACTGGAGATGAAAAGTCGAAGAAAGATGCTACTGTTCCACGGAGTTCCAGAGGCACCACAAGAAAATGTAACTTCCTTGGTAATAAAGTTGGCCACGGAAAATCTGAAGATTTCAACTTTCAAAATGGAAGATTTACGGTATTGTCATCGTCTCGGTAAGTCTTCTAGTAATAGACCAAGACCTATTTTGGCCAAGTTTAGCAGTGGCTTTGTTAAGGAAAAGGTTTGGGCTCAAAAGACCTTATTCAAGGGCAGTGGCATCGCATTGTCTGAATACTTGACTAGGCACCGACATAGCTTGTTCTTGGCGGCGAGGCATCATTTCGGAGTCACTAAGTGTTGGACGCGTGATGGCGACATTTTAGTGGCAGGAGCAAATGGTAGCAGGCACCGTATACGCAAACACGACGACATTCATACTGTTTCGGAAATACTGGGATCATCTTCAGCATCTGCTACTGTTCCAGCTAATAATAAGGAACAGTCTAAAACTGCCGCTGTGTCGAGGAGTCGCCGTGCAATTTCAAAAAAATAGTTTTTTAGTTAATTCTTCTCTCATTGTATTTTTTCTTCTTTGTCATATAAGTATATGCAGGTAGTTTGACGTTATTTCACTGTAGATTGATATATGTATGATTTTCTTTCTTTTTTTTATAAATGTAGGTTACTCGTTACATATACTGTTTATTTTTTATTTATTGTTTCTTCTTCTTCTTCTTCTTCTTTAAGTTTAATGGCAACCAGCCGTCGATACTAGGCGACGTGCTATTACTGCCAGTATCACGTGATGAAATAGACACGGTATTAGAGATGATGTTTAAAAATCAATTTGACATGACAGGTTGGGCGCGACGTAGACCGGACATTGAGATACCTACAAAAGCTAGACGATACAATTATTACCATTAACAACAAACGCTATTATTATACAATTAGTAAGATATACATAATATAATACAACAATTCACTAACTACATATTTACAGAGAGATATTATTTATTGTTTGTCTTGAACTGTCTCTGTGACATATTATGTCAGTCAATCACTGTCCAGACAGATATAACGCTTCGATTGAAAATTGATTGATCGAACCTGCGTTTAAAAACTATTTTTTTTTATATAAATTGATAATTAGTTAGTTTGATTTTTTTGTATTTATTTGTAAAATGTAATAGCTGGAGGATAAAGTACGAATATAACTTTATACCTACTGTAATAGCAAAATTTTGTATTTTTACTTGAAGTATTTATTTAATATTATTTATTTAGTAATACTGTTTTTTTGATAAGATTATTTATTTTATAACTTTAGTTTATTTATTATTGATATAAATTATTTATATATGAACTTTGTAGATAGTGGGAGTGATAGTTCCTTTAAATCATGTTCATCAGACGGGTTGAATAGTATAAACAGTAGTTTTCAAAGTTTGTCAACTTCCCTTAATACACTTTTAACCACTGAATTTTCTGGTTTGGTGCATAACTTTAATGTTGCACATATTAACGCACAGAGTATTCCTGCCCATCATGTAGATATGCTAGATTCTTTTCAAATTGATAATCTCCATGCCCTCTTAGTATCAGAGACTTGGTTAAAACCATGCTTAGCATCAGCATCGTATGACCTGCCGGGTTTCCACTTGGTTCGAAACGATCGAGTCGAAAGGACCGGAGGTGGTGTGGCAATGTATCTCCGCAAGAATATTCCTTACAAAGTTGTTTTGAAATCTAACTCAAACCTTGGCTCAAATATGGAATTCCTGTTTGTGGAAACATTCCTTAAGCATCAAAAAGTACTCTTGGGAGTCATTTACGTACCCTCAATGTATGATAACTATTTACCATCTTTCGAGCAACTTCTTGAGGAATTATTGCCAAACTACAGCGATTGCATAATTATGGGAGACTTTAATACATGCTTGCTAAGAAATGATTCCAAGGCTAATAAATTAAAATCTATTGTCGAATCCAGTAACTTGCACATTCCTTCACTCAATGCAACGCATTTTTTTCCGAACTGTGCCCCTTCTCTATTAGACCTTATGTTTGTCGCTTTTCAAAATAATATTCATAAACATGGCCAGTGTGGTGCAGAAGCGTTTTCTTATCACGATCTTATTTATCTGTCATATAAGGTACGCCCTCCTAAATTAAAGCCTAAGATTGTGTTTCGACGTAATTTTGGTGGTATGAATTTGGAAAACTTGCTCAGTGATGCTGCCAATATGGACTGGTCTGTTATTGATAATACAGCTGATGTTGATGAACAAGTCAAGCTCCTCAACAGTTTTCTTACTGAAATTTATGACCGCCACGCACCTCTCCGAAAGGTTAAATTAAAACATCTACCGGCTCCATGGCTAACTAATGCAATCAAAGAACTTTTACATAAGAAAAACGTTGCGAAAGCGAAGTTCAAAGCAGACCCCTCCGAAGTAAACAAAGAGCGATATAGATCTGTCAGAAATTACTGCAACAAGGTGTGTAGGGATGCACAAAGACGCCACATTCATGCATCCGTAGAAAACGGTGATCCAGCAAAAGTTTGGAAATTTCTTAAGACCCTGGGCATTGGCAAACCAACTAATTCTGTTACTTCACATGTCGATCTAAACTCACTTAATAGACATTTCTCCTCAGTTACAGTAATGGACGGATCGGTAAAGAACCGTACCTTACAAAATCTTTCTCATTTGCCACGCCCGGATATAACTCCTTTCACATTTAAACCTTTCACAGATAGTGGTGTTAAGCAGAGTATTCTTAAAATTACGTCTGATGCCATGGGTTGTGACAACATTAGCCGTAATATGATCATTCCTATCCTTGAAATCCTTATCCCGACTTTGACCAAGATCCTTAATAATTCTTTATCCTCATCTACGTTTCCTGAATCTTGGAAAGTTGCGAACCTTATTCCACTA
Source organism: Stenoptilia bipunctidactyla (assembly GCA_944452665.1). NCBI lineage: Eukaryota > Metazoa > Arthropoda > Insecta > Lepidoptera > Pterophoridae > Stenoptilia > Stenoptilia bipunctidactyla. Next base: position 18,440,777 of record OX101726.1, read on the forward strand.
CCCAAAACAAACAATCCTCTGAGTCCATCTGATTATCGTCCTATTTCAATTCTACCTTTCCTTTCTAAAGTCCTTGAGCGCTTAGTCCATCAACAATTAATTGCTTTCCTTAACCAAAACAGTCTCTTTAACCCATTCCAGTCTGGATTTCGTTCCGGTCATAGTACTGTTACAGCGCTAGTAAAAATAACCGATGACATCAGATATGGTATGGAGCATCAGCAACTAACATTACTTACCTTACTGGATTTCAGTAATGCTTTTAATGCAGTTGATTTTGATGTTCTACTTGGAACTTTATGCTCACTTAACATATCTCCTGAAGTGATTGAATGGTTTCGCAGTTACTTGCAAGGCCGCCGGCAACGTATATCGGTCGATGACAAAGTATCCTCATGGTGCAATACTGTTGCTGGTGTGCCTCAAGGCGGTGTGCTCTCTCCTTTATTGTTTTCTATTTTCATTAATACTATAACGACCTCTCTTTCCTCTTCCTACCACTTATATGCAGATGACCTACAAATTTATACGCAGAACAGTTTAGATAACATCGGTAATTCAATAGACACTATCAATAAGGACCTTGATTTTATACTTCAATGGAGCAAATCCCATGGTTTGAATATTAATCCAACTAAAACTCAAGTTATCTTTATTGGTAGTTCAAAACTCATAAACAAAATTGATTTCCAACAACTTGCTCCTATAATTTTTGACAACATCATTATACCATTCAGTAGCGTGGTTAAGAATTTAGGAGTTCTCATGGATACCACACTTTCATGGAAACCATATCTAGAATCTGTCAGCAGAAAGGTTTTCTCTGCTACCCGATCTCTTCGAAGGCTTCGGAACTTTCTACCAATACCTACCAGAATTGCTCTTGCACAATCACTTATACTCCCAATACTGGATTACGCCGATACTAGCTATCTTAATTTGAGTGAAGAGCAACTAAACAAGCTTGAGCGCCTTCAAAATATGTGTATCAGGTTCATATTTGGTTTACGAAAATATGATCACGTTTCTGAATTCCGCGTTAGACTCAAGTGGCTCCCAATTCGTCTTCGAAGGAATACTCATACACTTAATCTTTTATACAAAATACTGTTCAACCCTTGTCTGCCAACCTACCTTAAAGAACGCTTTAGTTTTCGCCATCAACTCCATGAACGTAACCTGCGGTCAGCCAGCAACTTCTTGCTGGCAACTCCTCGTCACAGTTCCCACTTTTATCAGCAGTCGTTCACGGTGAAGTCAATATCTCTTTGGAACTCACTACCATCTTCTCTCCACCAAGCCAAAACAATAGCTTCCTTCAAATATCATTTGAAAAACTACTATCTCTCGCACTTATCACATACTATATAGAACAAGTGTTTATATATATATTTTGGTCTATCTATTTAAATTATTATATTTATCCCTACTTTTATGTACCCAAGTATATGTCTATATGTATTTATCTATGTATTTATTATATTGTAAGTATATTATTTTATATTATTTTACCTATACCTATTTATATACATATTAATACTATTTATAAAATAATGACGCCATGTTATGTTTCTTTTTAAATTTTAAGATTAATCTTAAGGTTGCCTGGAAGAGATCACTTTGAAGTGATAAGGCCGCCCATATTGCACCATCTCATGTAACTGTATTACTGTTTGTTTTAAAATACTTCACCATTCTATGCAAATGGCAATAAAAGTGTTTGAATTGAATTGAATTGAATCTTAGATCATTTTGAAGGTTTCAACAAAACGACACTACTTTCATTTATTGCAAGAGTGCCAAAAGTTTTGCGCAGTGCGTCTCGTCGTAGCCTCCGACTGAATATGTATGGGCTAGTTTTAAAAATTCAAAACTTCCTAGCCTCGTTTACCGTGTCGGTTCGCCGTGAAATACAACTTTAAAGCTAAAATTTCCTGTTTAAAAGCAATGCTATTATATCAAGAAGTGGACAGTTTATAGAGTCTCGAGCACAAATTATAAGGACTAAGTATCTACCTACGTTTTGTGTCAGTTTGTCGTTTCATTTAAAGGCTTATTTATTGAACACCCAACAAGATAAAGAATACGACAACCTACCCTTTTAAAAACTTTTTACTATTGCTTTTTGAAGAGATGACATCTGGAAACACAAACATGTCATGAATGCAGTGCAATTTTAATTTGTAAGTTAAATAAAAAAGTATGATAAATATTATATTTAATTTGAATATACCGTTTCGTTCCAAAGTAATGACATAACTTCTTCAAATAGGTAGGTCCACAGGGTTGAAAAAGTTCGAAAATTTTGCACTCACTCAAAAAGTTTCAATACAATTGGGAGTAAATATACAGTTACAGAAACAGAAACAAACATTGGATTTTTGACCCAAAAAAATATTTGATTTGATACAAAATACAAATACGTAACTTTTTTACATGAATTGAATACTTTTAGTCTAAAAACTAAACTTTGAAAACCCTTGACATAAATCCTTATATTAACGAGTATCAAAAATAGCTTCTTTTCCCTTACTGGAAATAACAAGCAAATACCTCAAGAGATACAAAATGATATAATTCATCCGTTCCCTATAAAATAATGCCGGTCGTAGGCGTAGCTACCGGCAAACAAAACAATATTGTTAACAATGTATATGAATATCAAATCCACCAGAAATTTAATTTAATGTTACAAATATTTGTGATGTCAATTGCTGAGCCGTAATTACATACTCCATGTACGAACAAATCCCAGAGCAGTATAAATGTGGCAATATCGAGCCACATTTCCCTAGACACCTCAGGTTAATTAGTTTGTCAAATACAAACCTAACGATCGCGGTGTTTTGATTGTGAGAAATCTTAAGTAGATTTGTATCGAAGATTTATAATTTCTGTATTGAAGATTTATGGAGGGGAATTCTGATAATCAACGAATGCAGAGCATTAAAAAACCGACTTCACGTCAAAACTTTGGCTGAAGTATAAGGTCGTCAAGGTAAACGATCTCCGAATATAAATCGTAAGGGTCCCCATTAGGGTGGGCCGATTTTTTTTTTTAAATAATTTGTCTTAGTACTAGTAACAAAAAGTTGTATCTGTTGATAACGTTTCAAAATATAATAATATTTTGCAATATTATACAGATCTTCAGGTTCCGCAAGACTTTTGAAATTTGAAAAAAAAAAAAATTTTTAGTTTTTCCTGTCGTCTATAAAAAGAAATTTTAATTATTTTAATTGTGATTTCTGAAGTATACATTATATGTGCGAAACTGTCTGTAATTTCTCACATCTCTAACGGGGTTAACGCCCTACCCCCGCGAGCCCAGCGTGCGCCCCCGCCTGTCTTGCTTTAGTGGTAAAATAACGTTCAGCGGGAGAGGCCGTGCGCGTGTTATAAAACGATTCTTGCGACGTAATTATGAGTAAAATTAAAACTAGACAGTTAAGTACGTGTCCTATCCTCGGCACTCTTACCGTACTTCGAGATAACGTGTTGCCGACATACGAAGATGTGTTAAAATGTTGTGAATGGGAACGATTAGAATGGAAGTCGGTACATGGCGCCAAGGATCCTTCATTTCGAGATATTGTTGAGAAGGTAACAGTGAATATTTTGTTATTGTGGGAAAAGGCTTCTTTGCCAACAGTATCAAAAGTCAGGATAGTTACAATGATTCAAGCCTACCATAGTAAGTACAAAAAATTGTTAAAGTCTGTTAAAAATAGACAAAATACACCTTCGTTTCAAGAAAAGATAGCACAGTTTAAACAAGAAAGTTCACGACTTTTTGATATTTGTTCGTGTAAATGCCAAGAAGATTGTATCTGTGTTAAAACAAGAAAGGTTGCCCCCGCAGAAAGAACATTTTTGGCAGATCAACGAGGTGTGAGAAAGATGTTTATCGGAGGTGTTGACATACAAGCTTCGAAGAAATTACAAAGCCGTATGAAAAGGAAGACTCCCATTGAAATGAAAGAAACATCTTCAAAAAAGACCGTCGAGGCTATGCCGTTATCGTCCAGCTCCGAGTCGCCATCGCAAAATTCTTCTCCGATTTCTAAATCAAGCAGTCAATACGATGAAAGCTACTCCATCTCTTCGACAACAACACCGTCAACCAGCCAGTCTACGATCTCATTAACTGCGCTATCAAAAGTTTGCGACCGATTTAGAATTTCAGATAGAGCAGGTGCAGCAGTTGCTTCTGCTGTATTAAACGATTATAAAATTATTACAAGGACCAATACGAAACAAGTAATCGATAAAAACAGACTTCGTCGGGCACGTTTGCGAATCCGATCTAAATTATTAAAAACAAAAGCTTGGGATGAAGTAACAGGGTTATTTTTTGACGGTCGAAAAGACAAGACGTTAGCTATTATAAAAAAAGGAAGTAAGTTTTACAAAACTACAATAACTGAAGAGCACGTATCAATAGTGGTTGAGCCCGGTTCACATTACTTGACCCATGTGACTCCACGATCCGGTACTGCCGCTAATATCGCCACAGCAATGATGGACTACTTCAAAGAGCAGGATATCTCCCTTGATGGTTTGAAAGCTATAGGGTGTGATGGGACTAACGTTAATACTGGTAATACAGGCGGTGTGATTCGTAAAATAGAGTCCGAACTAAACCGTCCATTGCAATGGCTGATTTGCCTTTTGCATTGCAATGAACTGCTTTTACGTCATTTGCTTATAAAGTTGGATGGTACAACCACAGGCCCTCGTGCTTATTCCGGTCCTATTGGTTCAGCTCTTTCAAACTGCCACAACCTGCCTGTGAAAACATTTTCAAAAATAGATACCGAGTTCTCAACCGCTGATTACTATTCGGATTTGAGTACAGACCAAAAATATTTATTTGAGATCGTCAGAGCAGTTTCAAGTGGACATTGCAATCCGGAACTGGCCAGAAGGAATCCAGGAGTGATGTCCCATGCAAGGTGGCTTACTACAGCAAATCGTATCCTACGACTTTACATTGCGTCTGAAGCTCCTTCTGAAAATTTAACTATTGTGTCCACTTTTATCCAAAAGGTATACGCTCGGGTGTGGTTTGATATCAAGCGGCACTCATCGTGCAAGGACGGTGCAAGGCATATTTTTAATATGATTCATTATTCCCGCTATCTCTCAAGTGACTTAAAATCAATAATTGATCCTGTAATACAACGTAACGCATATTTTGCTCACCCGGAAAATATACTGCTAACAATGATAACAGATCCATCACCAACGACAAGAGAACTTGGATTTAGACGCCTTATAAAAGCCAAACAGATAGCCAAAGAGCCACTACGACAGTTCAAAGTACCAAAGTTGAATTTCGATGCAAAGTCTTACACTGATATGATATCATGGTCGGAAACATCTCTAACTTTTCCACCTATATTGGAAGACTTGACAAAAGAAGAGCTCGACGCGTGTTTGATGTCTGATATCGGCTCAGTTCATCTGAAATTTGAACCTTATCCCTGTCACACTCAATCGGTAGAGCGTTGTGTGAAGGCTGTAACTGAATCGGCTTCGAAAGTTTGTGGGAAAAAGAACAGAGAAGGACTTATATGTACCACCATAAACTCGAGGAAAATGATGCCAAGGATTGAAACAAAACAAGATTTCGTTCCCGAATAATGATTTTTTTTTTTATGACACAACTACACTCAAGTTTTTTTTTATTTATTTGTATCTCTGACAACATTTTTGTGTAATTAAAATTATAATAATTATTTCTGTTTCTTAATAATTACAAAACAAACTTAACATAAAATCGACTTTTTTTTTTAAATTCACCTACCTTGCGGAACCTGAAGATGATAAAATAAATTATTTTTATTTTAATATTTATTACTTTGAAGGACATACGCAACTTTTCTCAACTAGTACTTTTTGAAATAGAAATATTTTTTTTTCCTCATACAAAGGCGGCCCACCCTAGTCCCCATGTCAAAGGCGCGGTGCCGTTTGCTGGGTAATGGTACGGTACTGCCGCCGGCAACAGACGCAGAAAGGCGTCATGCAATGCCACAGCGCCACCCACGGCGTGCTGTGCAGGTCGCATCGCTCATTGTCAGCAAAGAAATTTGATTTTGATTTTTCACTGAAATACGCGGCACGGCACATCTAGCCAGTGGCGGTGCCGTACGGTAGACATGAGTCCACGCCCTAAGAGCGAACTGAGTAAGGGGCAAGCAAAGGCCTTGAACCCTGCGACCGAGTCCTTTGTTTTCGGAAGTATTTTGTTTTCGGGCTCTACATTGGTTTTTTCCATTGGTCATTTCTCAACCGATTTTAGATTTTAAAAGCTCATTCGAAAGGTTAAAAAAAAGAAAAAGGATAAAACGTAAACATTTTAAAATTATTATGTACGGAATAGTTGTAGGTGACTTTTTTGATTAAATCGACGTTTTAGGGGCTTTCACCGTAACTTGTTTTTCATTTTATGTTTTTTTAACGATTTTCACAAAATATAATCAATCCTTTAACTTTCGATCAAATTTACTCAGTAAATAATTAATACTCATTTTTTATTATATTTTTTCTCCTCATGTATGATCTCAAACTATTACGTCCTTCAATTTCAAAAGTGACCCACCAGTCACCCTGTATATCGCCCAGACTTACTGTTTGGCTCCAAAGCTTTCCAAAACTTGTGTTATGGCATACTCTGTAAAGTTTGGCGTATCATCTAGTAAGCTTACTAAGTAACTTTGTAACATCTTAACTCATGTTAGTTTTATCTTTGTTATAGGTCACGCTGAAAATGTATACTTAAGAGAAAGCGATATAGTGTCGTCATTAATAAAAAACTAGCAGTCAAACTTTACAGCTATTATTTCAAATTAAATAAAACTACTTTTTAACCGGATTAATCGCGTAAAATTTACATTTTACATTTTAACTCGACGTTTCGGTGTCTTTGCAGAACCCGTGGTCACCAGCGAAATTATACGCGATTAATCCGGTTAAAAAGCAGTTTTATTTAAATTATGAATCGTGAAAACTTAAAACAATATTACAGCTAATTAAAGATTTTCCTTACGGCGATGCTCCCAATCTCATTTAGATCCAGTTTATGTGCAGTTAAGCGAACGTATTGGTCGTCTTTGGTGGTTGTGGCCTGGTTTATTCATGATCCGCGTCTTGTAACAACACTACCAGTCTCCTGGTAGCGAGCCAACCGTTTCGGATAGCTCGCCGCGATACACCTAGGCGTAGAGCTACTGGTCGTAGAGATCCTCCCTCTTGCAGCAATACTAATGCTCTAGAAGCTGTTTCTATGCTCATATGGTGCCGAATACGTGGCATTGTAATGAGTTCTAATGATAAAACTCAAACAAGTGGTGAAACAAATCGAGAAACGTTCGTAACGATAGTCTAAATACAAGTGAATGAGAAATTGTGATTAGGGTCATTTTAACTTGATTTGTTTATGTCTTTCCACTTGAGGGTAAAGATTAAAAACTTTGTTCAGAATAATGTTAAGAATACATAAACATATCAATGTTATGCAAAGACACTTAAACTAGCTTAAAATTAAGTTTAAAGTGTCATACAATCGTTTTTTTTGTGAAAAAAAAAACGAGGTGGCCCCTATTTTGTTTTGAGTAGTATATGTATAGTGTACTAGTCCCGTAGGAATATCAATATGAGAAGTATCTTATGTATCATTCCAGGTTTCGCTTTACCTTGGTAAGTTTAATGCGAACACCGGTATTACCATGAACAATCATCACTCCAGAGAATCCTTAAAGTTTTATGAAGTAGTAAATATACATATAAGTTAGAGTAATCGTAGTAAAACAAAACTTCGAATGTTGTAAGTTCACAGCTGACAAACATACTATAAAGTAGAAAAAATAATGAAGGTTAGCAAGGACTTTACTTTTTTTGGGTTAAAAAGTAAAGTCCTTGCTAACCTTAATTCTTAGAAATATTATATCAGCAATGTCTTTTCATCCGATAAACGCGAAAGGTCAAATTTAGAAGAACATCGATCACAGTAGTTAAATTCAAACCATTTGCCATGGAAGTGTAAAAGAATATATACTTTCACAACTATAATAAAAATAAATTCAATTCTAAGAAATTTCTGTTTATAAAGCCCAATAAGAAAACAAATTCAAACTAACTTATCATTGACATTGTACTAAGCATTGCAGCATAAAAGTCACCTCTCATCTACTGGGAAATATGGCGCTTTCATAAAAATCTGAGGTGTCATTTCCTTTTGAATAGTTCGTTATATCTCTCTGTGCGGGTGCTGTATAAAGTCTCAGGTTATACAAGTTATTACGAGTCTCCGCCGAGATCCTCTTTGTGTGTTCGTGTTATAAACAGGATTCTAAATTGACAAATGGCGTAGTTTGTTGTAAAACGATACCGCATTTCAGATGCCTAGTTTTGGTGTTGTTATTTTTTAAAGTTGGCATGTAAATGGCAGTTATTGAACTCGTTGGTGTCCAGAACGAGAGTCGGGGATAAATTTGGAAAAAAAAATTAAAAAATTGAAATAATTTTTTTATATTTATTTCCTTAAAAATGTTTTGTTTCTTTTTTCTATTTGGCGTTTGCCCTCTATATCTACACCCCAACGTAAAAGAAGAATTTATCTGTGTATTGGTGCGACTAACAGTGGTATCATAACTCCTAACTGAAGGAACCTGTAAATATCGAGGTTGTATGTGGACCTGGATGAATCGAAGTTGTATATGCCTTCTAAGTTATGTAGCCAAATGCCATCGAAATAACTAAGTTTTTTTTTTTCACGTTATATTGCTAACGTAGGTCCATGTATAGTCCAGTCAAGGAATGAGGTGTAGCGTGCGTGAGCAGGTAACTAAGCGATTCCTTCAGAAACTTGTTCAGGGGGCTTAGGTTGTTAACATACCAAAAGTCCCGACTCCTAGATGATGAGCGGGGGGAAGGAGGGGGGGGGGGTAAAGGTACGAATTTTTGGTTTTTCGCTTATATCTCGAAAACGGTGCATTGGAGAGAAATATTTTCAATCAATAAAATGAAGTTCCTAAAATTATCTAAAACTTTTATATCATATGTCTTTTTCTAATTCCTAACCGTTTTCGAGCTATACCCTCGGAAAAAGTTGAAATTTACAAAAAAAAAACAATTTACGTCAAAATATTCATAAACATTGCTTCATATTGTCTAAACCCATTCATAAACGAAAAGTATGAATAGGAAAGAAGTTGTAGATTTTTAAATTCCCTTTTAGAATATATATACATATGCTGATTAATGCCAACCCGCTTAAAGTTACAGCTATTTTAAAACTTGTATAGCATTTTGCAATTTTCAGAAAATTTGTTTGTATATCATATTCTTGACCCACAACCTTTGTTCGTTCATCTTATAACATAATATGGCCACTTATAAGCAAGTTATTAAATAAAGTAGAAAAAATAATGATGATGACTTTCACACTTTATTCTACAGATAGTTTCGTTACACCAATACAATAATAATTGTAAACCCCATTGTTCTCAATATATTCCTAATGTTTTACTCTCGACTTTAAAAGTAATCAAATTTTCATCCTCTTTGAACTTGAGGGCCCAGGCAATGATTGTTCTTCCATGGCATCTTCTTCCTCAGTAGCGCGTTGCTCTTGCTGAATGGGCTCTACATCGTCTTCATCGTCCTCATCGTCAACAGTTACACTGTTCAGGCACTTCCCTTGACAGTGGATGCACGCTGCAGAACAGGTGAGCATCGCTTTTCGGCAGCCACATTTTCCAATTACACAATCCTTGGTGCAGCGGCAAAATATAGTTTTCAGAAGAACCTGTGGTCGCAAGAGTGGAAGCAATCAACAGGACAGCAAGGTCTACATCCTCACCAACGACAGCCACAGAGTTTTGAGTGGATTGTTCAACAGCAGTCTTCACGATTAGGATATCAGCGTCATCGGAGGCCTGAAGAGTATGTATCCCTTTCTTCTGCAGCTTTATCTCCAGTAAGGAGATGAAGTTAGTTTTGTTGGTAGGATTTGATAAAAAGTTTAACAGGTATTTGTGTGTCCCATGTCAAATTGATGTCGGCTGACCTTTTTAGTCTGTAACAACGCATTTGTTCTTGTGATTTAGTGCTATTGGCTGTGTTTGCGTACCCATCAAACACCACAGTGCGAGTAGTCCCAAGATAATGGTGGTCGACGTAGGTGATATAACTATTACAAATAGTCACAACCGATACATCTTTTGGCCAAATAACTCTGTGGAGTAGAAATCCTCCATCGACTACAATGTTCATTTGAGGCAGAAGAATATCTTTCCTTGGTTGGCTCAAATAGGTTGTACAGCACTGATTTGTTTGTTTTTCTCATGCCACTTTTGTTGAACAGTGCCAAGGGAAATGGGACCAACTCATACTCAAAATATGTCATCAAATCCTCATCTGATCGTTTGCTTATACATATCCGCTGAAAGAGCAATGTTGGGTCAACTTGTGGTCAAAAATGTGGGTCATCGATAAAAGTTCACGATGAAAGAGCCCTTTCATCGTGAACTTTTATCGATGAGCTGACAGAAGATATTGGCTATGCCCGATCCTTGCGCGATAACTTAAAATGCTATACAAGTTTTAAAATAGCTGTAACTTTAGGCGGGTTGGACATTAATCAGCACATGTATTGTCTGGTAGAGATCGCTCTAGAGCGATAAGACCGCCTTTTGTACCTTTTGTTCCATGTTTTGTATTTCCTATTTTTGTTACTGTACAATAAAGTGTAAATAAATATATATTCTTAAAGGGAATTTAAAAATCTACAATTTCTTTCCTATTCATACTTTTCGTTAATGAATAGGTTTAGACAATATGATGCAATGTTTATGAATATTTTGACGTAAATTGTTTTTTTTTTGTAAATTTCAACTTTTTCCGAGGGTATAGCTCGAAAACGGTTAGGAATTAGAAAAAAACATATAATATAAAAGTTTTAGATAATTTTAGGAACTTCATTTTATTAATTGAAAATATTTCTCTCCGATGCACCGTTTTCGAGATATAAGCGACAAACCCAAAATTCGTACCTTTACCCCCCCCTCCTTTCCCCCCGCTCATCATCTAGGAGTCGGGACTTTTGGTATGTTAACAACCTAAGCCCCCTGAACAAGTTTCTGAAGGAATCGCTTAGTTACCTGCTCACGCACTCTACACCTCATTTTGGGTCATTTATTGACTGGACTAGTAGTGTAGTCTTTGCAGTAATCCCACCGAGTCCAATTTCTTTGCAGAAATTGTAAATCAAGTTAAAGTGAAGCATTACATATTTAAAAAAGATTTAAAATATTACGTCTTTATTTATTTTCTAAATCCTTGAAAATATATGCAATATAACCTGATATTCAAAACTGAACATAAAAACGGGAGGTTATAAATAATTTGGGATTCATGAGTACACCCTAAATTTTCCTGATTCTAAAACACGTATGAAATTCATAGCTTACGAATAAAAAAATGAGAATTCAATGTGTAAAGATCCTTCTTTCTTTTATTTGTTTTACACAACATTTCTCACTGAAAGAGAATTCCTATATTGTCAGGGCTGTATCTCACAGACAGAAGAAAGAAAATTTATTATACTTTAAGTAATAATAGAAACGCCTGTTGAAACCCTTAGTAAAATGGGTCGTATATCACAATGATGAACCCACGTCGGTCTGAAATTTTATATTCTCAACCTGCCAATATTGTATGTTTGCGAGACTTGAGGTAAGTAGAAATTAAATTTCTTTTGTATAAATAAATACTTTTAAAACGGATTAATTACGTGTAAATAATATTTTTTCATTTTCAACTAACTTCTAAGAGGTTCTCAATTAGTGTGTACCTATGTTTTATATGTTTAATTTTGGTTGTATCTTTGTTTCGCGATTTTTGGGACGATCATGAATCGGTTTTTATATTCTTATTTCATATCATAGATACTTCAGCAGTGGTCCCATATAAATCGAAATAAATTGAGTGCTTTTTGAATCATTTTTAATTTTCAATAAAGCATGTATAAACACGGACAATAATTTACTATGATGACCATATACTTAGCTAAAATTTTGACTCATTTGATCCGTAAAGGGCGTGTAGAATCCGTCTTTTCTTACTTATGTTACGATTTAGAGTATGTATTTAATTTTACGTCCACTACCGCTTATGATTCTAATTTTTTTCCTGAATTAAAATAAAAGCCAAGATTGTTATACCTTATTAAGTAGCTGACAAAACGTAGATGTTTTGAAGCACTTCTGTCAAACATATGCGATAATATCTTTTTAAGATATTTTTAAAGAAAAAATAAACCGTAAATAAATGTACTGATTTTATGGAAATGCTAAAAAAGCGTACCAATTTCAAAATATAATATTTAATGGCAACAAATCGGCAATTTTTAGTAAAAAACAAGTTATCTCGAAAACGGTCTATTATTCTTTATTATTATTATTATTCGTATTTAAATAAATTTGAAATAAGTCAAACAATTTACAACTGAACTGAATCTACCACCACTTCAAATCACTATTTTGAAACAGTTACGTTTTTCACAACATGTTCAAACAATTGAGAATATGTTAAATATACACAATATTTCAGCGATTTACTTAGTTTTATACAAGAAATCTTTAATTATACAATTCGTAAAATCTGCTTTTTGTTGCTGTTTTCAAAAACAGTAGAAGACAAAGAGGACAACTTAACCAGTTACTCTGTATATCGTTGCCACTTAGAAGAAACTATGAAATTACTATTTGCCTTTCTACTTGCCAATCCAAACATCGGTAATCACGTCGTTCGTAAAACTGAATCTTCTGGCGATATTTTATGTTGGATAAATAAGTGAATTCATATTCGTGACGTCTTTGTGCACGACTGTTCACTTATAATTTTTTGACAGTGATTCGAATAGACCCATTCAAAAATGCTATTTCGAGATTCATACCCACCCTGGTTTTTCACGACCCAACTTCGAAACTACTCGAAATTGACATCCATTCACATTCCTTAGCAAAAAAATTGCGCTTTTTACATACACCAACTTTACAAAAGTGATAGGGTAAATTGCGTTTCATCAAGTTTCAGACTCTTTCATAAAATTTTTGGTCGATATGTATTACGTCCGAGTAGAATATTATTTTTACTTTACGAAAAATTTAACAGTCTATGTCAATCACCCGCCCTGGACTCGCACCTGGGAGTCGAACCTGTCGGATGGGGCTTTACTAAATGAGCTACCGACAATGGCAACACCACATCTATCACATCAAATTCGACGGGCTGTGACGGTATTAGCAGAAAGATGATAATGCTCCTTCTCGACTTCCTACTTCCTATAATCACAAATATCCTTAACAAATCTATCATTTCCAATACATTCCCCACACAATGGAAAGACGCACAAGTATTACCTCTCCCCAAAAAATCCTCACCCCAGTCTTTTTCTGATCTCCGTCCTATTTCTGTTTTACCTTTCTTATCCAAAGTCCTGGAGCGTCTTGTACATCGCCAAGTGTCTTGCTTTGTAAGTAAGAACAATATTTTAAGCCCTTATCAGTCAGGATTTCGCGCCGGACACAGTACTGTAACATCCTTAGTCAAAATTTCAGACGACATACGTAAGGCAAAAGAAAACTCTCACCTCACAATATTGACTTTACTAGATTTTAGTAACGCCTTTAATAATGTGGATTTTGATATTCTGTTACAAATTTTGCGCTCTCTTAACATATCTCCATCAGTTATTGATTGGTTTCGTACTTACCTACGTGGACGCCGACAGCGCATTGTCACGGATGATGCTTGTTCATCTTGGGTTCAACTCAAAACTGGTGTCCCGCAGGGTGGCGTGTTGTCTCCTCTTCTCTTTTCAATTTTCATAAACTCAATCTCTCTTATTATATCTTCGTCCTACCACATGTATGCAGACGATTTACAGATTTATACACATTGCACTGTTGAAAACCTGCCCGCTGCAATTGAACAAATGAATTGCGATCTTGCAAGAATATCGGACTGGAGTCAATCTTATGGGCTTACTGTAAATCCAACTAAGTCACAAGCTTTGATTATAGGTAGCCCTAACATGATACGTCACATTAACTTTGTCACGGTAGACCCCTTGATTTTTAACGGCGTAACTATTTGCTACAGTAATACGGCAAAAAATTTGGGTATCATATTCGACAAAACACTATCATGGAAACCTCAAGTTGAAGCAGTGAGCAGGAAGATGTTTGGTATCAATAGTTCCTTAAGACGTTTGCGCAATCTTTTGCCAATATCAACCAAAATTTCCTTAGCACATACTCTCTTACTCTCCGTTCTCGACTACGCTGATGCCAGCTACCTCGACCTGACAGAAGAACTCTTAACCAAACTTGAGCGCCTCCAAAATCTTTGTATACGATTCATATACGGCTTGCGTAAATATGACCATATCTCCGAATTCCGCACTAAACTCAAGTGGCTTCCGATTCGCCTTCGCCGGGATACTCATATTCTTTCTTTACTGTACCGGGTGCTGTTTAATCCTGTGGTTCCGAAATATCTCCGAGACCAATTCTGTTTTCGACATGAGACCCACAACAGACAATTACGTTCTACTGACAATTTGATGCTAAGTACTCCCCTGCATAAATCAACCACTTTCCATCAATCATTTACAGTACGAGCAGTGTGCTTGTGGAATAAGCTTCCCTACAATGTAAAGTCATCTCCTTCATTGAACTCATTTAAATTTAGACTAAAAAAACATTATCTTTCATTGATTGATCATTAGATGAAGTATTCTTACATGCATTTTATTATTATGTACCTATCCATACTTATTTATATAGATATTTAATGTGTTAATTTAATGTACATAACGTGTTTATATATTTGTATGTATGTATACATATATAATTATCATATGTATATGTATTATTTGTATATATAATATATATATCTTATAAGATTATGTAGTAAGTACTTGTATTAATAAAATTACTACATGACGTGTTCTGTATTACCTGCTGATGTCTCCATATAGTTTTTTCATACATTTGTGAGGTTGTCTGTAAGAAATCGCTCTATAGCGATAAGGCCGCCTATTGCACCCTTCAAAACTGTTTTTGTTTTGTTCCAATGTATCTTTTCTTTTTCTTTTATAATTTTGTAAGTAAGTGTGCAATGAAGTATGAATAAATAAATAAATAAATAAATGCTATAGAAATGAACTACTTAATAAATTCTTATTTTTTATACATTGCTAGAATCTCAAGTTCGACTCTTGGTCGGGTTATTTTTTTTTGAATATTTTTCATATCTTACAAAACAAACAATATAAATATATTTTACAGTCTATTTTAATATATGATTCTATTTTGCTTATTCGTATGGAAACTTGCTTGCATTGAATGCGTAATATCGAAGATTATCTTCTACATACAAGTTTACAAACTTTGCCTTCATTTAACCTGTGTAGATTGCTTGAAATCTATTTAAAAAGAATTAATATAAACCATCGTCTAATCATCCTCGGTCCTCAAATATAACCCGGTCTATAGAGATAGGTATAGTGGCGACACAGGTCATTTTCTTATGTAGGGGAAAGTCCCCGAGTGGCGGACACATAAGGATTACAAGAAATAATATAAAAAGTATTACGAAAAATATCTGTTTATCTATCACTGTATCGATTGTCAGAAAGCTGACAATCGATACAGTGAAATAAATGTATGAAATTGCAATATAGCTTGCATTCAAAAGTATTAATTTTCGAAATGCTTGTTATGAAGTTTCTTCGATGTTATGAAGCATTGATGAAAATTGTATCAATCAATTATATCGTCAATTTAAGGTCAGTTTTGGAAACTTACTGTTCCTAATTTCCTTAATATTGCGGGCAACACTGAAATCAGCGTTTCCCCAGACCTGCAAAATGTTTATTTTCCGGTTCTGATTTCCCCAATACGAATAAATACAAGTGAAATGCACTTGGGAGGGTACTTGAATAAATATTACACACTCAAAGAGTTTCCGAACGTTAGTGCTGTATTAATGGAAATTTTGTACTAACAAATACTGTCACGAGCAGGTAGAAAATATTTAAATAGGTTTCTTTAAAGTCACTTATAGTCTGGCTAATGAAAGTAGAGACCGCAAAAACCTGGCGAATTTAAAAAAATAGCATCATGACACCTGACACCTGAATATGAACCTGAAACCTGATAAGAAATACCTACATTGATTACAAACGTACTCGATTTTTTTAAATAAAAGCATCGTAAACTATCCTTTTTTATCCCTTTTACAGGTACAGTTCGCAACGCTTTGCGTTGTAAAATTGTATGCAACGTTCCTCAACGTTTAAAATGTTTTTGTTGTTTATTGTATGGCTTCAGTCACACGCGTCTATTGAATTAATGTTACAAGAGATTTTACAGGGGCAATAATATACAAACTCATTATATTAAGATTGATGATATCTTGGAAAGTATGCACTTCTGAACCACATATTCTTTGGCAAAAAGTATTGTTTTTTTAGTAAGGAACAAAACCTCAAAGTTATGGGAAATCAACAGTAACACCTTGTATATGGAATAAATCGTCAGAGTGACTGTTTCCTATATTGATTATGAAGCTTTCTAAATTTTAACTTTTTCGTACATTTTAAATACGAAAATTCCAAAATCTCAATTACCAAAACCACCAACAACCGTTCGATTGACAACAGTGACACTAGAAAAACGACTTTGACATTCAGTATTGCCATATAAAAAATTTGCAAAAATCCCCATTGTCTACTTTCGTTAGCTAGACTCTAACAGTATTTTCTTTGATTGTCACTTGATTGCACAACAACAATACAGAAACAAATGCTATAGCTTAGTTCGTCATAAATTCGATTCTGTAATAGGCTTACCCTAGATAATATCAAAGTCGATGTTTATTAAATTTAAGTACACTTCATTGTCTTAATAAAATAAAAGATTGACATTTTTAGGGAAAAGAAATAGATTAAAATTGACAGACATTGTTGGCGGAAGATTATTAGATAATTAATATGTATATAAATGAAAATTACAATTATCTATGGTTATGTCATTATACATTTTTGCCCTCCGAACTCTACCCTATCTGACATGCACTTGGCTTAGGCCCGTGTATGCCTTAAAAAAAAACCGGCGCAAGCCGAGATGATAAATCATAAAAATATATAATAATAATAATAATAAACTCTTTATTGTACACCAACCTGGTTACATAGGGAAACTTAATAAAATTTTACAAAATAACTATTGTACAAAGGTGGCCTTATCGCTGGTGAGCGATTTCTGCCAGGCAGCCTACGCATAATGGGAAATTAAGGTGGATGGGGTACACGGCTTATAATAAATATACTAATTACTAATAATAACATACATAAAAATACTATTTAATAGCATAAATGTTAATAAATAGATTTTGACGCCTTTATTTAAGTGAAGAGATAAAATATATTAAAAATAAATATTAATTATTTACTGAGTAAACATCACCGTAAGTTAAAGAATTGATTACGCAACGCATGGTTACACTATAGTGCGGCCGCTCAGAGAATGCGTTCCTGACACCTATCAGTTGGTCATGACTAGTGATGGGCACAACATAACACTGAGTTCGTTACCGTTCCTCCAAAATGAAACGCCGGGTTATTTTTAAGATTATTTTCGTTTTAAATTGGCGGAATCATTTAAAATTTGTATTTTAGTAATTTAAGTGCAAACCAAGAAAAGGTAATATTAATATAATAAAATTGTTTTATTTATTTTTTGTTACAAAGTTACAATCTGTATTTCTATGCAATAAAGTATATTGAATTGAATGTGCGTACAGAATATTAATCAGACTCCGATTCGCTTGAGGAGGTAGTTTCTTCATCATCATCTTCGCCTACATGTATAATTATTTTATTGTCAATAACAGTTTCAATCCTAATATCTCGGTCAAAATGTTCCATAATCAGGTTTTTATTCTTTCAACAACCTTTGTCCAGTCATCTCTAGTGACTTCCCCGCAGGCTTCTTTTAATTAGGTCAAAATCTTTTTCGTGCTGAATGGCGGGGAAGTATTTTGGCGGGCGGCGTAACCTTTTATTTGAGCCCAGATTAGCTCAATCGCGTTATATTGGCAATGATACGATGGAATTCTTAGAACGCGATGACCGTACTCCAGAGCCAGTTCATCGATTTCGTATCGCACATTTGCCGCTTTATTTTCTTTAACTAATTTAATTAGCTCTGCTTTTAGCATCTGCATATATGCCTTTTGCTTGTAACCAACTTTTTTTCGCGCATTCAGTTTGGTTTTAGTTTTATTTTTTAATTTAATAAAGTCCATTATTTTCAAATTCTTAAAAAGAAAAACGAAACGTATTATTTCATAAAGTATACCTGTTTAAGAACAGATTACGATACTGTTATTATTAGCACAGCACTACAAATATAAAGCTTTGACATAACCTTGTAATAGCGCAGTATAGATTTTGAAAAATATTGTTTACCAAGTTATTGGACACTCAGTTTGGCACAAAATTATAAAATTCATTAATTATTGATATAATAATGTTGTTTTAATGCTCATCAATTTTTAAAACGGTAAACAACCAGCAAAAATATTTTTTATCGTAACAGCAACGCCATTACAAAGTTACGTCGTCAGTTCAATCGCGATGTGTCAGGAACGCATTCTCTGAACGGCCGAAGTATAGCGTTGTCAACACTGACCTCTATATTTACCACTGGACTGGCGGCTGTCAAAGTGCTTTTGTGCCCGTTTGATAATCGCCATTTTGGCGCTGTCGGACGTAGCGAGTGTCCTTGGTACTAAAACTAGTCGCTTACAATATACACATGTCCTCATTCTTGATAATTTTTATATAATGCTTATAACAAAAACAACATAAAATTCGAATTAATATTTAAAAAATATAAAATCACTTAACAATAAGCAAGCACTTCTCTGGCGGCCACTTGCAATATACGTCAAAATTTGTTCTGCGGACACTCGCTACTCGCTAGTGGCGCTTCAAATAGGCACAAAAAAATAGCTGTCAAACTTACGGAACAGCCAGTCCAGTGGTAAATATAGAGGTCAGTGGTTGTCAAAGATCCGCGTGCCAGGTCACGTGCCGCGATTGACTCAGGCGTAAGTAAAGTACGTAATAACAAAAGTTTATTTATGTATTCTAATGAAAAAATTAGTATCTACTTTTTATTACATAATTATGACCAGAATCGAGTCACCAGTCACCCTATATATATTATATTATTTATATATTATATTGTATATTTTAAAGTGATTTTCAGAGTATCCTGTTCTATCCATTGGTCGTATGACACTTTTCCCTTTAGTTTACGATCGCTTATAATTGTAAGATTGTATTGTTGGAGTGAGTCGTTTATAACCTACAGCAGACGATCAAGATGTTCTCATTCATCAAATTTTGATTAGTTGTTAAGAATTTATGGGGTGCAGATGCCCATTACAAGTACATAATATATTATGGTCGCATTTATGATCCTCCTACTTCTCCGGTATTGGAGCAATGAAACGATAATGCCTTGATAACGGAAATAGTGTGAATAAAAAGCACCTGTTTTTATTTATATAAATCACCCTTTAATACTATTAAGCCTGTGACCCGTGTTTGGTTGCAGGAGGGAAATGGAAATGCAAAGCATTATGCGGGGAAAAACGCTATTTAAAATAGGAATATAAGAGAAAATCTTATAAGTACTGCAATCAGAGCATAGTAATACGACTAGATCAACCCGCCATGGCCTCGCTTCCCCCCTTTTGATCTATTAAAATGTGTTGGTCTTTTATTCCCTATCGCATTAGGTTACCTATAAGGGTATATGTAAGTAATTTGATGATGTAAATAAATAATTAATTTAGTTTTTGCACCGTGTTGTAAAAAAAAACAAACACAGTATGTACAGTCGCCGTTATCTGATAAAGGTATCATACATAATAATTAAACATACATAATAATTAAATAAAGGCGTCAATTAAAACAACAATCGGTGTCATAACAAAGTTGAGGATTAAAATATGAAAGTAACGAAGTGTTTTGGTAGAAATAACAACTTTAATAGTTATTGCTTTATAAAACTAGAAAAATATATCAAAAAAAAAAAAGTCATAAAACCAAAACCAAAATGAAAGCAAACTAATTATTTATTTTTAAGAAAAAGTGAACCGCATTCAAAAAACCAACCCACTAAAAATGTTTAAATAATTTTTATAAAAGCCATCCTATTCCTGTTTCTATTCCATCCATATTACTACCCCGTATAGTAAATTTCTGCCAAAAAATAATTAATATTAATGAATGTAATAAGAACATTAACAATTTATCTGGGTAGGTATTTATATAGTTTCTGAAGGGGATTTTAAATTATTTTATTATTTTTCAATTACTTTTTAACCGTCGCGTCGTGGGTTTTTCAAAATTTTTATTTTGTTTTTTATTTCAAACTTTTTAAAGAGCATAATATAGGTACCATACATTACATTACACAACACCTCGTTCCTCATTACCTATTTAAGAACATTATACCAATCAAATCCAAAGCGATAATTGAAAACGGCATTCAAATCGGACCAATGGTTTGCAAACAAATATTTACTGCAGCGCCCCCTGGTGAGTTGTTACCGTAACACCTATCTCAGAACATGTGCTAATCAAATCCAAAGCGATCACTGAAAACAGCATTTAAATCGGACCAATGGTTTTGCAGATAAACGGTAACATTGGCTTTTACAAACAAATGTTTACTGCAGCGCCCCCTGGTGAGTTGTTACCGCTACACCTATCTAAGAACATGCACCAATCAAATCCATAGCGATTACTGAAAACCGCATTAAAATCGGACCAGTGGTTCTGGAGATAAATGGTAACATTGGTTTGCACAAACACCCTCTCACCCCAAACGCATATACCGTCTCCGTTCCGTCGTGGGTAAAAACAAGCAATTTTATAGTCTGGTACAGACTGCAAAACCGCGGTAAAAGAAAATACCATCATTGTAACCCCGACAATAGTACGAAATCCGTAGATTAAACAAACCTGATACTTGATTATTTTTTTAAATAAAACAATCGTAAAAAACAAAAAAATTGGTACTGTCCTACTTTTTGATAGGAAGTATATTATTAAAATTATAGACAACTAGTCTCAATGAGGTTTAAAAATAAAACAACAAAATACAATAATTATTTTTATTGATTGTAATCTAAATTCAGAAATTCTAAAAATTCTTTAAGGAATGAATCGTCGAAAAGCAATCCAGTGTCAACTTTCGTTAGCCAGACACCAATCACACTAATCAATCGACGGTCGATCGATTGGTGTAGGAACACCCTAATAACACAAACTTGAAATTGTGTAAGTATTACAATCCGTTTAGAAGCTTTTCGGGATATTCTGTGAAGTGAAAAATTTTGTATGTTTTTGGGGTCCGTGGCTGGAGCCCCCAGTGTGTCTAGGCAGACGCCGCTGAATTTCAATTAAGTTATAGCAGCCGATTTCTTCAGTATAAACGTTATATGTACGCGATACAGGCGACGAAAAAACGTTTCTGAATAATGTTTGAAACACTGTTTCATTTATCTATACTACTTAATATATAAAGCTGAAGAGTTTGTTTTTTTGTTTGTTTGAACGCGCTACTCTCAGAAACTACAAGTGGGATTCGAAAAATTCTTTTTGCATTTGATAGCCCAACTTTTGAGAAAGGTTATAGGCTATATTTTTGCCATGAAATTCCCATGGGATCAAAAGTTACGCGGGTAAAACAGCGCGCGGTGGCTATGAATATGACGGGGTACAGGTATAATGAGTATCTAGGTATTTACTTACTAGCTAAACATTGAGGTTGTATATAGCGGAGTACGCTGTGGTTTTAAGTTTACTACACTATTTGTTAGATAGATAGTTAGGATGAATCAAAAATATTGGTAAAAAATAAACAAACACGACATTCTCTTCGACATTTTATTCAATGACACACATACAAGATATCAATCATAGTCAATTCATTATGGTTCATATTTGACTAATACAAAGAGGTTTGCTATCAATTACATTAATATAAACTCTGACACTTTCCCTTATTCGATAAATACACAAGTCCCATTGCTTCACTCAGTTGAGTGAACTGTACACGTGGCAATGCTTTGGTGAGAATGTCAGCAACTTGATTTGTTGTACCAATTCTGGTAACTTCAATGGCACTTTCAGACACCAATTCTCTCTCATGAAAGTGACGAATAAAAATGTATTTTGTCCGCTTGTAAAATTCCGGATTATGAGACAGACGAACTGCAGCTTCATTGTCTACACTTAGAGTAGGCACTTTCTTGAGCTCAGTTAGATCTTGTAAGATTCTCTTTAGCCAAACCAGTTCTCTAGCGGCTTCACAAGCTGCTACAAGCTCGGCTTCAGTTGTTGAGATAGCAACTGATGCTTGTCGCTGACTCAGCCATCAAATGGTTCCACCAGAGTACTCCTACAATACTACAACTACTACAGTCCGGTATCTATATCTCCACCGTGATCAGCGTCACTGAAACCTTCCAGTACGCCGGGTAAATGCTGTGCTTTATAATTGGACCATAAACCAGACCAGAAATGGCATACCATAGGACGTCGTTCCTTTAATATAACGCATTATTCGTATTAATCGAAGCCAATCCTCTTTGGAAGGAGATTCTAGTTTTTGAGAGGCCACTCCCACTGCAAAAGCAATATCTGGACGGGTACCTTTGCAACTTTATCTATCTAACAAATAGTGTAGTAAACTTAAAACCCACAGCGTACTCCGCTATATACAACATCAGGTTAAGGGCACAGCAAAGATGAATCAAATAGAAAAAATTCAAATTGGTCTATTAGAAGGAAAATCAAACTGGGATACTTGGAAATATAAAGTCCTGTGCCTTCTTCGCACCGTACCGAAGGCGCTAGAAGTAGTGGAGGGAACGTTCCTTCGACTCACGTCCCCGGCCATCGAAGCTGGAGAACACGCAGTCACCACGTATAAAACGAAGTTAGAACAGTATGTGAAGGCTGATGCAAATGCTAATCTTTTGTTAACGACCAATATGAAGGAAGAGAGTCTCAGGAAGGTCATGCGATTAACCGGAGCTAGAGAGATATGGCTTGAATTAAATAGACTTTTTGATGGAACTAATGAAGACAAAGCTTACAATTTATGTATGAACTTTTTCAGCTTCAAGAAAGATTCCGCTGACGATATAGCCAATCATATATCAAAATTGAAAAATATTTGGACGCAATTAAATCTAGAACTTCACAAAGAGAACAACAAGGAATTACCAGACTTAATGCTGATCTGTAAAATCCTTGACACTTTCGACGAATCTTATTTTGCGTTTCGCAGCAGCTGCCTACTATTACCAAAAGTGAATAGGAACATCGAAAGTTCTTAAGTTAAAAGTTTGTTTATGAGCTACGAACGCAACTTTGCCATCTTTTCTTTTTATGTACGCCTTATCTTTAGTAAAAGTAACAATTATACCTTTTTCGGTCATTTTGCTAACTGACATAAGGTTTGTTGTCAGCTCAGGGACATACAAAGTTTCTCTCATGACGTAACTGTTGCTATTTAAACAAATAGGAAGTTCTCCTTTACCTTCAATATTTGTGGTGGAACCTGAAGCTAATTTTAATGCAGCGTCCTCTCTTTTTAGATTTTTGAATCTGTCCTTTTGATCACTCATATGTGATGTACATCCACTGTCCAAGCACCACATATGTGCTTGGGCGTCATAATTTTTAGTAGATAGACATACATTTAAACTTGTTTGAGCACCTGGATTTTTATTGCCGTTTTTGTTACATCTCGACCTTGATTTGCTCCAGCATGTGTCTGTCGTGTGCCCTATCTTCTTACAATTTCGACATCTGACCTTCTTTTTAACATGAAGTGCACCCTCATTTCTGCTATTTGTGGTCGTCTGTCGCCGAGCCTCGGTTTCCTCTATGATTTTGATCTTCAGATCCTCTGGAGCAGGAAGTTGATCCCTGGTCTTCACCGCAATTCTGAAGTTCTCATAAGATGCGGGCAAACTGTAAAGCATTATAATGGACAGTAGGTCTTCATTCAACTCGATGCCTATGTTTGCTAATTTGTCGACTTCATCCATGAAGCTGTTGAGATGGTCACGAATGTCTTCACCATTTTCTGGCATCTTTTTCAATATTAATTGCTTTAGCAATGTTGCTAAACCAATTAATATGTTGTGGCTGGTTAACTAACCAGCCACTTATGTGCATTCGAACAAGCCAAGCTACGTAATAACGACGTATTACAACAGCAAGAAGGCCTTGTTACGAATTCAAGCACCTCTTCCAACGAGAAAAATGAAGATTAAATGCAATTACTGTAATGCTATCGGTCACCGTGTAAGAAATTGCCAGAAATGGATACGCGATGGCAAGCCCCCGAAATCCAGTAATCCGAAAATGACAACGCCTTGTTCCTTTAAATCTGCACATATGGTCTTGATGTCAATAGAAAGCACTGAAGTTTATAAAACCGAAATAGACACAGATAGTTTGTGGATAACGGCGCCACTAGTGAAAATAAATAAACATGACTTTTCTGTTCGACATTTTATTCAATGACACATATAACAAGATGTCAATCATAGTCAATTCATTATGGTTCATATTTGATGAATACAAAGAGGTTTGCTATTAATTACATTAATATAAACTCTAACAAACATAAGATCATTATTCGTTTGGTGTAAACCAGTTTTACACAAAAGCCAGCAGTGCTAGCACGGATCTTTTGTCGATCGTAAGTTTACGAATGCTCGTATAGTATGGAGACGGTTTTGCAAGCAATAATTGAAATCTATCCATTGCCGCACGGTCAGCTTAAATAAATGTGTTCCTTGTTAATTTTGAATGTTTGTTAACAGGTTCTACTCTTAAATAACTGTAAAATAAAAAATTACATTGTTACTAAAAACTTGCAACCGACTCCATACTATACGAGCATTCGTAAACTTACGATCGACAAAAGATCCGTGCTAGCACTGCAGATGAGCATAACTTACTGTAAAGTACCAATAATTTAAAACAATTGAATTTAGTTAAAGATAATTTACAATTACGATTATGAGAGTGCACTATATTTCTACCCCTTTCGCAAAAAAACCAAATTATTTTTGCAATAACGTTAAATAGACCAAATCATTTCAAAATTAAGAGATTTGGGTCTTCGCAGGGTTTAGTTTCTGAAAACTATTGAAAAATCAATATATATTTTTTTGGGGACTGAAAACTGCTCGCGTCCGCAAGGTTTAGCCCTCGATGGTGGTCCCTGGGTGGTGCTAAACGAGCAGTAAAATCTGGTGGTAGGCTTCGGCCGTGGCTTGTCACCACCCACTAGACAAAACCATGCCGCCAAGTGACTTAGTCGCGTTCCGGCATAATGTCTAGTGTAGCCATTGAGGAGGATAGGTCTGAGTAATCGTGCTGCATCGGAGAACAGTTTTCAACTCGTAGGATAATGACTCACCGGGTAACTCGTTTTGGAGGGTAGCGGGATCCGAAGCACGGTGCACCGCTGGCCGACCGCAGGTAGTAGGGGGCCCAAGTAGCATGCCAGCCACATGCGAAAGGCTGCCCCGCCACCTCGCGAAAAATCCCGGGAGGCTCCATCGTGCCGGTTGGCGACCGGTTAGAGAGGACCCGATGGCGACCTCGGGGGGGTTCGGGCGTCCCCGCAGTCTCCAGGCGAGTTCCCCAATGGTGCGTTGTTTCCTACGAGTTGCTTGGTTCCATTTGCAGCGCTTCACTCAACTTCTATTCTCCTCCCTATTCACTCCACTACCAATTCACAATGAAAGGTCCTAAAAAGAGTACGGTTCAACAGCGGTTGCACTTCCTCTCCCTTAAAGTGCACTTCTGTAACATCCGAGGAGTGCACTCCAATCTGAATGATGTCCACCACCATCTTGAGACGGAGAGACCACACCTACTCTTTCTAACGGAGACGCAGATCTGCGATCCGTCAGACTCGGCATACCTTGGGTACCCAGGCTATATCTTGGAGTCTCTTTTCCGCCCGCACGCCGGGGTGTGCATGTATGCCAGTGACGCGATCTGTTGTCAGCGTCTCCGTTACTTGGAAGTGCCGGACCTTTCAGTCATGTGGGTTCACATAGATTCTGGCCTAGACCAAGTGGTTTACGCCTGTATCTATCGTTCACATAGCGGAGATCAGGAGACAACGAGGCTTATGGAATACCTTGGCAATACAGCAGATAAGATTCAGCAACGTTTTCCCACGGCGCAGTTGGTGTTTCTGGGGGATTTTAATGCTCACCACGGGCAGTGGTTATACCCGTATCAGGACACTGACCATGCTTGCAGAGAGGCCTTTAAGTTTTCGCTGACTTATGGTCTCTCACAGCTTGTTAACGAGCCTACGCGCATCCCCGACGTTGCTGGCCACACTGCGTATTGCTTGGACCTTCTGCTGACAACCGATCCTGACAGATACTCGGTGTCCGTCACTGCACCTTTAGGGACATCCGATCACTGTATGGTGAAATCTGTATCGCTGTACTCGCCACCTGACACCCGCCCAAAAGGCTCCAGGCGAGTATGGCGTTACAAGTCAGCAGATTGGGATGAAATGCGACATTTCTTCGCATCTTATCCATGGCGGCAAACTTGTTTTACATCAACCGATCCATCGTGCTGCGCTGATGCTGTCTCAAGTGTGATAGTTCAAGCAATGGAGTACTTCATTCCCCACGCTGATCTATCCCCTGAAACCAAAGCTCGCCCATGGTTTAATACTGCTTGCCTTGCCGCTGAAAAGCGAAAGCGGGAAGCATACAAAGCCTGGGCAAATGCTCGCAGAAGCAAAGCCCTGGATTCGCATGAACTTAAGAAAAGATACAATGCTGCCGCCAAGTCCTGCAAAAAGGCAATCAAAAGAGCTCGTTTTGCCCACATAGGCCGTATCGGAGACAGAATAGCAGCATACCCTTCGGGAAGTAAAGCTTTCTGGTCCCTTGCCAAGTCGGTCGAAACGAACTTTTGTCGCCCGTCGCTGCCACCACTGAGGAAACCCGATGGTTCTCTGGCCCACACTGCTAAGGAGAAAGCAGATTTATTTGCTAGTATCTTCGCAGAAAATTCTCGTCTAGATTTGCCAAGGAAAAATCCCACCCCAATTACCTCAGTTCGGACCTACAATGGGTACCGTTCACATTCGCCAAAAGGAGGTTCTTAAATGCTTGCTGCACCTAGACGAGAACAAAGCTAGTGGTCCAGACGGTATTCCTGCAGTGGCCTTAAAATGCTGCGCAGCTGAGTTGTCTCCTGTTTTGACACGTCTTTATCGACTTTCGTTGGAATCCGGTAAGGTTCCCAAGTCCTGGAAGCTTGCTAACGTACAGCCAGTACCAAAGAAGGGAAGCCGTGCCGATCCTGTCAACTATCGACCAATTTCAATCACCTCCATACTTTGCAAAGTCATGGAACGTGTATTGAACAATCGACTCCTGGCATACCTCGAGACCAACGAGCTCCTAAGCGATAGCCAATATGGTTTCCGCAACGGGCGCTCGACCGGCGATCTTCTCGTGTATGCCACTCACTTATGGAGCGAGGCCTTGGAGGGTCATGGTGAAGCAATAGCTGTATCCTTAGACATTTCCAAGGCCTTTGACAGGGTCTGGCATGATGGTCTCTTAAGTAAGCTTCCAGCTTATGGCATACCAATTGGGCTCTGCGACTGGATATCTGATTTTCTGAGGGAACGGTCAATTCGAGTAGTCTTAGATGGCTTCTCCTCCGGCCAAATGGCAATTAATGCCGGGGTACCTCAGGGATCTGTTCTCTCTGCAACATTATTCTTGCTGCACATTAATGACCTTTTAACACCGGGCATTATTAGTTATGCTGATGACAGCACTGTTGTAGAGAGATACGTATCCAATGCGCGAGCGAGCCCCCGTGAAATCCAGAGTTTAAGAAAGTCAATGATTGAGCGCGTTGATTTGACCTTACGGAAAGTATCCGATTGGGGTGAGTCGAATTTGGTCAAATTCAACGCGTCCAAAACTCAGGCGTGTCTATTCTCCGCAAAAAAGAGCACCTTCACATTAACGCCCACTTTCCAAAATGTATCTGTCCCCATCACTGACCATCTAGGGCTTTTAGGCGTAACTATAACATCCAGTTTAAACTTCGGTCAACAAATTGTGTCCATGGCTCAAGTAGCTTCGAAAAAGTTGGGAATCATCTCGAAGGTACGGCGGTACTTCAGCCCTGCACAGCTTCTTAACTTATATACAGCTCAAGTGCGATCATGCATGGAGTACTGCAGTCATCTTTGGGATGGTTCAGCCAAATATCAACTAGAAGCGCTGGACTCCGTTGACCGAAGAGCCCGTAAATTAATTAACAACGTCGACCTTACGACCAAAAAACTACAGACCCTAGAGCATCGTCGTAAGTTTGCTTGTTTAACCGTGTACTACAGGATACATTTTGGTGAGTGCGCGAGTGCTCTGTTTGAGCAAATTGAACCCTCACCCTTTTACCATCGGACTACTAGACGCAGACAGAACTTCCATCCGTATGTGGTTGATATTCCGAAAAGTCGAACTAAGCGCTTTGACAGTTCCTTTTTGATACGGGTCGCCAAGGTTTGGAATGAACTGCCTGCGTCTATTTTCCCTGACCAGTATAGTCCTAGTACTTTTAAGCGTCGAGTGAATAGGTTTCTCGTGGATGGGCGTGTACCACCTTAGTCTTCATGTTCACTTAACATCAGGTGTCATGGAAGACAAACGTCCCATCCATATTTTATAAAAAAAAAAAAAAAAATATAAAACTGTTCCGTTACTGACTGAGTGACTGAGGTACTGAGTGACTGAGTGACTGACAGACAACGTACAGCCGTAACTACTGGACGTAGAGAGCTGAAATTTGGAACATACATTCTTTAGGGGATGTAGAGGTGCAATAAGGCGGGAATTCCCGAAATTCCCACGGGAACGGGAAATATAGGACTTTTTAGTTTGCATGAAAAATCTTATTCCTTGAGTGCACCGATGTGAAACTTGGTGCAAAGGTTTTTCAATGTGTGTCTGCTTGTGCTATGAAAGGAATTCCCGAAATTCCCGCGGGAACGGGAAATATATGATGTTTTAGTTTGTATGAAAAAATCCCATCCCTTGAGTGCACGGATGTGATACTTGATATAAAGGTTCCTCAATAAGTGTCTGTTTGTATTATGGAAGGAATTCCCGAAATTCCCACGGGAAGGGGTTGGACTTTTTAGTTTGTATGAAAAATCTTATTCCTTGAGTGTACGGATGTGATACTCGGCATGAAGGTTCTTCAAAGAGTGAATGGTTGTATTACGAAAAAAATTCCCAAAATTCCCACGGGCACGGGAAATATATGATTTTTAGTTTGTATGAAAAAAATTCAAAATCCACAACAAGCTTCCACGCTGGACTGGGAGCGAAAGAAAAACATAGAATGTGCCAGCTGCTTCTCTTCCCGGGCATACTGTAAAAGTCAGTTAAGGGACAGATAATTAAAGGCGTTTTTGTGGGCGATAGGCTGACCCCCTGTCACTACAATAGTCTCTCTCCATCTTTATAATACCTCCAAATTTGTCAAACGTGACATCAGATGGTCTTGTAACCTCTGGTGTTTTGCCTACCCCATAAGGGATACAGGCGTGACGTTATGTATTATGTGTGTATGAAAAAAACTTATTCCTTGAGTGCAGGGGTGTGATACTTGGTATAAAGGTTCTTTCAGTAGGTGTCTGGTTGTAT
This sequence comes from Stenoptilia bipunctidactyla, assembly GCA_944452665.1. NCBI lineage: Eukaryota > Metazoa > Arthropoda > Insecta > Lepidoptera > Pterophoridae > Stenoptilia > Stenoptilia bipunctidactyla. The sequence goes on from OX101726.1 coordinate 18,470,675, forward strand.
AGTTTCTGAAATTTTCACGAGAAGGGTAGTTAAGCGCATACGAAGTTGCGGGATAAAGCTAGTTTTAACTAAAATGGGTGGAAGAAAATTAACAAATGTCAGATTTTCATACAATTTTAACAGAAAAAAAAAAAATTGGGTGTGTTGACATGTGTAAATGCAAGTCTTGGCCAGTGTATCAGTGTAATTGAGTGTAATTGAACATGTTAAATTGCATTTTTTAGTAGTTATAAACATACAAGCTGTTGCTTGTGGTTTTACCCACGCAATTTCAAATTGGGATAAAAAGTAGCCGTGTGCTATTCCGGACAGTACAATATCACTATGCCAAGTTTCATCCAAATAATAATAATAAATAAAATCCCCAGACAATCACACCAACTACATGGCCCCAAAGTAAGCATAGCTTGTGTTATGGGATACCATATAGCGAACTAGGGGGGAACCTAGAATATAAATACATAAATAGATAAACACCCAGACACGGAACATTTTCTTTTCTGGTTCCGTGCGGGAACCGAACCCGCAACCACTGGCGTCTGAGGCAGATAGGTTTACCCCAACGCCATAGTGGTCATCAATACATTAAGTCGTTCTGCTGTGATTGTGCAATAAACACATTATATTGTTTTTTGTACAACCGTGTTTTTGTAGGATCTGTAATTGTATGTTTAAATCTTACTTATATTATAAATGTGAAAGTTTGGATGGATGTATGGATGATTTGTTGTATGGATTTTTGTTGCACAATCACGGCAGAAACGCTCAACGGAGTTGGACGAATTAATCATTTTAAATGTATGCTTTAAATAATTTAAGTAGATCTATGTGAATAATTCAAATTACATTATTAAGTAAATCATCTGATTTTTTCAATGCGATTTTTAGACTTGTAACTTCCACTATGTGATATTTAGTATAGAGATAAGATAAGAAAATAGTTTTTAAACGATATTATTAATAAATATATATATTAAAAACGTTCACTTTGAATTGTTTAATAAAGACATTTTTAACCATTTTATTTTACGTTACAATTTGCTATCTGACTGTACTTTGGATAAAAATATTAATCTTAAAATATTAAACGAAAAATAAAAATCGAGGGCGTCCGTCAAAGGTGCAAGATACACTGTGGGCTCCAGCCACGGATCTCATTTTTGTTCTGTAAACTTTTTGTTTCGTGCAAATATACTTATTTATTGATTTGTTTATCTTTGTAGAATAAGTTGATACAATTTTATTTTTTATTGCCACTAACACGATAGTTTTTTGTGCATAAGACAAAGGTAACAATCATGGCGCGACTGCTGCTGCCGCCAAAAGTAGGTGTGAAAAATGAAGTACACTTGAAGACTTCTATGTCTATGTGGTTTATGCTCTTACCTTCAAAAGACACATTAAAATGTATGAATGAATTCCTTTATCAAAAAAAGTAATAACAGCTTGTAGATTATACAGTATAAAATCTCTAATTTTTCTTTACGTCTAAAGCCTTATACTCACTAAGTTGTGTGAAAATTATCAAAGAAACATCAAGAGGTAACATTATGCTTTTACGAGGTAGAAAATTTACATTATTGTTGGATAAAAAGTTAGATTAACACAGATTAACTCCAGAATCGTGAATATTTATTTACTTACAAAAAATAACAAAAACAAGATTAAGTAGACTCCATTCCAATGTAAATATAGACGGCTATTGATCTCAAAAGACAATTTATTAATCCGTCCGTAAGGTTATTGCAAGTGCAAATATGAAAAGATTGCGGCGTGCTAGCACCCGGTCCCATAGGAAATGACGGACGGACGTAACCGGCAGGCAAAAGGCATTAAATCTGTCTCGAACGTTCGATTTGCATTCAGAGAATTGCATTTTGAAGTCGTTCCACCGACACCGAAGAGCGTAACCTGCTAAATGTTTGTGGATGACAGAATTTTCTGCGTTGAAAACTTTGATTGGGCCATGAAATCTTGATTGCGAAACTATCAAGGGTTTGATTTATGTTATTTTGGTTATATATCTCTTCTCACGTTAGGTTTAGTTTGTCGAATGAAGTAAGATTTGTGGTAGGACTTCTTCAATATCTATCTCTACATGAAGCCCGCTGACAAATCTTTTCTCCTCAGCGATCACAAAATAATTGCAAAATAATAACTATTCTTCTTAGGTACCAAAGCTCTATACTTACCATCGTAAAATATTTTTTAATTCACTAGGTATATGGGATACACTTGAACTTCAAAATATATATTCTGAGCATTTTTTAAAAACAAGGAATGCGGGTCACCTTTGCTGTTTTAATTTTCTACAATGAAAATTATAAGTTCAGTTATTATCATGATTATTTCAACAGTAAAATCTAAAATTTGCTTATTGCTACAATAGCACCTATTCCTTCATGGTGACTCACCTTTTTAGAATATTTTTTTTTGATATGTCAAAAAGACAAAGAAGAGAACATTCATTAAAATAATTCCATCAGTGATGTAAGGCTAAAAAAAACTAAATTTTGGCTCAATTAATAAATTCTAGTGTTTTTCTCCCAAATAAATGATCAAAAAATAAACTAGTATAAAATTAAGGTATTTTATAATGGCGTATTGCTATGAGGCTTGTTGCGAAGACTTCGCAGTAACCCCACAGTTCTCACCGCCTTGCCCTAGCAAAAGTTGCGAAGGCCCGTCGGCCTGTTATCCTTGTTTGCCTCGTTGTCCTAAGTCGGTTGTATATTGTTGCGAAAAACCAAAAAACAATACGATCGTTTATCGCTGTGAACCGAAATCGAAATCGAAAAATAATATGATTTACACTTGTACACCTTGCGACAAAGAAGAGCATACAAAATATAAGGAACCCAAACATCATCAACGCGAACCAGTTTGCATGGAAGATGACGATAGCTGCCCCTCATATTGTATGCCAATATGCAAACCTGTCAAAACTAAATATGTCATCCCGTGTTACCGTTACGAAGATGGTAGAATAGTAAGTGTTGTTTTTGTTTATTTATTACAATGTTTCACTTGCACTGTTCTCGAAATCAACTACATTATTTTGCCTTTGCTAATACTGTCTTAATAGTTGAAAATTATTTCAAACAATATTTATGTTACTAGCGAACTGTTGATAAAATGGCTTGTGGTTGATTTCAGGAACAATACGTTCCATCTCGACATGGTAGGCTTCCTGAATCTGCGTATAAGTATAATGGAATGCAAGACCAGATGCATGGGTACAGAGGTGCTATACAATACCTGTGTGCAGCCCAAACGCCATACGGAGTTTGCGTTCACTCTGCGGTCGAACCACTTCGAAAAATTTTCAGTAGAGTAACACAGGAAGTACAAGGCATTAAAAAAAAGAAGGATAAAAAGTAAAGCGGTCATCAAGTTTACTTGTTTTCTGTCTTTCAAACATAAATTTTAACAGGTGAGTTCGCTTCCATCATCGTCCCTCAAAAGAAATGGTATTCAAGATCAGGAATTTAATCAAACTGGTGGTATATCATATATACGCAAAAGTTTTGCCGAAGCATTTTGTACTGATCGCAAAGTTGGGATAATTGTGAGACCTGCGAAGAAACTGCCTGTTAAATTTAAAAAAGGACATTTGTGAGGAGGACAGAGAAATAGGTGTGTCTGTAATCTTGTCTTATACAGTGTTGCTACGCAGCAACTGCAGTAGAGAATAACGATAGAAGCAAATCAATATTTTTACGTTACGATTACTAAAAACGATTAAAAATGGAAAAATCTGGTCGATTGCAGGTACGCCAACTACCAGTATCGGCATTCAAGAGAAATGGAATGCAGGATCAAGAATACTCAAAGCTGCTGGGTACAGCTAATTTTATGTACAGATGTCCACGAGATGTAACAATTGAATGCGATGTCTGTCCAAAACCAATGAGAGTATGCGATCCTGCCAAAGTTCCGCTAGAGAATAATAGTAAAGTAGGAAACATGTGTGGATGTTCATTACAAAAGAAACCTATAAAAGTTGACCTGACTGATATTTTATCGGAATAAAATGAATACAGAAAACAGTATTAACTATTCCTGTGCTGCTTTAAACAAATGTATCAAAAAATGTTGATAACCCTTGTAGCACGAATGTAAGCACCTTTTATTACAGTACAATAACGTTAAATATCATTTATTTAAATCAATTATCACTTCATAAAATAATCGTTGCGCCAATTTCTAAGCATGATGGTTTGATACTGAAGCGTATAAAAATACAACGAAATACTAGAACGTGTGAAACTTTTCGCGTATTAATAAATAACACTCTTACTATATTTCTATAAGCGACAGTTACAACTGCAGAATAATATCGACTTTATTATCTCAGGACTAATAATATCGGTAGATTTAAAGCCTGAAAATAACTTTGTCTAAGAAATGTAAAAGGGGATAGAATATCAAAAAAGGTTTTTGTTTCAGACGAACCAACCGACAGTACTGATGAGGCGAGCATGTGAGGTGGCAGTGGGACAAAGACCGAGAAAGAAACCATTTGTATGTTCTGAATACTGTTCTGAAGGAGACGAGGAAACACAATTCTATCAGAGCGAGGATGAAAGGGTGAATATAATGCACCTTAATTAGACAAAACAATTAGTCGAGCCGTTTGAGCGTGAAAGAGTTAACATTCATCCTTCCATACTCACAAATTTTGACTTTTAGAAGGGTTTAGATCAGTTGCGTTTTTTGTGACAAAACTATTCTAAACTATCTTTTAGTTTCGTTGTAGGAGGCGACCCATGCCAATTAAGTCTATTTACATTTATCTCCGTGTTATGATCAACGTGCACACCAAGCAGTCAATCACCTGAATACAGTAGTCGTTAGGATAAGTCCTACACCATTTCGACGGCCTGAAAATTACAACATATACCAACATGCACACTGTTCCGACATGCACACTTTTCGCTAGATGGTGTATAGTCAAAAGCCGCTTCGTTCTAGGAAAAACTCATGGTGGACCCTATTAATAGGATTATACTTGATATTTTAAGGAATTCATAGTTTTAAACTCCACTCACAAACATTCGATTGAGTCAATTTCAATAAATTAAATTGAACATATTCAATGAAAATTCCATCACGTTTTTTTCCAATAGGAAGGTTTCATTTGAAAAGAACCAAATGATAATATGGAAAATTATTCTGGTGGGACTTTTAACGCCACCCCGCGCCGGTTAGGCACCTGGCCGGGTCCCACGCAATATTCTTTCCAAAGCTCTGAAGCAAAAAGCCAAATAACTGCTCTCAGTGACGACGGCCGCCCGATGAGAAATTCAATTTCGTATTAAGTCTTTCTTAGCTGAAAAATTTATTACAATTTGAAACGGGAATTGAAATATCTGCGCGTAGTGTGTATAAACCGTTGTATAATCCATTACATTTATTTGATAAATGGTAGAAGTTTATACTGATTTATTTATTGCATCATTTTTAATTAACAAAAAGGCGTAATCTGGGTAAAACGAATTTTAGGTACAGATTTCAGCGGTTTTTATTGATATTTGGATAGGTATTTCACTTATCAAAAAAGTTCATAAGTTTCTAAGATATAATAATTCATATTTTTATTATTATAATATTCAATTTTGAATACTTAATAGCAACAATTATTTATTTATTTGGTTTAAATATTTTTCAAGAGATCATTCGTAAATTCATTTTGAACATGCCGCAATGGCGGTTCACCCTTCATATAAAGTCTGCCTCTAAATATACAGGGTGGAATTTTTTAATGCCACCTGTAGGGAAAGTACTCTAAATAATAGAGATAGTAAATTTTGCTCTAAACAAACATTCCTTAAATTTTGAAAAAGAAATAAAATTGCATACAAAAATTTTCGAAAATTCACTTTTTTTGAAATTTCATCCTTGTGATTGACCCTAATAATCGATGCAATAAAATTACAGGGTTCAATTTTAACAGATTTTAGTCAACTCGACTCCTGGGTGAAGCAAATGAATTTGCGAAAATCTTCAAATGCGGTTTTATTTCTTTTTGACAATAAGATAATGCTTCTTTTGGAGTATAATTAGCTATCTGTTATTGAGAGTGATTTCCCTCCAGGTGGCATTCAAAAATTCCACCGTGTAGGTATATCTCCGTTCCGGTAGTATGTTCCTAAACCTATTCTTCCTAGGCCGTATTCTGTAAACTTCGAACTCATTTTCACTTATCATCATGTGAAATTGAATCCAGGCGCTGCTGGGTTGGCCATCTTTTAACAAATAAAAAAAAAGCTGAGCTGAAGCCCCATAAAAGAATTTAAACATGTTATACGCTACGTACGATTAAAACTATTTGTTGCAAAAAAGGTATTTTAAATTATCAAAAGAAAAATTACATTTCTTATCCAATGAGTCACACTTTATAAGATAGTCAACTCACAGTAGTAACTTAGTAGTCGAGTACCGGTGACAATTATAATAATCTTCAACTGTTTAAATTAAGTTATCGTCCATATTATGTAAGTTATAATTTTTTTCAACTACAATCTAATTTAAAGTACTATTATAAAAGCATATAGCTTTTTGATATTTCGTTTAAAATTTTTAACTAATTTGCTAGTTGTTGGTTTTGTTTATAAAATACAAACTGAAATATTATGTACCTAATAAATTTATTGAAATTACTTTAATAGTTCTAGAAGATATATACGCTTTCGAAGATAAATACCAATTTGAGAATTTATAGAGCTCGTACTGAGAATTTAGGCGATTTCTAACTTCTGTGGTTCACTTTTCTTGTTATAATTTTAAAATTTTGTGTAACCGTAGTAGCATAGAATACATTAAAGGTATAAGAGGGTCCGGCGCGTACAGACTTCATGTCATAATAACATTTTTACATTACACCTGAAGGTCAAAATGTCCTAGGCCCCAAAATGTCTAAAATGAAATGATTTTGGTACAAATATTTTCTTTGCACATGTTTTTTTCTACATTAAGAGTAAAAGGCGCGTTGCCGTCACTGCGATATACGCATCTCCACATAGAGCTCCCACTCTTATTGTTATTGCCCAAATTATATTTGTAGCCATTGTGTAACAATCGAGGTTTCCTTTTCTGTATTTTTTAAATATAAAAATCAAGTGGTTCTTACTTTCCTTTTTATACGTGCACTAGCCACCGCGCGCGGTTTTACCCGCATTACTTTTGATCCCGTGGGAATTTCGGAATAAAATATAGCCTATAACCTTCCTCAAGAGTTGGGATATCAAATGCAAAAAGAATTTTTCAAATCCCACTTGTAGTTTCTGAGTTAAGCGCGTTCAAACAAACAAACAATCTCTTCAGCTTTATATATTAATTTAAATTCGGCAAATTCAAACTATAGTATTATAATGATTTGGTGGTCTGATCTACTTTCAAGTTTTAAATCCTATTTTACATCCTATACGACACTCAACACTCGACAAAAAAGCACAATACGATTTTGTTATTTAATGGACGAATGATTATGTCAATTTATAGGCATATTTTCACCGACGCGACATACCTATATTTTTGATTTTCTCCTGGACGTAAAAGCTGATTAAAAAAAATAACGAGAGAAATAAACTGAATTCATTAAGTACTGTTTATTTTGGAATTGTGAAATGTCAGTAAAAAAGTCTTGATGTCGGTTCGATAAATTTTCTTGAGCTTCCAGCCGTTTTTTATTAGCCGTTTTTATGTTTTGTTTAAAAGCTCGTATGAATGAAGTAATAATATTTCTTTTAGGTTTATTTTTTTAAATATTCTAAGAACAAAAGACAAATCTCTATAGGTTTTGAACACACTCTATTGATAAATTGAGTTCATACTTGAATTGAGTTCTTCATGCGCACTTTCCATCAGGTGGCATGGAAGACAAACGTCCTATCCTTACAATATAAAAAAAATACATTAAGTACTTACGTTAATTTTTGTATACCTGTGAAGATTTATGGCAATAACGTTATTTTGATTTTTCATTTGTATGTACACCAAAGTTAGTGATTTACTTTTAATGGGGCATTTTTGTTTGATTTGTGAATAGTTTTCACGATATTTCAATTTGGCACAGGATGCAGCCAGGAATGCAACGAGCACTTTAAATTATCACGGTCAGATCAAGATAAGTGTAGGTACTTAACAACTTATGACAGTAAAGTAGCCATCTAAAAATCCTAATATCTGCCATCCAGTACCCGGTTAGCTTAGCGGCTTGGTTCCAACCTCCTCCCATGGCCTAACTTCAAGTTAGATCAATGGGTAGAAGTGATGATGACGATGTCTTTTAAGAACTAAATACAAGAACAAATACTTAACACAACTGTCAAAATGTTTTTCAATCTTGTCGATCGATTTACTTCAATATTAAAAAACTTTTCGAGTTCCAAGGACGAAGTAAAAGGCGAATAACACCTAGCTCCTACTATTTCCTTTGAAAAGTTCTGTGTTTTCTCAAAAGGAAAACGAATTTATGTTGTTTGTTTGGATTAAAGTTCCTGTTTTCTGTTTATCGCTGGACGTTTAAACATTGTGATTTTCCTTATTTCAAAATTATACACTACTTATTGGTTTTTGTGACTTGAATTAAAAAACAAAAGAACTGAATTTTTTTTTAGATCGTGTTAAAAAAAAAACTGAAAATTAATCCGACATTTATTTTGAATTGATATTCAAATTACTCGATGCCGCTGGATGGCCGGATTCACAAATTGCGTTATCCGTAGCTTTAGATTTTAATTGAATTGCGCGCCACCGTTTGCTAGCAAATTACGTAAGATTAGACCCCAGCCATGTCGGCGTTTGGTATGTTTTTCACATTGATGCTATCGTTCCCTCAGACCACAATATTTATTCACCGAACGCGACAAGAGTTCGAATTAAGGATTTATTCCGACGTGGGTCTGAGTAAGAGCCTTTGTGATTGAACTGGGATGAGTTTAAATGTTTACATTGTAAAATTTCTAAACGTGTTCGACGGGATAGTTCTGCGGAGACGAAAAACTCATTCAAACTTTCGTATTAGTCGTGTATTTTGCAACGTGTAATGTATTTTTAATCTGGGTCACATGTGGAATTGTGGTTTTCCTATTTAAGTTAAAGTAACATTGAAGTTTACTCTCGTATATGAGCTTTATATTCATTTTAATATTTCTTTGCAAATATTTGCATAAATTTGCATTGAATGTTTTGTTCTGTTACGAAATGGAAACACAAATAAATCATTCCTGTTCTGTTTTTCCTCGGTGATGGACGGTAGATACTTGCGCTTCATATCACATTGAAATAACAAATTAATGTTCGCATAAGTTATACTTTGTGGCAAATTTTATGTGAAGGGTTTTTGCTACCTAGATGAACCTAGTTTATTCTTTATTCATTATTCATTAAAAACAGAGTTAAAAATATAAATATAATCAAAAACAGCTACATTAGTCAATGACTGTGTGTGTCGCCCACCTCAAAAACAGTATAGAACTACAATAAAGAAGTAATGTACTTATAGTTAAAATATATAATTTATACATATAATTTTATATGTTTTAAAAAATTCCAAAGAATGCAGATAAACGAAAGAGGACTTATGAAATCCAAATTAAATCTATTCTCTTCGACTTTAAAAAGGTGGCATGGTGGAATAATACAACTGCATACGGGACATATACAGTACTTAATTTGATTGCTTGCTTTTTTTGCATAAATTGTGAAAACGGCTCGTCTAATTTTAATAATTTTAAAATTCTATCACCATTAGAAAGCTACCTTACCCAGAAGTGACAAGGCTAGATTTTGCAAATAAAATCTTTCGGGCCACGACGCGGGTAAAACCGCATGATACAGCCATCATAAAATTAAGTGTACCTGATTGGTCGTTTATAGAATTTAAGTTCCAACTTATAAGGTGATTTAACTTATTTAAAAGGTTCTCCAATTGCTGGCGCCGACTTTTCAAAGGTTTCTCCCACTAAATCCAGTAAAGTGGATTGTATAATAGGATTTAAACTTTTCAGCCGCTTTCTTTTCCTAAGCTTTGTAATTAACGAGTGCTGAGTTTAACATGAAACACGAAAAGTTTTAAGGTAGGACTTCCGCCTTACGATTTCCAGTTTTTACCTGCGAAGTTAATTAATTTAAGATGTCTAACTTCAAGACTTTATCTGCTTATGCAAATAACGAAATTACCACGTGCTTTGAATTCTAACTGTAGCAGAAAAATACAACTTATTGGTTTTCTTTGAAATGTTAATTTCTGAGCTTAAATAAATTGAATAATTTATAAAGTTTATCTGTCATTAATCCATATCATCCATATCAATATAATTGAAGTCGTCGTGGCGCCGTGGTTACTGTGTGTATCATACGATATCACAGGTTAAGCAACGTTTGGCGCGGTCGGTACTTGGATGGGTGACCGCCGACCATTCATATCTCACGACGAATTCCGTGCTTCGGAGGGCACGTTAAGCAGTCGGTCCCGGGTGCTGTATACTTGTATACACTAGTCGTGAGGGTTTGTCAGAAGCCATCTAGGCGCCCTAAAAATTCTGGCATCCACCACCCAGCATTGGGCCAGTTTGGTGGATTATGGCCTATACCTCCTCTTCACCCAGGGGAGAGACTCGTGCCCTGCAGTGGGCTCATTACAAAGAGTTGTGATGATGATGATGATGATAATCCATATCGTGGTTTTGCATTTATTCAAATACAAACTGTTCTAGCAAAAAAGCATAAACCCATAGTGTTTGAAACGTCGGCTTATGATGTATCAGCATTCAATACCGTCTTGATTATTATTATCTAATAGATTGACTAGATAGTCATGAACCATGTTTAAAAGGTTATTGAAGTAATTTTTTTGTTTTTGGTAGTTTAATTAAACAATGAAGTCCAAGGAAATCTTACGTACAACACGTAGTAACATGTCCAAAATCTTGATTAGAAACAAAAATACACATTGTTTTGAGAATCCGTGTCCGTGAAATAACGAATATTTGACTTTTAAAGTTTGGTAGTAGGGATACCGAACTAAACTAAAACAAAACTCACAAAAAGTTATAGTTGCAATCGCAATAATTCATTGCAAGATTATTAGAAGATATGATGCATTGCAATTACCACAATTATGTTTGCAATATGCTTCTGATATATTTTATTTTAAATGTATACTTCATACGTACTGTTTATGAATTGTATTTATCTTTATAATAAACCACTAGTAAAACTTCTTTTGAATTGAATCAGTAACCCTAACATTGCACAGATATTGAATGGAGACTCCTCACGTTTAGTTTCTTATAAATTGAGAATATTTTTATTGGGAAATATTTAAGTTAAGATACTTTTTTAAATAATAATTCACAAAAGTCATAAAAATTATCGTGCAATCCATTCGTCCATAGGAATTTAAAATGCTGGCCTATGTGCCTTTTCAGGCCCACCACGTGAGAAATTAAAATCCGCCCGGCGGTTTCGGCACCAAAAACGACCACCTCATCTTACATCTATTCTTTCTCACAAACTTTCCCCTTTAAAACATATACAACATTATTTTTTGTTTATACGAAACCTGAAAATTTTTTTTCAGAATCGGCAATAAAATCGTTTTTTTTATATAGGTATAATAAGGATAGGACGCTGAAATATTTTTTATACCATGTTATATTTTGACTTTAAACCTCTACATAAACTTAAATTATGTACGCACTAATGAAAACAATCACTGGCGCGCGTATCGTGCTAGCTTGCGTTGAATTCGCAATCCCGGGATGCAAGTAGGTACAGAAGGCAGCAGATCAGAAAATTGAAATTGAATCGGAACTCTGTGCCCTCAACATTAAGTTAAAAATTGGATGAGGAAATCTGACAGACTTGTGACGCGGCAGCCTTCTGTACGTACGTTGTATGAATGGGTGGGGAGCGAGGGAGCGCAAACACTCGCGCTATTAAAGCAAGGCACCAAAACAAGCTTGAAACTTGTAGAGTTTTTAAGATAATGTCATAATTTTTTATACCGATTCCTTGAACGAAAATATTTTGCCCGAATCCCAGGTTTCGCATAAACAAAAAATAGGGTTGTATAGAAATTATGGAAAACTTCAGCTGCTTTTTTTTTTATTTGCAGAAACATGAGCCGGTATAAGTATTAAAAGACATTTACGTAGTTTAAACTTCATTGCTGAGTAAAAAATATTACCATCATGTTAGCCGGAACAACAAGGTTCACCGCGGTCCAGCTCTGGCCACATCCAGTTTAACTACGACGAGATCTTCGGTCTACCATATGGAGGGATTCCTTAGCTCCATCTACATGGTCATATTGATTTTATCCTTTTGTCGATAGGTGCTAACATGGTTGTAAGAAAAATCTGTCGTAACATCAAATGTCAACCAAAAATCGATTTATTGACCAACTGCTGCTTTTATATGCAAAATTTTATATCAATGATTTACTAAGCGAAATTGAAATATGAATAAATTATTTCCTAACTTTTCAATTATTATTGCATGGCATAAACATCTGTGGTCTCCAAATCAATGATTAATTAGCGTTTGATGATATGGACTAATAATTGCATATAAAATATATCACGGTATAATATGTAAGTAGTTCGAAACATTTAGTGATCATTTCGTAAAATAGTTCATTATTTTTAGTTAGAGCTGTCGATTTCGTTTGTTTTTGTAGTGCGTTATTATAGCGAACAGTATGTAATTCTACTTTCGAGATCAAAAATCGACTAGTATACTAAAGTCTGGCTAACGAAAGTAGACATTAGGGACTTTTGCAAACTTTTTATATGGCAATTTAGTCTGGTGTCACTGTTGTCAATCGAATGGGTTGTTGATGGTTTTGGTAATTTAGAATTTTTTTAATTGAGAATGAATAAAAAACTTAAAAAATTTATAGTTTATAACCAATGTAGGAAACAGCGATACCAGTGACTCTGACGGTTCATTCCATATAGAATTGCTGGATTTTCATTTTGATTACAATATCAAAAATAATTATTGTATTTTATTGTTTTATTTTTAAGCCTGATTAATACTAGTTGCCTATCATTTTATTTATACGTATACTACTCATCAAAAATTAGGACAGTGCCAATATTGTTATTTTTTTCGATAATTTTATAAAAAAATAATCAGGTATCTTGTTAGTTTATTCCATGTGTCGTACTATAGTCGGCGTTACCATGGTGGGATTTTTTTGATTCGTCAGATTTTTTCATTCTCTACTTTCATCAGCCAGACTATACTCATGTTTTAGTGTTACAGTCATTGCAATGGTAAAAATGTTGTGCGAGTCGATTTTTTACTCTCAAGCATATAAAATAGGCCAAAAGTATTTCTAAAAAATATCACTTCGTTAAATAACCACTAAAATCATTAACATCATAACAGTCCTGCATCAATAAACTAGTGAGATAGATGAAGTTGTTCGTTGATTTCTTATTAATACAATTGTTAGCTTATGTGAGTATCTGATTTATATTACTTCAATTACAATAGTCCTTTCCGCCTAAAACGCCATATAGATTTTTGAATAAGATAGTAAAAGGAGGTATCTGTCTTTTACCCTGGTCCCGGACTGGTCAGATAGATGGGTCCTGTCCGCCTGAAGCGTTGTGTAGCTTTTTCAATACGGAATAATCTTAAACAGCCCTTTTCACCTAAAGAAGCGTAAAGTTTTTAATAATTAAAGAACTATTATTTCATTATTAATCGTAGGAAACATTGGGGGAGGCCTATGTCTAGCAGTGTAAGTCGCTCGGGTAATGAAAGACAAATAACAGTAGAGCCTCAGTAAAAATTTAGTTTTGTTATTACCTAAACATTTTTATATTAAATACTCTAGGTAAACGACATTACAAAAATTGCATTATTGATCGTTTTAATGAATGGTCGGTTAATTGGTTTAATCATAAAATACTAACACTTCATGAACTGGTTGAACACTATATGCAGTGATTAATTTTGCCACAATATACAGAGTGTAACTAGATAACGCGTGCACCTTAAGATCAGCTGGCAGATTTTTAGATTGTTGTGATTTTGAGTGCGCACGTGACAATCGAACTTAGTTTTAATTATCTTATACATAACTGTAGATTTCAATAAGAGGAGCATTTAACTATTGAGTTGATTTAAATAATTACTATTAAAAGTTTGATACCATTTTTTTACTTTTACTTATTTTATCTATTGTTTATTTTTATGTATTATGTAATTAATTACCTCCCAGATGAGCGTAAGGTGCGCGTTATCGGTATAGGTTAAAGGTCGCGCGCGCGCGCGCTTTCTCTGAAATTTTTAGATTTTTTTTTATGGAAGAACTAGTAAGTCCAAGTTAAAAACGGTTTTTTGTAGTCGAATGGGGAAGACTAGCTCTATTAGGATATTTTTCTTCTAAGTACTTTTTTGGACACCCTGTATACATGATCCTGGACAATCGATCAGTTTTAGCGAGGGCCGCCCACTTGAGACATAGTCTCTGAACTTGGGGTTGTGTTTCTCAACTTTTCCACGACCTTTGTTTTATTATTAGTGACATTGGTTTTTATGAGAAATTTTTGCTGCTCTCACTAGCAGCTATTTGCCTCATACCGTTAATTGAGTAAAGCCTTGTCACTCCTAAGCGTTGTAGCTCTCTAATGGTGAAATAAATAGTAGATTTGAGATAAAACACTTTTTAATCGGATTTATCGCGTGGGCGTAATTTACATTTCACATTTTAACTCGACTTGTAGCTCGTGACGGGATCTGCATAGGCTCTAAAACGTCGAGTTAAAATGTTAAATATGAATTATACGCAATAAATCCGGTTAAAAAGTATTCAATAATATATTAATAATAATATCTAAGTTTTTGCATTTAATAATGATCAATTATTCTTAAATAACTGAAAAAATATGCTAAATGAAATCGCCCGACCAGGACTCGAACCTGGGACCTCACGCTTGCCAAACGAGTGCTCTTCCAACTACGGTACCAGATTTTTTTAGTTATTTAAGTATAATTGAGCAATATTAAATACAAAAACTTAAAAATATTATTAAACATTGCAATGCTTCACTGAGATTTAAAATTTATGAAAAGAAATTGGTCTCAGGTTGTGTAGCTACCGTAAGATGGATCTACGCAATGTAACATAAAATAGAATAATAATAAGTAATTTCGATGGCGTGTCGATTAAGCATTGTGTATTATATTTTTATATCGTTGATTTATTATGGGATACTAATATGTTATGATTATAATTCTTGTCTGTCAAAAAAAATATATAATTTGAAAGGAAGAAATTCCATTAAGACATGAGAGGATATTTTGAAAATTCATTATTATTTTTTAGTTTGCTTTATTTTTTAAACACTTATCTTATTAAAAGCTCTCTCTCTTTTCATATCAGCCTTTGCATTACGTAAGCAGTTTGACCAAAGTAGTATAGCAATGATTTATGTAAAAAAAAACGTTTCAGACGCATTATCTGGTTAATCTCTTTGTCGGCAAAGATTTAAATCCATAGATTTGCCCGTACGTGTCTTAAGGTTGTCATTTTTACTCACACAAGCACGGCGCGTCCATGTCAACAAATGTCACAGAATAAGATCAGATGTAACTTACCCTAGAAGCTCGTCTAAACAGTTATAAAAGATTACAGAAAATAAAAATAAAGATAAATATTTATAAATCGTTTATCTATTAAAAACATCCCTAACAGGATTGTTAACTTAAGTACCAGCAAAAAGCACTTATTTATAAATTTTTGGCGTTCTGTTGTTTGTGTTTGTTTATGTTAATAATGAAGTCTTAAATTTATATAATAATCAATTACTTTTATTATTTAAACTCTATGATTAAAAGTTGGGGGCTGTTCTTTGGAATGTGTATGTAATGTTTCGAATATATTACTGTGTAAAACAGACTAACATTATGTCATTTCATAGAATTTAGTTTGTTTTCGCTATGAAAGTAGGGAGTTGATTTTTATTTTATATGGGATCGTATGAAGTTTTCAGATTTTAGACAAATATTAAACAAATCGCAAGCAGGAAAGACCCACCCATATTTTTATAGAGATTAATTTATGAAATTCTAGCCTGTGGTTAGACATGAGTGCGATAATTAGTATTTTTATTTTTCTTGCTACCCAACCTGATATACCGGGCGACTTTTGAAATTCTAGGAAGTGATAATTTGAGATCATACATGAAGAGAAAAAATATAATAAGAAACAAATATTAATTATTTGAGTAAACTTAACCGAAAATTAAAGAATTCATTAAGCAACGCATGGTTACACTGGTACGGACGTACGCACGGCGTTATTAACACAGTAGAGGTAGTTAGGCATAGACGGCTTCAAGAACGGTTACTGATTATCGGTTACTAGTATCTGATTACTTACCTATTCTTTGGCGACAAAAATTTCCCTGCCCGCCCAAATCGAGAAATGCATTGTACGGTGGGTGTTAGAGGAGACAAGTTAAACAACCGAAATCTGGATCATAACTGAGTTTATTAGGATAAGTCAACGATTATATATTATAGATATAATTCACCTACTACATCTCCCATGCGGAAGAAAAAAAAATGATTAACATTACAATACATTTTTTTTTTTTTTTACAACACTATACCTTTATATGATTCTTATTACTAGACAGTTACAGATCTAAAATATATTTATTTATTGATTAGGAGTATATAATTTTGTTCTATTTTTATGCACTAATTCTATTTTTCCATTTTTAAGTATTTCTATGTTAGGTGATACATCTTTTATCACTTTATATGGTCCACAAAATATAGGATCTAATTTATTACCTACTTCATTTTTAATTAAAACTAAGTCATCAATATTATACTTAATAGGATTAATACATTTGTCATACATAATTTTCCTTTTTTCCTTTGATTTAAGCAAATTGTCTCTCGCTTCTTTTTGCGCTAATTGTAAGCGATATCTTAACTCACAGGGATATGAGTCATAATTGTACAGTGGTTCTACTTGTTTTGTTAAATTACTTGGAAGTGAACATCTTTTCCCAAACACAAGTTCATACGGTGTGAAATGTGTTTCGGAATGAACAGTGGTATTATAAGAGAATGACCAATATGGTAGCCACTTACTCCATGTCTCTGGATGGTTATCCGTCTGAATCCGTAGAAAAGAATTTAAATTCTTATGTGAGACTTCCAAAGCTCCAATCGACTGATGGTGATAGGCTGTTGAAGATATTTGTTTTATTTCTAATAATTTACATACCTCTTGGAAGGTTGTTGCCATGAACTCCTTTCCTCGATCAGTAGCAATTACTTTCGGCATTCCATATCTAAGGATAAAATTATTAACTAAGCATTTTGCTACTTCTTCAGCCGTCTTGGATATCAATGGATAGGCTTCGACATATTTCGTTAGCTCGCATTGTAACGTTAACGCATATGAATAATTATTACTATCAGTTTCTATAGGACCAATAAGATCTAGAAATATTTTTTCAAATGCAGTATTGGCTGTAGTAGTTAAATTCATTGGTTCCTTAACAGGTAAAGAGTGCTTTTGGCGCTGACATTTATCGCAACGGCGCACATATTCTCTTACATCACTATCAATACCTGGCCAATAAAAATATTTTTTAATATTATTAGACATCCTTCTCATGCCAGCATGGCCACTACTAGGCAAGAGATGGAAGTCATTTAGAATAACTTTTTTATCATCTTTATTATCTATAACTTCAACATTATTTATAATACATAGACGTGGTCCGGATCGATTCATATTCTTTATTTGTTCCACTAACTTTTTAATAAATATCGCATTATCGCTTTTCTTTATTATACATACTTCACTAACATTTACAGACTTACAAAACGTATCTAGCTCACACACGAATTCGCATCGCGACATTTGTGACTCTGAGTCTAAATATTTAATGTAAATTACTCTATTTTTTGGAACATAACATAGTATTTTACTCTCTTTACTTATATCATTATTTTTCCTTAGTTTATTTAACTCTTCTCTACTCTTAAGAAATTTTAGCTCAACTGATTCTGTCGGTTTGATATATGAACTCACAACTTTCGGCTGATCAGACCTCAAGTTCGTTTGCTCAATATTTCCCGAAGAATCGTCATTATTTAATTTTCTTGTTTGCGCTCGAGTAAGTACTGTTATTGCATTTTCATGCAACTCTTTCAGTTCATTTGATGTTATACAGATTCGAGATAAGGCATCTGCAGCTGCATTATTTGAACCTTTTACGTATTCTATTTCAAAATTATACTCTTCTAATAAGAGTCTAAACTTTAAAAGTCTGCTCGAAGGATCTTTCATACCGAAAAGGTAAACTAATGGCTTGTGGTCAGTTTTAATTTTAAAATGTTGTCCATACAGATACGGTCGGAAATATTTAACTGCCCAAACTATTGCTAGCAATTCTTTTTGTATTACCGGATAGTTAGATTCAGCTTTATTAAGAGTTCTACTTGCGAAAGCTATTGGTTTATTATTTTTATTGGATAATATTGCACCTAATGCTTTATTTGATGCATCTGTCTGTAGTATGAAATAATTATTATCCGAAAAATCTGGATACTGTAAAATTGGAGGTGACATAATACACTCTTTTAAAGTTTCAAATGACTGTTGACACCTATTATCCCAAACAAAAGGTACATTTTTCTTGCAAAGATAATTTAAAGGTAAAGCTATTTTAGCAAAATTTGAAATGAATTTCCTGTAATAACCGATAAATGCAACGAATCTTTTGACCTCATCTGCATTTTCAGGTTGTGGGTAATTTTTAACCACTTTTAATTTATCTGGATCCGGTGAAATACCTTCACTAGAAATCAAGTGACCTAAATATAAAATTTCTTTCTTCAAAAAACAACATTTTGACGCATTTAATTTTAAATTAACTTTTCTAAGTCTTTCAAAAACATCTAATAAATTCCTATTGTGAGATTCTAAATTTCTACCAAATATTATTAAATCGTCTTGATATATTAGGCACTTTTCATGATTTAATCCAGACATTGCCAAGGTCATCATGCGTGAAAATGAACTAGGACTTGTTTTAAGGCCCATAGGCATCCTAGTCATTTGGTATTGACCCGAATAGAAAGCTGTGTATTTTCGAGACTGTTTTTCTAAATTCACATTATAATAACCTTGATAAAGATCTAAGTGCGTAAAATAAAGACTACCAGAAAGTGATTCCAATATTTCTGTGATGTCAGGGAGTGGAAATTTGTCATCTTCAATCACATTATTTAATTTACGGTAATCCACTACTAAACGCCATTTCTTTTCACCTGTAGCATCACTCTTTTTCGGCACTAATAATAATGGACTAGACCAGTTACTTTTGCTTGGTTCAATTACTCCATCCTGTAATAACTTATCGATTTGCTTCTTAATTTCATTTTTCTGACTATGAGGTATTCTATATTGTTTTGAAAAAATAGGGTTGGTATTATTTTTTACTGAAATCTGATGTGTGTAGATATCAGTTGTACACAACTTATCTCCTGGCAAATAAAAAATATCCGCGTATTTAGCGCATATCTTTTGAATACTTGAATGCTCTTCGCAATTTAAATTATTAAGTTGCAATAAAGAAAATAATTTCTTAACCCTTTTTGAATTCATATTAGATTGATCAAAAACGCAAAGTTCGTAATCGCTAAGCTTATGTATAATTGGAATTAATTCTGTATATTTCAGCCTGACGGGCTCCTCAGTAACGTTTAAAATTTTAATTGGAATTTTCCCTTTAATAGGTTTTGCCAAAGAATTCGCTAAAAACACACCATTTTGTATTTCAGTTGAACAAACTAAACAATCTTCACGAATATCGGTTTCAATAAAATGAATTGATTCACATCGCGGTGAAATCTCAAAAATATCAGTGCTTAAGTAACTTGACTTATTATTAAAGTTCTTCGACAATGGTAACAAAATATTGTTACTTAAACCTGAATTAAAAGTTAAAGTATTTAAATTAAAATCCAATTGACACTTAAATCGATTTAAAAAGTCTCGACCTAAAATCCCATTCACTTTAATTGGTAGCGAATTAAAAACAAATACTTTATGAGTAATGATATCATTTCCAATCAAAAAAGGTAAGTATATGAATCCACTAGTTTCAACTTTGCCCCCGATTCCATTTATGAAAATGTTTTCTTTATAAACATGTAATCTAAGCTCTCTGACGCACGAAAGTTTTAGGGCGGATAATGATGCCCCCGAATCTAATAAAAATGAATACGTTACCTTACTTGGAACTATCGGTAAATGAATAAAACAATCACTATCACTCGCTAAAATTGAATGATTCATATCGTTAGTCACGAAAAAATGTTTCAAACTTTGGTTCATTTTCTGTACGCATATGGTTTTCCGATTCGCTAATAGTATTAACATTATGCCTGCTTATCCTTTGATTTCCACGCTGCCTATTATAGTACGTACCTCTATTAGCACGTCTCTGGGTCGTTTGACCTCGCTGCAACGAACGATCCCCAAATCCTCGTTGCTGGTGACCAGAATAACCCCAATTTCGTCCACGATTAGGATTTGTACGTCCGGAAAAACCTATACGTGAACCTCTAAAATTTCCATGAAAATTACGTGAATTAGAAAAATATCTTTTACTCATACCCATTATTTCTCCACTGGTGGACGCTCCGGAAACCTCCTCGTCCTGGGCGGCTTGCACGGCGTCCTTCAAAGAGCTATAATTCCTAGCCGAAATAATGGTGCTTAAACGACGATTTCGCAACCCGTCGGAAAACTGTTTAATTGCTAACTTTTCATTTATAGGTTTTAATATATTATAAGACTGTGTGTTTCCGTCAGCTTGCGATATCGTTAAATCTACAAATAATTCAGTAATTTCCTTCCCAAAATCAGCTATAGATTTCTCATGCTGTTTTACTCGCTGCAATTTATTTTGTATTGCAGTTGCCCCCTTTTTAGGTAGCAATTCCCTAGTCATATCGGTAATTAACTCACTGATAGAATTATACTCGTCCCTTAATTTTAATTTAGAAGCTTGAGATAATCTGCTTTTTAATATAAACTTCAACAAATTCATTTTACACTCAGGTTTATTAAGAATTGAATCGTAATACTCAATATTATCAATTAACTGTTTAATACTACTTTCACTATCGGTCATTACCGGCAATAAAGTTAAAGCCGTTTTTAAATCAAAACAATCCATGTTTGATTGACTTACAATTTCTTCTTTGCACAATAATAAAATCTCAGAATGAAGTTTCTCAAAATCCTTACACAATTTCTTTATTAATAATAAATCGTCACTTTTTATCTTTCCCTTATCTAAATCTTTCTCTAATTCTAATAACCAGCTAGAATAACTATTAAATATAGCATTAGCTTCCGTAGATTTACTTTGCAAAATACGACCTTTTCGTCTTTCTGAACCGATTTTAATTAAATAAGTTCTTATTTCTTTTAATTCTAAAAATAACTTTTCTAAAACAATAGACATGACTTACCAACAAACTGTAGATTAGAATACATTTTCATAAAATACCTTATAACTCACCAACGTTCACTTTTTATTTATGATTACGTAGACACCTGTACTTTTACTATTTAACTAAAACATAAAATATATCGTATAAAAACTTAATCGTAGGTTCAAAAACGCGGTGTCACATTTTTAAAAATATAGTTAGGTATCTACATATAAAACTAATACGTAAGTACGAACGAGTAACCACTTATTGTTTCTATTTATGACACATAGTTATTAAGACGATTAGGTATATTGTACATAGATACGCGTTTAAAATACACTTCACAACACTTTACACTACATATTTTGCACTTTGTTGACCTTCAGCGGTATTCATTAAGCCAGCTGGTGGCTGTGGTTGTCGACGAAAAATAGACCTTCGTATGGCATTCCGGTGTATCTCCTCTGCTATCCACTTTTTGTGGCACTTTTTATACATTCGGTATGCAGCAAATGTAATTATCAAAAGAAAACTTGTCAAAATGGTTATTAGCAGAATATTAGTTACGCTCAAATGATAGCGAATTTCTTCAACCGAAGAATTATTTCCAGCAGCCGCATTCTGAATTATTAGGGTTTCCTCCTTACTTTGTTGTTTGCCCATTTTTCGCGTTAATAATTAGTTCTTTCACCAAATGTACTCACTCGTAAAAGTCTTAAAACCGAATACATTTTTATATTGAATTCAAAGTTATTACTCACTTAGTCTTAATCATTGTTTAAAATGTTCCACACTATATATGGGAGAGCGTATCGGATTCGCGACGCGCGCCTGCTCGAGCAGCGCGCGGTGGCAGGGTCGCCATGTACGGTGGGTGTTAGAGGAGACAAGTTAAACAACCGAAATCTGGATCATAACTGAGTTTATTAGGATAAGTCAACGATTATATATTATAGATATAATTCACCTACTACAGCATTAAATAGTATAATAATTACTAACGCATGAAAAGTAACACCTTTATCCTTGTTTGTATTGTGACTTGTATTTTTACACCCCCAAAATTAACAAGACAGCATAATTAAGTCTTAATGTAAATATTTTAAACAAAATAATCTATGTGAACGTGCACGACAAGCGCTCATTAGAGACTCTCACAAGACTTGTGCAGGCACCTCTTTCAGTAATGACAATATTTCGTTAGTCCTTTGTACTGAAAGGGCGCATCCATCGATTTAAATCTTTGTTTGTCGGCTCTTATTATGCCTATGGAAGGAAATAGGACAAAATTGAAAGGTCAACAACCCGCCACTGTATTAACAAATAATGGATAAAAAATTTAATCGACTCATTTGAAGATTTTTCCACACAGCTTTTATTCTGACGTCGTAGATTGAGATCGTATATTAAAATCCATTATAAGCTTCAGCAGAGTTACATATACAGAATGTTTGGACCATCAACGCTGGCCAAATTGATATGGCCTCTAGAGTAAGTTATCTACTATCCCTAAATGGCCATTATAAGTTTCAAAGCCATGTGGTTTTTTTAATCAGATTTCAAACTTTTGTTGTTTCCTAAATCATCAGAAAAACATAGAAATAAAAAATATTAAGTCTAGACAGCTAATTTCGATTTTGTTTAAATGTGTACTGTTTTAGGCTTCTATTAATCTATCTTTTATTTAGATTTCTTGCAAAGGATAAACCTGTTTGGACAAGTCGCGTATCGGTAGACCGATGACGTGGGCCGTGCCACGTCGTGCCGCGCTGGCCACTCTTCTCTTTGGATTTTTTAGTAGAGTTAAATGCCTCTGCTACCAAAAGTTTGTTCTTTTTTAACCAGGGTAAATCGTAATGGATACCCGGTCTAGGACTTCACTATGGTCGGAAGGGGCCAGGGACCTGTGAAAAGATGGTTTAGGGTTTAAAACATCTAAACAATATCAAAATTAGCTTGATTTTTATGTTGATTTCTTCTGATGATTTCGGGGTGATAAACAAAAAAAGATAAAAAACCGATTAAAAAAACCACATGGCTTTTGAACTTTTAATGGCCATTTAGGGATAGCAGATAACTTACTCTAGAGGCCATTTCAATTTGGCTGGCTATGGGCCGAACACCCTTTATAACAAATGCAAAATTAATAAGTCAAAATCAAAACTGGAATCCTTAGTACTAATATTATGTAAGATATACTTATGATATTATAATATGGTTTAAATGTTTTAACAGGGCAACTGTTGTTATCATTTTGAAAAAAAGAGTCGTGACAAACAACAAGACTATGGGAAATCAATGAACGCAAATAGTCCCGGCTATGCAAACTGTATCCAGGCAACATCACCTTCGCCACCAAAATATTGCTGTTACTATGAATAAAATAATTTACCAACAAAATTGTATGTTTTCTTGATCTCGTCAAAATGTGGCTGTTGGTTGTATTTCAAGGTATGTTACACAATAAAAACTGGTGCTGTTTTCTAATTGTTATTTTAATTGGATTATCTTAGGTTATGCCTCTTTCGATATTTAAACGGCTTGACAATATCAAGATTAAGTGGAATCAAAGTATTGACTAAGACGTTTAGATATTTTTTCCCTATACATTTTTCGATCAATACTGTTCTTGCTGTCCTTTTATGCTTTGTAAAGCATTAAAGGAAGAAGAATAAAAAATGCAGATATGCAGCACCGCAGGGGATTTTCGACATACCTATTTATAATGGCATTCGTTCATTGAAATATGCATTTCGCTGAGCATGCAATTTTATTTTTAGGACATGTAGGGGAGTCGTAAAAGCTTGACCCCAAGTTTGTGGGGTTGCCACTCGTGTCCCACGGCCGCCATCTTAGAAAAAGGGGTGAGAAAGCCTTATTTACCATGTCCGCTAAAGTATTAATCGTACAAAAAAAGTTAACGGCATAATTTGTACAGAAGACAGCAGATCAAGCGTTATATTACCTGTCAAATTTCCCCAACCAATTTTAAGTGTGCGTCAGAATGGCTCGTTGCCTGCAGTGCGAGCACAGAACTTTATCGAATCGTATATTAACGAATGTTTACGAATGCTCGTATAGTATGGAGTCGGTTGCAAGTTTTGAGTAACATTGTAATTTTTTATTTTACAGACATTTAGAGTACAACATGTTTACAAACATTCAAAATTAACAAGGCACACATTTATTTAAGCTGGCCTTGCGGCAATGGATAGAGTTCAATTTTTTCTTAAAAACCGTCTCCATACTATACGAACATTCGTTAACAAACGATTCGCTAAAGTTCTGTGCTCGCACTACTGTGTCGTTGGACTGTGAGAGTAGATTTCAAAAATTGTTAATAATAATAAACACATATTATTGTTACCAATAATATGTGTCCATTTTAACCCCATAATCTAACTTTGTTTATACCTACCACGAATAAATATAGGGTCTTCTTTATGAAGATCAATATATTTTAATAGAAGGTTAAGAATGATGTATGGATTCAATTTATGAAAGAATTTTTTTTTTGTTACAATTAACTTTCATAAATATTTTATAATTCTCATAAGTTAACAACATTTTAGTTTAATCTGTTATTTACGACTAAAGCAAGAAATAAAAGTGTTTCTATTTAACTATTTATATTAAGAACTCACTCACACACACAGAGAAAAATTGAACTAGGCATAGGTATGTAGGTATTCTCTGACGGCACTAACGACACCGAAAGTCAAGCGAGCCGCCCGCGCCGACAACACATTGGCTTGTCGGCGCGGCGCGGCGGCGGCGACTTTGTTTGAGTCAAATGCTCGCGACCCGCTCACCGCTCGGCGAGCGCTCGCCAGTTTGCAAAAGTCTGTCTAATGATACGCGCGCGTAAATTAATAATTATCAAAATGCCTAATTTCGCGTACACGAACCAAGAATATCTTCAAATGGCTTTGTGCTAGTGCTGCGAGTGAGAACCTGTCACGAGCCCTCCGAACAATTCTAGGAGCTGTGCAGCGCCATCGAGATTATGGCACATTTACTCCACGTGCCCCAATGTTGTGTGCTGCCAATGTTATTAAACGAACAAGACTTTGTGTATCGCAAATAGGTAGTCATGTGCAGCAGTTACTATAAAGTGCTTGTGTATGTGTATTCGTGTGCTGTGTACCTAACATCATTGACAGGAAGCAATATGTAAGTTATTTTTGTACATTAACTGTAAATAATAATAGTTGATAATAAGGTGATTCCATTTAAACATTCAATTGATTGTAAAATACATTTATTCGTTAAGACAAACAGCTCAAGCACGAAAGCTTTTTTTAAATTTATTTCTAATTTAAACATTATCAAAGAAGTCAACATTACTAAAACGGTATTTACAATAAGTTGAACGTTAAATTGACAGTTGAAGTGTGATGGGAAATTAGAATCAACTTTTATACGAAATAAGTATGATATTAGAACAGCTGATTGTTACGTCATACATCAAGCTAAGTAGGTCACGCATCGCCCGGGCGCGCGAGGCATCGACCTTTGCTCGCGTGGATAGGTAGGTACTAACCGCGTCAGATCTTTGTTTTAGTGAAGTTATTTTCTTAAAATAAATAGATAGGTTTTTTTATTTCTTGCAAGGTTGTCGTAAATAACAGATTAAACTTAAATTCGGTCACTTAAAAGATTTGAAAATTTCAATTAAAAAAAATATAGTTTATATGTAGGTATATTTTTATTTTTTTCATAAATTGAACCCATACATCATTCTTAACCTTCTCTTAAAATATATTGATCTTCATAAAGAAGACCCTGTATATGTTTAAGTTTCTGATTTGTAAATAATAAACAACTATAAGACTAGGAAGGTTTTGAATGACGACACAATTTATATTATACGAAGGCGAATCAAAAAATTCTTAGAATGAATACAAAAAAAAAATTTAAACAAGAATACCTATTTTATTTTTCTACGTAATCTCCTTCTAATCTAATACACTTAGAATACCTACCGCATCTCTAACTTTCTTATTCCTTCCGCAAAAAAATCATTTTCTCGACTATTAAAAAACTCCTCTGCGGCAGTCATAACCGCGTCATCATCGTCAAATTTAGTTCCACGAATATGCTCCTATTTTGGAAATAAGTGAAAATCACTCGGGGCTAAGTCGGGAGAATATGGTGCGTGATCAAGGACTTCGAAGCCAGCACTGCGGATTGCGGTGAGCGCAACTTCCGAACGATGAGGTGGAGCGTTATCCTGGAGAAACAACACGCCCAATGACAATTTCCCACGACGTTTTTTTTTAATCGCTTCACGTAATTTCGGGATTAAGTTTGCATAATAGGATTCAGTTATCAATTGCCCTTTTGGCAAGTAATCAATAAAAAGGATTAATTCACTATCCCAGATAACGAAAACAGCTTGACAAGCAATAGTGCCAACATAACGGCAGGGGACATCTTACGATGAACGGTCAATACCTAATGGCTTCATATTTACCTACTTCATGTATCTAATTTAGTTGTAACTTCAAACATATCACGTGAGGTAGGTACAGTTTTTTTTCACATAGGCACAGTTTAGTACAGTTTAGTTTAGACTATTCAGACATCTCTCACGCCATCCTGAGACACCAAAAAAAAAATTTTTTTCGCTTTTTAGTAACTGGTTGCGAAAGAAGGAGGATTTTTCCACTTAACTTATTCTTAGTTACGAATGTGGAACTTCTTTGTAAGTTACAGGCTAGGCATAATTTTTTTTTATAAAAGATTTGATTTAATCAAATCAACCAAACACAACAACGTTTGTGCATTGACGTCAATACCTTCCTTCTATCTTTTACATACCTAATTACCTACGGAGATTACACGTGAGAAAAAAATGGAGAAAACTTTAGAATTTTTGCCAACCAAAAGAGGTGGAATTGAACTCCTGTATGACGGACGTATTTAAAATTTACATAAGAAAAACAATAATGATAAATTTTGGCTTTGCAACAAGACTAATTGTAAAGGGAGTATAACTTCTTCTTCCTCGCCTTCTATCAAAGCATCTCCTAGTTCCAACCCTGCAAACAGTTCCCTCACAATTCTGACTGTAACCAAAATATAACCATATGCGAAGTTATGAAAAAAATTCAAGATTTTGAAACACAAATTTGTGAATATTTTGAACCAGTACAGAAATAACATGAGCAAGTAGCTTGCGAACTGAAAGACAGAAGTGCACATTTTATTTCGGATGTGCCCGAATTCAGGAGTGTAAAAAGCGGTTTGTATAATGCCAGGAACAAGGATCTTAATGTGGCTGAGCTTCCCTTTCAGCGGAAAAGTACCCAAAATATTGTAAACTTTTTACAAGCTGATTAGGTGTCTGTCAGGATGGCGTGAGAGATGTCTGAATAGTCCCAAACTTTGCAACAAACAACTCTACCTAAACTGTAACAAACTGTACCTATGTGAAACAAAACTGTACCTCAAGCAATTCAATAATAAATAGCTAGTGACATAGACACGCCGTCCTAACGTCAGCTTGGCGCGCATATTCGTGTATCGCTCCAACGTGTGGGAATTATGTTCTCGAACTTATATCAATAAACTGTACCTACCTAATAAAACAGCAAATAAAAAAATATTTCACACGGTGATATCTATCAAATCCATAAAAAAATTTTTTTACTGCCTATTTATTTTATTATATTGTATTCATTATAAAGATTGGTCAAACTTATATCAAATATCATATTTATTATAGTAAACGCTCTCAAAACTTGAACGTAAAACAAGATATAAAACCTAATCCTATCAATTAAATATTGAAAAATTAATGTTTGAACTCAGGGAAATTTGATGTTGATTGACAGATATAACGTGTGAAATATTATTTTTATTGGTAGTTAGTTATGAGGTACAATTTACGTATAGTTTATTGATATATGTTTCAGAACATAAGTCCCACGCGTTAGAGCGATACCTACGCGACTATGCGCGCCAAACTGACGTCAGAACGGCGTGTCTATATCACTATTTATTTATTATTGAATAGCTTGAGGTACAGTTTTTTTTCACATAGGTACAGTTTAGTACAGTTGAGGTAGAGTTGTTTGGTGCAAATTTTGGGAATATTCAGACATCTCTCACGCCATCCTGACAAACACCTGATTAGTTATGTTGATACGGTTAGAATTTTAGTTTTTGGCCATCCCGACACAAGCATATTTTAGATAGATTTCAAATTCAGGGCATGCCCCAACCATTTAAACAACTGTACAGCATACACGGATTTAATACCTCCACCACAAAAATTGTGCCATTATTTTTTGCTTTTCTCCCAGACAAGAAACATAACACGTAGGGAACTACGAAATTTTATTTCATATTATCAAAGCTAATTTTTCTTCTTGGAAACCATTAAAAATACTTGTCGATTTTGAGAAGGTTGCCATAAACGCCATTCAGAAAATATATCTAGGTGCAGATATAAAAGGTTGTTTTTACCATTTATGTAGGAGTCTCTTCAAAAAAGCAAAACATCTGGGAATTAAGTCACGAGTCCAGAAGCGGCATGTCTCGGCATGTCGCTCGATTTTAGCTCGATTACCCTTTAAAAATATTAGCTCTGGATACAGGTACATAATGCAGAAATCTCCCAAAACTGACCAAATTTCCAAATTTAACATATCCAGAATACGCATTCCAAAAGTTAATAATTTCCATCCAGCAACTTGCATGAGATTGAAATATAATTTTATTTTCCACTTGGATCCCATGGAGTGGTTCTTACATCTTTCTACTTCCCTGGTAGGTACTTACTTAGATATTTACAGGCATTTATGGGATTGAGGTCTGATTAACATTATGTTCCAGAAGGGTTATATCTGTGTATTGCATAAATCATTCATGTGTCGGGTTTCCAAAATGGCAAAAAAAAATCTACGAATTCGCAACCGGGTAGCGTATTTACAAAAGCTATACCATTAGAGTGAAAGTGCAAACTGAACTGGCTTAGCTTTTGTATGACAAAAACTTGCCCAAACCCTAATCCATTCTCGTACAGAAATTGACCAGTGTAGACTTTGTGAGATAACTTCAATTGAACATTGCAGCAACAAAAGCTATCCCATTTGATATCGATATTTACCGATCGTTGGCTTCAATTTGATACTTAAATGGCAATTGTTCTGATTTTCAAAGATAGAAATAAAATGTGCATGCATTATGACCATCGTTATTTTGATGACTTAACGTTTGACTTTTGACCATGTCGGGATTGTCCAGGGTTGACTATAATAGCCGACAGCTATTATAGTCAACCCTCGCTGCGCTCGTCGTCGCACCTAACCGTACTGATTCCGCCTTCCGGTGCGGGAGCCCTTCTCGTAGCTTATCTCTTTCATCGCAATATATATCAAACAAAGATATACCTACTTTTCATCTTGACAAAAGCTTATCTATTTGAGTGAATATGTATTATACAGTACTAGGTTTTGTCATTGCATTTCTTTGAAAATTACAAGAGCAAAAGCTAATCCATTTCAGTCAATTTTTTTACTGAGTTCGATTAGGTATTGTCAAGTAATATGCATAAACAAAAGCTCCTCTATTAGAGTCTGACTCGTGACTCAAATAGTATAGCCTTTGTATATTCGCAACCGGGTACCTACCAAAAGGTGAAAAAAATATTTTTTGGTAACTGGTTAACGTGGACAAAGGCTGCATAACAACGTATTTGCCTTTATTATTTTGTCAGGCGCTTTTCTTTGAGATAGGTAGGTAGGTACCTACATTAAATAGTTTCTACGTCCTTTATTTGACATATCTTTGAAGTTACAACTAAATAAGATAAATGAAGTTAATATGAAGCAATTATTGACGTAATACATTTCGGGAAACTCTGCATGTTTGACTTTAAACTAGGAGGTGACCAGCCATTCCAAAGTCAGGATGGCTGGTCAAAAAAAATTGTATTTCTAAATACATAGGTGCCTATTTTATGTAGCAATAATTTATTGTACTTAGCTAATAAAAGCAATGTAGCAATTTTTGAATCTACTCACATAGTCCAACGCCACAGGCAACCAACCATTCTGACGCATACTAACTTCACTCCTGTATCCCTAATGGGGTAGGTAGAACACCAGAGGTTATTAAACCATCTGATGTCACGTTTGACAAATTTGGAGTTATTATTATGATGGAGAGAGACTATTGAAGAGGCAGGGGGTCAGCCTATCGCCCACAAAAACGCTAATAAAACCTCCATCCATTAACTGACTTTCACAGTATGCCTGGGAAAAGAGAAGCAGCTGACACATTCTATGTTTTTCCTTCGCTCCTAGTTCAGCATGGAAGAAATTGTAAAAGCAATGAAGAATGATTTGTCTACAATGTTGGTCATATAGGTACTTTTTATGTAGTTACCTATGTGTATGTACATACATCTAATCTATCTCAAATCTATTTGCTACAATTTATAATTTTGATTTTTTTGTACGATTATTACTTTAGCAGAATATAGGCATTCTCACCTCTTTTTCCATGATAGCGGCCGCGAGATACAAGGGGAAATCCCACACTAACTTGGGGTTAAGCTTCTACTACTGGCTCCCTACATGTTGGTTCAAAATATAAAATTGCATACTCAAGGAAATTTATATTTAGGCCTATAAATTTGTAGCGACATCTAACGACGCTCCATAGAACGATGACGACACGATATAATTCGATAATTCCTACATCACGCTATCGAAGTTCTTATAACATTGAGCATATATAAAACAACCCGACATCATTGGTCAGGCCGAGGGCCGCGGCCGGCCATCTCTTTTCTTTGGAGTGGGAACAAAGAATCGTTCCTATAGTGGTGACCCCTTCGCAGCCTACAAAGAAGAGGACCATCATCTCCGTCGTCATTATCGTCTCCATCATTCTCCACCCACCAACAGCGAGTACGACACGCCAGCCGCCAGCATACTCCGGGCTACCTTGGTGGACCACTACGCTTGTAGCGCTGCAAACCTGGTCTGCCACCTCCAGCCTCCACCTGCAACTTGGCATAGCACCCTGCACTTCGGCCTATTAGAAGCAGAGCACACTACTTCTGCCCGAAGCAGCTGCCCGCCAACCCGACTCACTGGGGCCATTGCAGAGAGGAGAACTTCTGGACGCACTTAGGCACTCCGACTCACTGGAGCTTGTCCTGACTCACTGGGACCATTCCCCCGATATTGTCCAGGACAGCACTGTATGCAGTTCCGACTCACCGCGAACAACCATGCGGCATTCTCATCCGGTTCCGACCCACTGGAAACTCACTGGCACGCTGGCAAGCATCTCAAGACGCAAGACCATTGACGGATCATGACTATGTCGACCTCCAGTCTCGGAGGGGAGTGATGTAGCGACATCTAACGACGCTCCATAGAACGATGACAACACGACCTGATGGGACAGTCTGGAAATCAGATATAAAACCTCTGAAAGAAACCGCCTGAGACCTGTTACTTATATACGATTTGATCCACCGGAAAAGATCGCCAAGTATTCCGACTCCCCAAAGTTTCGTCAAAAGCATATGATGACTAATTTTATCAAAAGCCTATGAGAAATCGGAATAAAAGACATCCACTTGTAGCCTTCTGTCTATGCTTTTAAGTACATCACATGTAAATGCTATTAAATTCGTATACACCGATCTTCCGCGATAAAAACCATGTTGAAGGGGCGTGATGTAGTTTCGAGTGGCAAATGACAACTGGTCTGTTACAATTTTTCAAGTAATTTACCGAGAATACAAAGTTTTGATATAGGTCTATATTGTGTTATATAGTTAATCTTGTCATTTTTAGGTATTGGCGTAATGAGTGACTTTTTCCATATATCAGGAAAGATGCCGGTTGAAATAGATTTATTAAAAATGTAAGTATATTGCAGCTGATTCCTTGGCACATTTTGAAAGTAGTAATGGGTGGATACCATCATAGCCAGCTACCTTTTTTATATATTATATCTAGATATTTCAATTCCTTTATAACTGTTTCCTCATTAATATTTATATTACAATTTTCTATAGGTGTAATAGAACTGTGACAATTGTATGTAGTCCATTGAAAAGTTACATTTGGGGTTGCGTTTTTCAGAGGATGCAATTTTATTTTTTTGATATGTAGGGGGGGTCAGTGTAAAGCTAAAACCAAGTTTGTGGGGTCGCCACCCTTGTCCTACGGCCGCCATCTTGAAAATATGGGTTGAAATGGTTTTTACGATATATCTCTTAAACTATTTATCTGATAAACAAAATGAAGTAACATTTTTTGTTGCAAATTAAATCCTCTACAACTTTGTTGAAGTAACTTTTTGTCGTAGAACTATAAATAAAAAGTTATAAGCGAAAATGATTAGAAATTCGAGAAAATAATTTATATTTTTTGATATAACTTTATTTTTATCATTTTAATAAAAAATGATATCAGACCATTTTTGTACATCGTTTTTTGAGGAACAACTTTTATATGCAACATTTTTTCATTAAGTCAATAGTTAAGGTTTTACAGCGCTTTACAATTTTTACGAACTGTTTTGGAAGTTACTGTACATATTGCGTGTTATTGTTATTACGTGGACAATCGAACCGATAATGTTGTTCGTCATCGCAGCAGCAGCTCCAGTAGTTTATCGTCAGTTTCAGAAGCTCCAGAGCCATACTTCGATTTTGCGAACAATTGTTTCATCTGTGCCAAAGCGGTTCAGGATCCAAGTAATTCGCGTACAAGCCGACAAGAGCGGGTTTGTGTTGTACGTAATGAGAGTACAAAAACAAGTATTATGGACGTTGCAATGAATATTACAAATCGCATAGCAAACTTTTTAACTTTCTTCTATGCTGGACTGGGAGCGAAAGAAAAACATAGAATGTGCCAGCTGCTTCTCTTCCCGGGCTAACTGTAAGAGTCAGTTAAGAGACGGAGGTTTTATTGGCGTTTTTGCGGGCGATGGACTGACCCCCTGTCACTGCAATAGTCTCTCTCCATCATAATAGTACCTCCAAGTTTGTCAAACGTGAGATCACATGGTTTTATAGCCTCCTGTGTTTTGCCTACCCCATTAGGGATACAGGTGTGAAGTTATGTATTATGTATATGTATGTATGCATAGCTAATATTCCCAGCTTAGTGGAAGTTGGAGCAAAGTATTTTCTACCTGGACAGTATTCACGGTAACGGCCATCAGATTACAATTATTTTGAAAATCAATAATTGTCAAATTCTGTAATGGAGTGGAAAAGAGTCAATAATTAATTATAAAAAATTTAAAAAATATAATAACAAAATAAAAACAAAAAAAAACAATTACTGATGACACATTATTAGTACACACGTATATATGTCTATGTAAGAGTACCTACTGAAAAATAATACTCATTTCGGAGCGCTGTAAAACCTTAATTATTGACTTAATGAAAAAATGTTGTTTATAAAAGTTGTTTCTCAAAAAACGATCTACAAATATGATCTGATATTATTGTATCGTAAAATGATAAAAAAAAGTTGTATCAAAAAATATAAATTATTTTCTCGAATTTCTAAACATTTTCGCTTATAACTTTTTTATTTATAGTTCTACGACAAAAAGTTACTTCACCAAAGTTGTAGAAGATTTAATTTGCAACAAAAAATGTTAAAAATTGTTTATTATCAGAAAAATAGCTTAAGAGATATATCGTAAAAACCATTTCAACCCCTATTTTCAAGATGGCGGCCGTAGGACAAAGGTGGCGACCCCACAAACTTGGTTTTAGCTTTACACTGACCCCCCCCTACACATCAAAAAAATAAAATTGCGTCCTCTGAAAAACGCAAGGTTAGGCCTAAAAAATTTAACATTTCAATGGACTAATGAGGGATTAGATGATATCGATTCGGGCTGTATAAACACCGAGTTAAAGTAATTATTGAAAAGGTTACAAACCTCAGCGTCACTAGACGTAATGTCTTTAAAGGTCATTGTGTCGGGTATACCAGATTGAGATGTTTTTGATTTAACGTACCTACAAAAATATTTTGGATTTCTTTTTATATTGTCTTCAGTAATTTTCAAGTAAGTCTCGTAACAGTGATTTTTAAGTTTATGTGCCCTTTTTCTAAGCAAGCTGTTCAGCGAACATCACAAATTCACTGCTGACCTACTTGAGTCAGCGCGCGACCGCGAGCAAAGTACAGCTGAAATTAGTGCCATGCTGATGCTACTAAAACATCAGCATCTTAACTCTACGCACACGAATAAATATTTATCATTGTGTATTATAAATAAAAAATGTATATAAACCAAATATTTTGAATAATAAATCACTGTGCAACCAGCAGTCGTTTCATTTACATCCACCTGGAAGTCCCCTGCAACCATGGAAGAGAAGACCCTGAAGTTCCCAGTAACCACTGGAGGAGCAGATTAAGAAGTTCCTGGCAACCGCCAGATGAGCAGACGTTCCTCCTCCAGCATCCTCTCACTGTGGCCAAGACACCCTTAGCCATCAGTCTTGTGAGTCTGCTTGACTGGCAGTGAGAAAACCCTTTCCTGTGTACATTGCACGCCGTACACAACCCTTATACCTTCCCCCCATCCGTCTGTTGCCTTAGGTCTCACGGCGCAGATATCCCGCCCTATTTATATATGTATATACACACTTACTTATGGTTAGGCTAGGGAAGTAGGATACACACCACTGTAGGGTTGTAGGGATTCGTATAGGGATACCTAGGGTTAGGTCTCTCTTACGACCGTGTCGGTTAATACTCCCGGGTATTAACCACCGTCCGTCGTAATTATTGTCCGTGCTAGGTACGGACATTTTGGTCCTTCGAGCAAAAGTAAATAATAAAAGGACATTTGGTCCTTCGAAAAAAAAACGCGGTCCCCTTGTCCCGTTAGGAAACCAACTGACTGACTGACAATTCGACGTACCGCAGGCTAGCGTACTCAACAAGCGCTAGTTATGTTGTGCGTTGAATTACTAACCTACCCCTAGTTGTTTTCGTTTGGTAGCGGTTCGGGTGCCGGCTTCCCACCAGCGGGATCCCCCGGTTACTTGAGAAGTCGCATATACCATAACGAGGAAAAGATCACAACTAGGGTTTACTTTGTTACCCTTATTTAGGAGTAGGGGCAGCAAGTAAGAAGACCTATGGAGATTCAAGAGATCAACAAACAAAAATCAAGAAACATATTATAACGAGATCCAACTTAATTTTCACAAATGGCGAGAAGGAGACTGCACCCAGTAAAATCAAAATACATAAACGAGAGGAGGAACCACTCACCTTAGAAGGACAAGAAATCCTACAAGCCACAATTACATTACAACTTACTATTTATATTCAATAAAAAATACGTACCTACAGCACATGAGTAGATAAACGGAACAGAGACAAAGCTTCTTAAGAACGTGCGAAATTGTTACCTATTTTGGTAGGGTTGTCACAATTGGTAAAGACAAACTAAACAAAACATTTGTTAAATAGTTTTATTATTCAGTATATAGAATACTTTACAAATTACTTACTCTAATAATTTTCTTTTTATAATATTAAATTTTTATAATGTTTCAAATATTTACTTACTTATTGTACTCCTTGGGATAGTTAAAGTATGATATATTTTTATTTTTTCTATTATAATTCATGCACACACTACAATAAACAACCATTTTTAATAACAAAATACCACGTTTTTACATTAAAATATTCAAACTTCCAACTAACAAAAAATACAACGTGCGTCGCGCTGACCCTGAGATTGTACACTAGCTGTGACAGCGTAAACCGGTTTTTACCAGTGTCGCCGCGTACGCGACAAGCGGCCAGTGGTCACGCACACATGCCCCGCGTGCTTGTAGTATTACAATCGATTCGTGCGGATGTATGAAGCTTTGTCTCTGTTCCGTTTATCTACTCATGTGGCTACAGTCAAGCATTGGAATACCTACAACTATGCGAACATTCAACGGATTATTTAACCACGAACCTATAATTGAACAATTACTCGAAGAATATAAACTTGCCAATATTATTTATTCAGAAATTCCGTATGAACCAATTATAATGAAATCCAGATTCTGCAACGCAAGCACTTAGTTCCGATAAAGTCACCGTGGTATTATAAATCATTAGTCTCTCCTTTCGAAAAACAATAGCAATAAATTAAATCGGCATATTTGATCTGTTTAATAGTAAGTAAAAACATTAGAACATCAATATTTTCAAGATAATGTATACGGAAAAATATAAATAAACTACTACCAAGGATCCCAAGCCAATATAAACTTTCTAAAGCACTAATTATATTACCTTAACTAACAAGAGGCCTACCAAAAAACTTACAACAACTAGAAACTAACAACTTACAAAAAAAATACTAGCTTACCCAATCTACTACATTAGAGGCCCATAGATATAATACTGGGTGCTCAAAAGTATAGAAAACTAACGTTAAAACGACTCGGTTGCCAGTCAAAAACTACTACAAATCTGGGAATCATAAGAATTCCACAGAATAACTACAAATACTATGGCTACACGCACAGTCGGTAGTCTACTTCTACAAACACTATGGCTACACGCACAGTCGGTACCTAGTCAACTACTACAAATACTATGGCTACACGCACAGTCGGTAGTCAACTACTTCAAATACTATGGCTACACGCACAGTCGGTAGTCAACTACTACAATTACCAGGGCTACACGCACAGTCGGTAGTCAACTACTACAAACAATATGGCTATACGCACAGACGTTAGTCAACTACTACAATTACCAGGGCTACACGCACAGTCGGTAGTCAACTACTACAAACAATATGGCTATACGCACAGACGTTAGTCAACTACTACAATTACCAGGGCTACACGCACAGTCGGTAGTCAACTACTACAAACAATATGGCTATACGCACAGACGTTAGTCAAATACTACACCAATTCTGAGAATCGAAAAAAAATCACAAAATAATTAATTTAGCAGTTACTTACAAATCTGTTAAGACTGATCTATACATATTACTATATTAATATTTGCAACCTGAGGCCATGAAGAACATGCGCTACAAAAATTGCATTGTAGAAGCTATTAGATCGATCTCTAGTCAAAAAATTTAATATTTTTCTAAATAAATAAAAATATAAAGCCAGTGCAAGTTATTACAAATAAACATTTAATATCACATTTTGCAATTCGTATACATACATACTCATTATCTATATCCCTCCAATTCTAGTACATATATATTATTATTTTATTTACATTAGTTTATGTTCCATACATGATAGAACTGATTGGGACAGCCATTCTGCTCCGACATCCTAACCATCCCAGCCAGGAGGCCTGAGCCATCCACCAGACCGACCAAACAACGCGCCGAGTGCATCGAGCTGTACGAGCTGGAGACATCTGTTCCTGAGAGACGGCAGAATGTTCAGTGAACATCACGAAAAAACTCACTGCTGACCTACCTGAGTCAGCGCGCACCGAGAGCATCGAGCTATACGAGCTGGAGTCACCTGTTCCTGAGAGACGGCAGAATGTTCAGCGAACATCACAAATTCACTGCTGACCTACTTGAGTCAGCGCGCGACCGCGAGCAAAGTACAGCTGAAATTAGTGCCATGCTGATGCTACTAAAACATCAGCATCTTAACTCTACGCACACGAATAAATATTTATCATTGTGTATTATAAATAAAAATTGTATATAAACCAAATATTTTGAATAATAAATCACTGTGCAACCAGCAGTCGTTTCATTTACATCCACCTGGAAGTCCCCTGCCACCATGGAAGAGAAGACCCTGAAGTTCCCAGTAACCACTGGAGGAGCAGATTAAGAAGTTCCTGGCAACCGCCAGATGAGCAGACGTTCCTCCTCCAGCATCCTCTCACTGTGGCCAAGACACCCTTAGCCATCAGTCCCTGATCAGTCTTGTGAGTCTGCTTGACTGGCAGTGAGAAAACCCTTTCCTGTGTACATTGCACGCCGTACACAACCCTTATACCTTCCCCCCATCCGTCTGTTGCCTTAGGTCTCACGGCGCAGATATCCCGCCCTATTTATATATGTATGTATATACACACTTACTTATGGTTAGGCTAGGGAAGTAGGATACACACCACTGTAGGGTTGTAGGGATTCGTATAGGGATACCTAGGGTTAGGTCTCTCTTACGACCGTGTCGGTTAATACTCCCGGGTATTAACCACCGTCGTAGCTATTGTCCGTGCTAGGTACGGACACAAGCAGAAAGTGTCATAATCTGTATGGCATCCGTATCTCTTCCAGTTACGATGATATTTGCGTTTTTCGTTTAGTAATTTTATAAGAGGCCGCCATATCCAAGGTGCATATCGACCTGAGGAAGCAAAATATCTATGTGGTAGGTACATATTTGGTTATCAAGTTATTTAAAATGGAGTAGAAAAGTTTATTAAATTATTATTAAATTGAGAAAAGTTTTTAATCCAATCCATTTTGTGGAGTTCATTATTTATGGCATTATAATCAGCCAAATAAAACAATGGTTTCTTACATTTAATGGGTATTGCAACCCATGGGCTTGTGACAAGTTAACGTTATATCAATATTTAATGCAGGGTGGTGAAGATCTTCGGAGGTCAATGGGTGAGGGCAACGGTTAACACTACATAGAGAATTACTGAAAACAAGATCGAGGTGTCTATTGTTACTGTTAGGAACTAAGTTAAATTGTTTTAAGTTTGCCAAATTCATAATTTCAGCAATAGAAAAAGCTAAGTCATCCTCATTTGTAAACAGAGACATACTTACTATTTAAGTCACGATCAAAATCCCAAACGGCGTTTATGACATTAAAATCTCCTAGGATAATAAACATGTCAGTAGAATGAATATCTATAAAGTTGTAAACCCTTTCAAAAAACGATGATAGACGAAACAGATGATCTAGACCATGAGGAATGTATGTGCATATAATATGTAGGTTATTGCAAACACTAGACGGGTCGGCAGCGCGGCGCGAGGTGCTGGGGGGGGGGCAGCTGCCGCCACCGCCGCCACCGCCGCCGGCGCCGGCAGCAGCGCCGAGTGGAATACTCAACCACAGCTCGTCACACAGCTCAGGAGGGCGCGGCGCGTCGCTCGTGGCAACCGAGCCCAGCTCCCGCTGCACGGCAACCGCAACGCCGCCGCGGCGAGATCGGCCGCTCGAAATATCCTTTCGGTAAAATGTGAAATCACTATCAAAAAATTCAGAACTATGGAATGAGTCATTTAGCCATGTTTCCGTCAAACACACTATGCCATAAGTACATAATATTTTTTCTGCTATAAAATCAATTGATTTGGTACGAAGACCCCTAACGTTTTGATATGCTAAAGATAAATTTAGGTTGGCCATAAAGATGAAATATGAAGTGTTCGCAGTCCCATACTATTTATTCGCGCCTGATTATTAATAAATAACATAACTAATAAGTGAGCATGTATTTTTTTATTTTATGTTGTTTGACTGACAATAATATAGCGTACAAGATATTACTAACATACATTAAAAATAATTTATAGCAAAAGTATGTGGTATGAGTATATAAATATCGGTTGTAAGTAAATTCAACCAAACCTCCAAAAGCTTTATATAAACCAAAACTATTTATAAATCGGGTATCTTCTTGATTAATATAGTCGTTATTTATGTTCATTAATAAAAGGAGCAAAGTTGAGATGATACAATAAAAAGTTTTATTTATAAACGGCAAGTAACA
Source organism: Stenoptilia bipunctidactyla (assembly GCA_944452665.1). Taxonomy (NCBI): domain Eukaryota; kingdom Metazoa; phylum Arthropoda; class Insecta; order Lepidoptera; family Pterophoridae; genus Stenoptilia; species Stenoptilia bipunctidactyla. The sequence continues at coordinate 18,510,940 of OX101726.1, forward strand.
AAATAAAAAGTATAGAAAAAGTTTAATTTATAAAAAAATATAATTGTAAACAAATAATTGTATAAAAGAAAAAAAGTTTGACAAAGTACCATCGATAGAGTAATAGTTACCTATTGCTCCAGATTGTCCGAATTTTTCGCCAGTTTCTGTCCGCTCATGCCCTGAATCCCGACCGACTGGTCAGATTGTCGAGTCTTTTCTGACGGAAGGCGTATTCTTTTAAAAATGCCAAATAATAGTAATAATTGACGGGTCTTTTCTGCCGAAAGGCGAGTAGTTCTTAAGATGCAAAATAACTAATAATAAAAAATCTATATTCCAAAAAATATATAATTATACTTAAGTTGAAATTCCTAACACTGCGCTAGAATACGTAAATTAAGCATTTCTATTAGTTCATGATATACTTAATTATTAGTAATAATTATCTATTATTACTATAACACATTCTTTGCAACGCATCACAGTTCAAAATTAGCGTTTTTTATCTACAAGTACTTGAAATAAATAAAACAAACTTGATAATAATAATTATTTTTATGTCAAACATTTAGGATGTGTAATAGAAAGTGCTTAATAATTTTAAATCATCTAATATATTGTAATGTTACTGTATTTTATCTTATTTAGCCAGCATATTCAATATACATCGAAACAAAGTAAAGGTTATCTTATGTTTGAAGCTGGAAACACGTCAGATCCTACAAACTTTAAACTTATCTCTATATTACCAGTTCTACGAAAGATTTATGATTATAGATTCCGTACAGAAGCCTCGGTGTATGAGGTAGAACTCACACTTGACTGCTTCTGTTCATTGGTGTTGTGAAGAATGACCTCGGCTTATCTTATTTATTATCCCTCTATAGAAAGTCTGAAGAAGTGTTTTAGGTTGTGCTTTCTGCTATTACTATACTCCCTTATGAATTTCACGACCAAAAACTAGTGTGCAACATTTCGTCTTAGGCCGTATTCAGAAAGAAAGCTGGAAACTTATAAGCGCTTACCAGCGCTTGACAGCGCTGGTCCCTTTTACACAAAGGAAGCAGGTTGAGGCAGATCAAGCAAAATGTCGGACTCATCGAACGATGATTTCCCAGCGCTGACCAGCGCGTGCTGAAACTTGTCGGAACTTGTCGGCACCGTTCAGTGCTTATCGGCGCGCGTTCATATATTTTCCTGCGCGGGTCACCGCCGCTGTCAAGCGCTTGTAAGTTTCCAGCATTCTTTCTGTATGCGGCCTTACTCTTGATGCATAATAAGCTGCTATATTAAATTCTTCATTTAGTTTTATTCGTTGCTATGCAGCTAGGATCGTCACAAAGCATTTGTGTATTCCAATTCTTATTTGCATAAGTGTCCTACCTACACATTTTAGTTCTACTATTTGTAGTGTATTAAAACAAATAAACGCCTCGTCATGTGTACGTAGCTAGACATGACTCTTCACTAAAGTATATCGCCATAGGAATGTGAAGTGATGTATTCCGGCAGTGGCTTACCTATAAGCCAGATCCTTCTTAAACTAGTACGCTTTTTATATTGTATATTTTACCTTTTCGTCGCTAGCCACAAGATATTAAGGTGTACCCCGGATATATTCATCACTATCCAACACCTTTTCATAAGCACACTGCGGGGCCTTGAGTCTCTTCTCTGGGTGCATAAGAGGTCTAGGCCATAAACTAGGTACCAACCTAGCCTATTGTGTTTGGTGGTTGACAGAATTTTCCGGAGGTCAAAATGGCTAGGGAGTAACCCTAACAACTACTGTACCTATACAAGTGAGACATTAATGATCGGTCACCCATCTTTTACCGTTTAAGCAAGGCGTTGGTTAAATGTTGGTTAAGTGGATCCACTGCCGACTTATTATTGTTATCATAACTTTAACAACGGCAAAAAGCTGAGCGGAGACCCTTTAGATATTTATTAATGTAATTACTCAATAATTAGACGACCACTATGGCGTTGGGGTAAACCTATCTGCCTCAGACGCCAGTGGTTGCGTATTCGATCCCCGCACGGAACCAGAAAAAAAAATGTTCCGTGTCTGGGTGTTTATCTATTTATGTATTTATATTCTAGGTTCCCCCCTAGTTCACTATATTGTATCCCATAACACAAGCTATGCTTACTTTGGGGCCATGTAGTTGGTGTGATTGTCTGGGGATTTTATTTTATAATATAAAAATATGTAATTACCTAGTATTAAGTATCAAATAAACGGTTTTTTCTTTCTTACTTTCTTTCTTATTTTCTTTCTTTATTTCTTTCTTTAAAACATAAAATACCATCAAACATCAAACCAACAAAGACCAACGTAGAAATATAAAACCCCGTAGCACAAATTACCGTCCGTATTTAGTAACAAATTTTCGTATAATTATTGGATAAGAAAAGGCTATACTCAAAAACCTATTACGATGAATTAATCTTACAGAGGGATAAACAAAAGACAACTTTGATCTTTGATATTTTGTAATGAAATGGTTTATCTCAGCTTTTTGTCTACAGCTATATCGAACTGTATTCCAAGATAATTAGAGATAACGTCACAATTTTGTTACAGGCAACACAATGAAGAGGATTCGAAACGCAATCAAATGGAAAAAGGAAGATCAAAGAGATTTGTAATAAAACCTCAATAAACGTAGCGATAGAGGATATTCTGTGATAATATGTGTTGTGTGATTGTGGTGAATTGTGGTGTGGGGAATGAGAAGGAAGGTGAAGGGTAGGGGAGCAGGGGTGGTGACTGTTGACCACCATGCGCTGGTGGTCGCGACTGCTGCTGCTGGGAGTTGCGTGCGCAGTTGTTTCTGCGCAAATTACTTGGACGCCGATTTTCGTAGATGGAAGCAGTAAGTTGATCATTTTTTGCTTATTCAATCTCGATATTTAATAGGGCCTGAATACTATGAAACGATGGTAGACAGTAGTCAAGCGATTTCATCCCAATATCTGGAATGTTTTGTCTTCAAAAGGACACGCTTATCTTCAATATAAAAGATGCTGAATTTTAGGAAAACAATACTTTTTTTAAATATAGCCTATAGTCTGGCTAAGTAGAGAAAGAAAAAATCTGGCGAATTCAAAAAAATCCCATCATGGTAACCCCGACTATAGTACGACACTTATTAATTCAACTTACTTGATTATTTTTTTTTATAAATATATCGTAAAAAATAACAATATTGGTGCTGTCCTACTTTTTGATGAGAAGTATATGATTAAAATGATAGTTAACTATTATGAATCAGGATTAAAATAAAACAATAAAATACAATAATTATTTTTATTCATCGTAATCAAAATCGTCAGAGTCACTGGTATCGTTGTTTCCTACATTGGTTATGAAACTATCAAATTTTTAATTTTTTTATTCATTTTCAAATATTAAAATTCCAAAATCTACATCAGAATAAGTTGCCATATAAAATTTAAATTAACTTTAGAAACGGGATATTTACCATGTTTTACCAACATGGTAAATATCTCGTTTCTAAAGTTAATTTAAATGTTAATGACCATGCCAGTTTAAAAACTTATGCCATATAAAATGTTTGCAACCCCCATTGTCTACTTTCGTTAGCCAGACTCTATATTTATTAAAGAACTTAAAGATAATGAAAACTCTATCGTCATGAAACTAAGGAAAATTTTAACCAATTAATATTTTTAACTGCAATGATTATTTTTAATCATCGCTGCCCCATAAAGGAATGGCCGCTTGAAGACTGTATTTCGATGTAATTGGGTCTTAACTGCCTGTAATTATTTAAATTTTGACCTGTAATGACTGTAAATATTTCCGTGAAGTAGCTCTTTACTATTGGCGTAGAAAACGGCAAAAAAGAAAACTTCTCAGTATTTTTCCTTGTTACTTAAAAATAACAAACTATATTTTAAATGTAAATGGTTATTTAAAAAAAAGGTTTTTCCCATTTTGGATCCAAATAGCAACAGCAGTATTTTTACACCATGATAATGGCAGAGTATCAATTTCACAGCATATCCATAGATTGTTAAACTTTTGCGTTAAAATTATTGTTTTATTCAACTACAGTTCTGGTACTCACATCAAAGGAAAAGAAAGCAAGATGACATCTACACTGGAACTTATCAGAAACTTTTTAAGCATTTTAACATCTTAAGAGCAAAAATTTTATAGTTGAAATATTGCTGTTTGAGTAGCTACCGGATTTTCTATGAAAGATAAAAAAATAAAAAAATTTAAAGTTGATTTTGACTTTATTTATCAAACAAAAAACTATAAATTGCGCTAAATATCACAGTTTAACGATAATTTTTTTAATATGCGTTTACAAAACATTAGCAAAATGTTTAAATGATAAATGTATTTATTTTGCTTAGATATAACATGACCGTAACATATTCGTATTCAATATATAACTCTTTATATTACTCCACATTACTTATGGAAAAAACATTTTATTGTTAGAAAGTGAGCTACATATTGTAATACATTAAATTCTGCTTTGACTTATTGAAAGGTTTATAGAATTTAATCTATACTAATATTATAAAGAGGAAACCTTTGTATTTTTGTATTGAATGGGCTCAAAAACTACTGGACCGATTTCAAAATTTCTTTTACCATTACTTAGAGGGATTCTTCCGAATCCGTATAGGCTACTTTTTATCCCGAAAATCCCGCGGGAATAGAAATTGCGCTGGTAAAACCGCGCGCAACAGCTAGTCTTAAATATGCGGGGTGAAACATTATTGGATAACATAACTTTTTGTTTCTACAGCAGCATTGTTAACTGTAGAACAATTTAACCTTTTTTAAAATTTTAATTAGCAAAGACTTAGGTATCTTAGGTAGGTTCACCCAAAGTACATACGCAGTTATTTCTTTGCACTATCATTCACATACATTTTATTCTCATATTTATTAATTTCATCCTATAATGTCCACTTATAACCGCCATAGGGTGAATAAATAATGTTAGTATACAGGGTGGAATTTTTGAATGCCCCCTGGAGGGAAAGTACTCTAAATAGTAGAGATAGAAAATTTTACTCCAAAGAAACATTCCTTAATTTCGGAAAAGAAACAAAACTGCATTCAAAGATTTTCGAATACTCGCTCGCTTCACCGACTAAAATCTGTAAAAATTACACCCTGTAATTTTACTGCATGAGTCGTTAGGGTCAATCACAAGAATGAAATCTCTCTAACATACTAGGTTAATTTAATGAAAGAAAAACCATTAAATCATCATTTTTAGATTTTAGTCGGTTCGATTTCTGGCTGAAGCAAGCAAATTTTCGAAAAATCTTTAAATGCAGTTTTATTTCTTTTACAAAATAAAGGAATGTTTCTTTGGAGTAAAATTGGCTACTAGGATAAGTAAATTAATGATATTATTTTAATCAATGAATTATTAAACCTTGTTTCCATATTTTTGTTTGTTGTTTCTTACTGTAAAGTAAAACAGTAAGAAACACATATTTCTTTTTAGGACTTATGTTGTAATTATTAAAGGTTAACTATTAAACCTTCATGATTATAAAAAGAAACAGTTTTAGTACCTATAGTTTCGATGATAGTAAAAAACAAAGTATGTTTTTCATCATTTTCCGAGTAAAGGTCAAAAGGTAAAGCTAACCATAGCGTTGATAGCGGTTGACTTATCTTGTTTGAAGGACTTTAATGGGTCGTTCAAACTTCAATCAACCAATCACTCCTCTTACATCGCGTTTGATCGTGCTTCTCACGCAGGAAATAAGATAAAATTTATTAGAGTTGCTCTCTATTGGCGGGTTTCAATATTATGAAAACTGTTCGTTTTGCCTACGAACAATAGAAATCACTACCAAAATGCCTTTCTATATCCAAAATCTTGACATCTGAACCACTGCTTACGAACTGTATGACTGTGATGGGTTGCTAGGTTACCATTTATAAAATAACTCATTATATCTAGCCAACGACGAACTAACAAGTTATTAATTTAAACCAATGAGGTAAAGGTAGCATGGCAGTCTGCTGCGGCCAATAAGAGTTATGTTTTTATTACATATGACCAATTAAAGAATAGGTCATTTTATCTAGCCAACGACGTAAAAATTTATTCATTTAACGAAATATCCTATCAAATATCTGTCAACATATCAATAATCCAGTTTTCTCTTTCTAACTTATTTATAACTGTTTTTGAAAAAAAGGACGAATATTATTGAATGACATAATTTTTCTTTTAAATATTTACTTTGACGTCATAAAAATGTGATTCAACCAATGGCAAAATTAGTCGAAGGATTGGCGTTTCGTTTTACGTAAGCAGTTAAACGCAATCATTAATAAAAAGCTCTAAAAACATACTAAAACATAGCAAACATAAATTGAATAAGTTTATATATTTCTTTAGTTCAAATATCATACAAATAATTTGCGAATGCGTGATATTCTATAAATCACATATCACCTATTTTCTTGGAAGGACGTCACGCAAGGAGGGCCCATGCCAAATTTGAGAACTTACAGCCCGTAGATAGTAGATATTGTGAAACGCTACTTTTTTCCTACCAGTTTTGTACCTGTACCGGTTACGCATAGCAGTCAGTTGAATATTGAAACTCGCCATTAATTGGACAAAGATAGAGGTGCCGATAACTACGATTTATACAAGAGAGCGAAAGCACAGTGATGGTTTTAAACACATACTTATAAATACATTTTCTGATGAAATATAATTTTTATATTCATCTACGAGAACTACAATTTTATCTTTTTTTTTTTTTTTTATTAGTGACTAAACCCGCGTTTGACCTCAATCTCACCTGATGGTAAGTGACGATGAGGTCGAAGATGAAAGCACACGGGTTTAGGAAGGAACTGGCTCTTTATACAATATTGCCGGAACACATTACCGCCGGAGCGGTAACATTTGGCGGCAGACTTTATATAAAGGGTGGTCGCTAGCCAGGCGGACCCAGAAGGGATCCTACCACCAAGCAAAATCTATCTTGTTAGATGAGACGCCCACTACTGTACTGTATAAGGGGCTCTTCCAAGGTTTTCCACACCGCCGCTCGGTCCTCGCCTAGCGTTTACCGGCGATTTTCATAAAATCACTGACTACATCCAGCAACGTAACGATATTTTTGAAACGAACTTTACAAACCAACAGTAAGAAAAGTAAAAATAATAGTTATCATAAACTTCTAGACATACAGTTCTCAGCCTAAAGTTTTGTAGTGATAAATGCTAATTGTTGAAATAAATGGCAACACAGTCACGGTAATTACAGGCAATTTACACTGGCGGCGCGTCGCTGCGTTCCGTTTTTCGTTTTGAATAAACTCGGTGGATTGCGTTTTTCTTTCGTTAGAAGTACAGGTATTAAGCTGCTTTTGTACATTATGCAGGCTATACTGCAGTTATAATGCTGTTTTTCATGACATCGAGGCATGCAATGCAACTCTAAGTAGCTGTACTAAAATATTGTGCTACGATTTGCATTAGTTTTTGCAAACAATTCAACGATGAAAAGGAGTAAAGAAAATCATGGAATAAATCCACGTCATCTGGTATATGGTAAAATCGTGAGTCAGAAATAGAGATTTTTATTACAATAACTGTAATCCGAAAATTAAACCTTTTTTCTTTTAACCTTTTTCCTGTTTTCGGTGTGTGTAATTTTTGCCTGCATGGAACATTTTATTATGTAAGTAGGCCACAAGCACAACACAAAATAATGACATGTTTTGTAAACCAATTTTAAGGTTTAAAAATGGAAATGAAACTGAACTTACCTATGGCTTATTATTCTGAAATCCTAGAGCTATAATCAAGTGAAGATAAGATGACAATATTAGAATCAATCTATGTTAAATTTCAATGGATTTTTATAAAATATGCCATGTTAGTATTTTTGAACTTGCTTATAAACCGATTATAAATTTGCCTTGATACTTAAGAGAATTGGGAGATTCATATTATTTTTTTGATTTCTAGGTATTCTGGTTAGATTTGGAAAAGTAAATTTTATGATGTTGATTGAGAAAAAAAAATTGTCATGATTTCTATATCTAATTTTATTTTTTATACGTTTTTTTTGTTAATTTAAAATATTATAGGTTACAATATAATAGGATTAACAGACGTTCAGCTATCACCGCCACCCATGGAAAAGATGTGTAACCGATATGAGAAGGTAATTAAGATGTTGTGCCACTGTTGCTAGTAATTATACCGCCTATTTTGCAATACCAAAACACTACAAAACTGTCGGGGAATTAAGGGCGTTGGGACCTACGCATTCTTTCTTAGCATTTCCATCCATCATTTACCCGACCAGTTACCATAAGAAATACACAGATAAATAGTGGGCATAGCCTTGAAAAAGGACTCTTTTAATAACAAGCTACAATGATACAGGTCAAGTGGACCTGTGGACGCAGGCGTCGTCGGGGTGCGCGTGCCCGGGCGGCGGCGGCGAGGACTGCGCGTGCTGCGTGCGCGATGGCGCGTGCCCGTGCGGCGAGGTAGCACCCACGCGCTGCGCACAGTGCGGCCTGGAGCAATATTGTGCTAGCAGTAAGTAAAAGGAAAAAATATCTTTGAATAAGGCCTGAATTTTCAAAAGTCAGATGGAAGTTATTTGAAAGTTGTAGCCTGTTGAGTCAAAGTTTTTTTACGATTTTATGTTATTGCATGGCATACGATGACATTTATATTGAGACTAAAGACCACTTTAATTTGTCGAATAATACTTTATCTTCATGACTATTTCTAATTTCTATAGTAATCCAATTTCTATATAAATTTCTAATTTCATCAATTTCACACTAAGTAGGTTAATGAACTATGTATGGCTCTGTTCTATCCCTTTACTCGTATTATTATAATCTAACGAAGATTAAATACACAAGCTTACTTACTTAACTTACTTAATTCCTGAGGTTTAATAATCACACAGTTTTTTTAAGTGACTTTTAATTGTAGTTTGTTCAGTAGATACATAATTATATCGGTCAGAATTAAGGTAGATTTTTGTCTGTTTGTCATTGCTTTTTACTTGCATAAACCATATGTTCACTCATTCAATATTTGCTTCAATGGCAAAATCTTTTAAAATGTTCAATATTACCGTCTACATGCCATTTATTACGTAAATTCTAATGATCGCGTGACTCTGTTAACCTTTGTAATTTTGTGGTATATTGGAAAATTACTGCATTTAATGAAATTACTAGGCGCAGAGATGCCTACGCCGAGCCGCCTTGGCGTCTCGCGGGTATTAGGTAGAGTAAAGCTTCCAGTTCTTACCAAGAAACTTCATCAAATTTATACAACTGGCTTCCTTCTAAAATTAAAACTCTTAAGTCACACCGTCAATTGGTAAGAAATTTATGAAAATCCGTAGAAAATTCCATGATTTTTTGAGCTTATCGAGTTTAGAATAAAATAAAGAAGGAAGAGTCTTTGGGAATTTGATTTGCAATATGTATAAATGTATATTATCTATGGGCAACTGTGTACTTCTACGAAAATTTAAGGCCTTAGTTTGATGGCTTTGTATTGAAAAGCGAGGATTTTGAACGGGTGTCTGTAATCTATGGATTGTCGACGAGGTGACGGCGTGCACTTTCACAGTTGTTTAATCGCTTGCTCTTAAAGCGCAAAGTAAATTGAAAGCGCTTTGACTAACAGCTAACACTATGTAACGTGGATTTACTCACCTGAATTTCTTTATATCTAGGAAATATTATGATAAAATACATCTATTATATATATACAGGTGCTACCTTATTTTTCTGCGTTTCTGCTTCACAACGTCTTTTTATTGACACCGCATTTCAACATAATCTTATCAAATGGTTTGTGTTTCAATGATCCCCAAGATAGTAAGTGTATTGAGTTTTCATGTGTATAATTTGCACTAATCAAGAAAGATTTTATACATTAAGAAGTAGCTGTTCCGTGTAATCGATTATCCATAATTGATAAAATCGATTTAACTTCTTTAAAAATAAATCAGCCATTTAGACGATAAAAAATATAATTAGATACTTTATTAACCTGATATTATTGGTTTCTTCAGAATAAATAAGCCTTTTAATGAGCCCACTGTAGGGATAGGTTTATTTACCGCAGAAAAGTATATAAATTCTCTTCCCTTGACGGCGAGGAGATTTTAAGCAAACCTTAACCAGCAAATTGGCTCAGGCAGGACCCTATGGCGGATGTTAGACCTTTCTGAACATTGAAATAGCTTCTGGCAAGTATTCACAACAAGTTCACATGCAAGTACACAGCCTCTGAGACCAGCTGCTGCCTCTCAAAGCATGAAGATCTTCATGATATAAATCAATGGTGCCGACCACCTATCCTTTACCAATCGTGCTAAACATTGCTTTATCGTGCTGTATCGTATAATATTCACAGGAGCCCCTTCACCACAATAGCTTCAGTACCTATATTCTGTTAACATTTATTTACTTTAAACTTCCAGCTATTTTCTTTATTTTCTAAAGTTTCGGCTACATCCAAAAGCAAGGATTTACGGTTGCTTCGATTAACATAATCTCTGATAAGCTCTACATTTCGTTTCCTTAGAATCACATAATATGGGTCCAGTGACTGCATAATATACCCTTTTACGAAAAATTTAGGTTGCACAGAAATACTCGCTGTTAGAAGTCAGAGTTTAAAACCTGCACATATAAAATTAGGTTTAAGGAAGCCTTTGAAAGTAAAATCATAGCGATAACCAAATAATGGATGTAGCTTTGATGTAATGTTAATGTGCCTTTAATTAATTTTTGATTTAGTTGCTCGTTCTTTATACAGGGTCTTCTTTATGAAGATCAATATATTTTAAGAGAAGGTTAAGAATGATGTATGGGTTCAATTTATGAAAAAAATAAAAAGATACATATAACTATTTTTTTCTTATTGAAATTTTCAAATCTTTTAAGTGACCGAATTTAAGTTTAATCTGTTATTTACGACAACCTTGCAAGGAATAAAAAAAACCTATCTATTTATTTTAAGAAAACAACTTCACTAAAACAAAGATCTTACGCGGTTAGTACCTACCTATCCACGCGAGCAAAGGTCGATGCCTCGCGCGCCCGGGCGATGCGTGACCTACTTAGCTTGATGTATGACGTAACAATCAGCTGTTGTAATATCATACTTATTTCGTATAAAAGTTGATTCTAATTTCCCATCACACTTCAACTGTTAATTTAACGTTCAACTAATTGTAAATACCGTTTTAGTAATGTTGACTTCTTTGATAATGTTTAAATTAGAAATAAATTTAAAAAAAAGCTTTCGTGCTTGAGCTGTTTGTCTTAACGAATAAATGTATTTTACAATCAATTGAATGTTTAAATGGAATCACCTTATTATCAACTATTATTATTTACAGTTTATGTACAAAAATAACTTACATATTGCTTCCTGTCAATGATGTTAGGTACACAGCACACGAATACACATACACAAGCACTTTATAGTAACTGCTGCACATGACTACCTATTTGCGATACACAAAGTCTTGTTCGTTTAATAACATTGGCAGCACACAACATTGGGGCACGTGGAGTAAATGTGCCATAATCTCGATGGCGCTGCACAGCTCCTAGAATTGTTCGGAGGGCGGGACGTCTTCCATGTCTCTGCTCGTACGTGACAGGTTCTCACTCGCAGCACTAGCACAAAGCCATTTGAAGATATTCTTGGTTCGTGTACGCGAAATTAGGCATTTTGATAATTATTAATTTACGCGCGCGTATCATTAGACAGACTTTTACAGACTGGCGAGCGCTCGCCGAGCGGTGAGCGGGTCGCGCGCGTTTGGCTCAAACAAAGTCGCCGCCGCCGCGCCGCGCCGACAAGCCAACAGAGTGTTGTCGGCGCGGGCGGCTCGCTTGACTTTCGGTGTCGATAGTGCCGTCAGAGAATACCTACATACCTATGCCTAGTGCGATTTTTCTTTGTGTGTGTGAGTGAGTTCTTAATGTAAATAGTTAAATAGAAACACTTTTATTTCTTGCTTTAGTCGTAAATAACAGATTAAACTAAAATGTTGTTAACTTATGAGAATTATTAAATATTTATGAAAGAATTTTTTTTTGTTAATTGTAACAAAAAAAAAAATTCTTTCATAAATTGAATCCATACATCATTCTTAACCTTCTATTAAAATATATTGATCTTCATAAAGAAGACCCTATATAAGGAGATAGTTTTGCACTCTTTATTTCAATTGAGTGTCTTTTATGAAGTTCAGATACCTCATTTTCAATTATGTTATCATTCAACACAACACAGTGGTTTGGTGGTTTAGTTCAATCTAGATCTAGATTTTGGCCACGTAGTATGCTAGCTTTGAAAGTTAAAATCGTCCATATATTATTTATTTATTTTATTATTTATTTATATTGTAACCGTAACTTTTTCAGATGAAAAATATATGTAGTTCTTTAGATTCTGATGCTACGTTTTAATACTTTTGTCATGTAAGTAATTTCGTGCTCAATCTCTTTTTGTGGCGTTGAATTTTGAAAGGCTGCTTTATCTTTAAAGCATATTTCACAAAGAACTCTTTAATTACTCTTTTTGGAAATATTATACGCTAGCGAGGTTAATCTTAAAAAAACTTAACTAAAGCAAAAAAAAAAAGATCGGAAGAAAAGATTTTACTGTTTTCTATAATACAAAAATTATAGTACTTTTTGTATAAGTAAAAATGTCTCAGCTTGTGTTTGAGAGAGTGAATTTCATGAATCCCATAAAGTTGCGTCGACCAACACGTACTTCTAGTTAAAATCAATGAAGCTCTAATTTTTCAACTATAAACTTGTTTATTTTGTTGTAAAAAGGCAGAAGCACCCTTCTATAGACACGAATTCTTTAAAGTCAATGAAAGGGAAGTAATTATCTATTTTCTAAATCCAAAAATTTTGAAACGCCTTTCGCCTGTCCGATATTTAGGGATTTGATTACACCTTTTTCCACTCAACGAACCATCACTTCTCAATAATTTAATCAAAGTCCTTCCAGTTCTTTTAGGATCAAGCTAGGCATATAAATTATTATTCGTCTCAAGTGAATTCGCTTCAGTTCAGCACAACAATGATCATGAACCTTTATGATGACAGAAGTCCGCAAACAAATATTTTGATAAGCATTATTGTGCTCCAGACTATTTCTGTGCCCATCATTATTCTGAAATTTTGCGGTTCTAGTAAATGGAATAAACAACGGTCTCGACCGACAATTGGGCAACCGAGCGATGTTGTTTGTAACTCTACCCTCGTGTATTGAGTGAGGCCCCTACGTTGTTTACTTTTTCGTCGAGCTTCTGAACCGTTATGAACTCTTGACCAACAACAAAACTCTAAAGTGGATTTACTTGTGAAAGATACGTTCCTTTTCGTTTGATTTTAATTACTCGTTCCCCATGTTTGTGGGCGATCAAAGAACTTCGATCACTTCGAAACTTTCTTTAAAATGAAGTCTTCAAAGAAGACGTGTTCTTTATTTGAAAGCCGATTAAAGTACACAGGGGCCCATACATGTCAATATTTTATACATACAACATAGAAACCTAGTATGACTTTTCGTATATCTTTTTAAAAGGAAAAAATTTAAAACTATCCATTCACTGATTTAGCAGTATAATAAATAAAAACTTTTTTACAGTGTGTAACATCACGATCGATTCTCGGATCCTCAAGCTTAAGTCAGGGAAGACGTTTGGGCAGATAAAGTCACCATCAATCGAGGGTCCAGGCTCCTGCTCCTATCTTCTTCAACCAGATCCTGGGCAGAGAGTAGAGATCCAGATATACAGACTTCTTTCTGTCGGACGGTTTAATGGAACAAGGTAAATTGAAATATTGATGCTTACATTGCAAAAACTAATAAGTATAAAATTCTTTAGTTATTTATTGAAAAACTAACAAACAACTTTAATCCAGGCAAACTACACAGATTTCTGTATTCAAAGATTATCGGGAAAACAACAAATACTTAGATTTAAATTGTTTTATAACAATACGGTCCATTTAAGGATTACTGTATTTGAAAACTAAAATGTAAATGTCTCTTTTATGTTCATGTAGATTTGTGAAATGGATTTATGTTTTATGTGGGTGCATATGTCAATGATTTTGAGATATCAGGTAGAATTTGTTGCAAGAAATAGAACTACTGGGCTTTTGATTGAAGAAATGAGAAAAGTTTGGGAATCTGAATAAATAACAAATATACACCAAGAATTATTTAAGAGGCTTGTAGTAAAATATATTAGAAAAAGTCACAATCTCCAATCGTTTGAGGAAAAACTTGAGTTTGAGAATATTTTTAAGATTTCACCACACCATTAACCAACATTATGTTTCACGGCTTAATTCTTTGCGATTTAAAGTTAACATGTTGTAGTAGTACTTCCAAGCATCAGCCTTGCACGGTTTTCAGAGACACGTTTTTTTTTTTTTTTTTTTTATTTGGCAACCCTGATCCCCGCTCTTGAACTCCTCTCCACTTACTTCCTCTCATCATCCCTCCTCAATAATCATTCTGTATTTCCGTGCTCAAGCCTTCGCACGTGCGTCTATAATTTATTACTTAAATTAAACGTTAAATAGTTTGTGTTATAGTTTAAAAATTTAAATCTCAACTTATTATTTGTCGTTCGTAAAAATGGTGAAAAGGAAATATGAAGACATCGAGACCATACGCAAGAATATCAGAAAACTGGAAAAAAAAAGCTTCAAAAGAAGCAAATGCCAAGTGAAATTTGTACCTTATCACTATCCATGGCTCTTTACATCGCATAATTGCGTTACGAATCCTTATTCGAAAACAAAGTTCAATGATCTTTATCACTGAATTTGAATGAGCCGAGTTTAAAACTCACAAATTTACCTAGTAAGAATCTTTATTCGAGACGATGGTAAATGTCATTGTTTAGTGATCATTATCGCTAAAATGACTTTTCGAATCCTTATTCGAAAACAAAGTTCAATGATCTTTATCACTGAATTTGAATGAGCCGAGTTTAAAACTCACAAATTTACCTAGTAATAATCTTTATTCGAGACGATGGTAAATGTCATTGTTTAGTGATCATTATCGCTAAAATGACTTTTCGAATCCTTATTCGAAAACACAGTTCAATGATCTTTATCACTGAATTTCAATGAGCCGAGTTTAAAACTCAAAAAGAAGAATGGCAAGGTCCCATACATTGTAAGTACCGCTTTTATTTCACATAGCATTCACGTACTTCAAACTTAATATGTGCGTTTTATTGCTTAGATAACGAGTAATCAGAATATAATTATTAGATTTATACAGAAGTTGGGAATAAAAAGTCAAAACAATAATCTAACCTAAAAATTACAGGAATTTATAGTCCGTCTTTTCTAACATGGCGTCGTATTTTGAAACCATTACATTACATAAGCAGGTATTAACCAATCCAGAGGTTTGAAACGGGGTGGCGGCGCGGGCGGCTTAATTCAAGTTTGACAGTAGGACTTTACAACTATTATTTTTTATTGCCGGGAAATTAAAAAATGTGCTTTCGGCAAGTTTAATTTGATTTTATTGTATTTCTAAATATTCCCAACAACTATCACAACAATAGATGTTGGAAAAAACGTGTCTCATATTGACCTATTAACTACATATAGCCCGGTTTTGATACGCTTGAAAACTCTAAAATTAAGTGATACCGTGGCCGCCAATCCTCTTTACCTAATTCGAATCTTTATTCGAGACTATGGAAAATTTCTTTGTTTAGTGATCATTATCGCTAAAATGACTACCCTACTTTTTGCATTTTATGCTCGTAGGTGCTAAAAACACTTCTTTCGAATTATTATTCGAGACGCTGACTACTTTCGTCTTTTCAGTGCCATCTACCTCAAAACATCCACCAGTAGATGGATGTTGAGGATATAGAATTGGATAGCGATATCTTAGAGATGTTGGGAGATGCTCCTAAGATTAATAATAAATAATAATAAAATTTCTTTATTCATGCCACAAATCTTGAATGTTTTTTACAGAGTAATCTTACAGTCTAAGTACAAAATAATTACTATTTACTATTTAAACATCATACAATAAGGCTAATATAATTGCTGAAGAACTAGGAAAACCTTTACATAAGGAAATTTCAACCCGGTGCGGTGGTCTGAAATCCTTTTAAAGGGACTACCCAAAGAGACAAGAGATAAAATCCTAGAGGATTATCTTATTCCTAGTAATTGTCAACTACTCCTTGCCCCTGCTCTGAATCCGGAAGCAAAAGTGGCAGTTATCGAAGCGGTCTCTAAACGGAATTCCTCCCTCATGTTTAGGCAAAGACAAACTGGTGTGGCTATAGCAGCTCTGGGAAGAGCTACCGAAACACTCGTAGGATCATCTTCATTAATACCACAGAAGCAACAAATAAGCAATGGTGCCATCTCGAAATGTACCTACTTATATTGAAGGACAATTTTTATCCAGTATATTTCTTGTACCTAAGCTTAATGGTGATAAAAGGTTTATATTGAATTTAAAAAAGTTAAATAAATTTGTACTTGCTAGTCATTTTAAAATGGAAGATTACAGAACAGCGTCAAAATTATTGACTGAAAACTGCTGTAGACAATAGACTTAAAACATGCATACTTCTTTGTTGCGACAAATGAAGCTCACAAAAAATATCTTTGATTCAAATACAACAATATATTATATGAATTCAATTGTTTACCGTTCGGCCTTTGTACCGCACCTCTCGTGTTTACTAAATTAATGAAACCAGTTATAGAATACCTGCGTAGTCGGGGTATGATTTCAGTTATTTATTTAGATAACATTTTTTATCGGAAAGACTTACTCGGAGTGTGTCACTAATGTATCTACAACTATAGATCTATTACAGAGCTTGGGTTTTTTGATTAACTTTTCAAAAAGTTGTTTAATACCTAAACGTGAATGTAAGTTCTTGGGCTTCACTTTCGACTCAAAGCAGATGATTTTAAAACTACCCGAGGAAAAGAAAATGAAATTGAAAGATTTTATAAATAGATTTCTTTGTATAAAACGATGCAAGTTACGCGAATTCGCTAAACTCATTAGGTATTTAATTTCCGCATGTCCAACAATAACTTATTCGTGGTTATATACAAAAAAGCTTGAACAATATAAATATAATTGTTTATTAAAAAAAAAAAAAAAAAATCCAAACTACGATCAGACAATTGATATCTTAATTACCCTACATGAAGAATTATATTGGTGGTTAGGAAACATAGATATAGGCCATTCATCACTCAAACCGAACAACTTTGTTTTAGAATTTTTTTTCTGATGCCTCCTCTACGGGATGGGGAGCGTATTGTGATACAGTTAGATGTTGTGGATATAGGAAAGACAACGAAACTTCTTGTCATATAAACGAGTTGGAACTAAAAGCAGCCTTTCTAGCTCTGAAACGTTTCACCAAAGAATTATCTAATTGTGACATCTTATTAACAGAATGGGCAGTATTCAATATGATCACCTAGATTATATATCTAGAAGTATGTGGAAATGGTTTGAAGAACGTAGAATAATCTTATTCACTTCTTACATCAATACTAAAGATAATTGTGAGGCAGATTCATTATCTCGAAAACAGTTCGAGGATACAGAGTGGGAATTAAATCAAATTGCATTTAATGAAATAGTTCGCAACTTTGGTATGCCAGTATTGATTTGTTTGCAAACAGATCCAATACTTACTAAGTGTAAACAATATGTTTCGTGGAGAAATGATCCCGAAGCATGTGCTGTTGATGCCTTTACACTGCCATGGACCAATATGTTATTTTGCGCCTTTCCACCATTCTCGCTTATAGTAAAATTAATGCAGAAAATCATTTGTCATAAGGCAGAGGGTATTGTTGTGGTGCCATATTGGCCAAGTCAACCTTGGTTTCCTATGTTTAAAAAGTTGTCTGTTTCAATTTTTTTGTATTTTGGACCAGATATTGACCTTCTAACATCTCCTTTCAGTAGATTGTAGATTGTGTACACAAGAATCTACGCCTTGTTGCCGCGAAATTATCAGGCAAGCATTACTAAGGAAATATTTATCGAATAGGTCAGTAGATATTATGCTAGCTTCGCTTGCAAATAATACTTACAAACAGTACGATGTTTGCATAAAATCTTGGATAATTTACTGTAGATTACATAATTATGATTATTTTAATGCTTCTATTCCAATTGTAATACATTTTTTAACCGATATTTTTGATAAAGGCGCTAAATACGGGACCATCAATTCTTACCGCTCTGCCTTATCTCTTTTGTTAGGTAATAGCTTAAATGATGATCGAGTCAAACGTTTCATGAAGGGTGTTTACAAGTTGAGGCCCACCAATCCAAAATATAATACTTCTTGGGACCCAAACATAGTGTTAAATTATTTGGCCACTCAATGGCCAAATGAAAGCCTTAGTTTAGAAGATTTCTCTAAGAAACGCTGGTGTGCTAGGTTTGGTGACAGCGCAAAGAGTACAAACATTTTCTCTCATTAAAATAAATAATATAACTCAAAACAGAACAGAAATCTTCGTTAAAATACCTGACTTAGTAAAAACTTCAAAACCAAACTCCTTTCAACCCCTTCTAAGGCTACCATTTTTTCATACAAATCCTGCAATATGCCCTGCCAGATGCATTTTAGATTATATAAATAAAACGAGTGGTTTACGTAGTTGTGACACTTTATTTATTAGCCACAAAAGACCTCACTTAAAAGTTTGTCTCAAACTTTGAGTCACTGTATCAAATATACTTTACAACGCAGTGGCGTGGACACATCAGTGTTTAGCGCGCACAGCACGCGCCATGCGGCCACTTCCACTGCTAGCAGAGTCGGTGTCAATATTGATGTCATACGGAAAACCGCAGGATGGAGTAATACATCCTCAGTATTTGCCAAATTCTACAACAAAGAAATTGTATCGGATGCCAATCAATTTGCAACTAGTATTTTATGTAACTCCTTAGAATAAATAGATGTATATTTGTGATTTATTACTGTTGGTTATACTCTAACAATTTTACTTATACCTATACTGCAAAAATAATTCACATTAAAATACTCTGAACATCCTACAACATGTTAACTTTAAATCGCAAAGAATTAAGCCGTGAAACATAATTAAGGATCAAACGAACTTACCAAGTGAAGTTCGATCACAATTATGTGAACGGCTTAATTCGAAGCGATTGATATAAACCCGCCCAAACAGTATTCCTTTAAAGTAATATCACCCACCCATAATTAATGTGAATTATTTTTATGGGTACTACGTAGGAACTTTAGCTCGAAACAAAATGATTATTGAGGAGGGATGATGAGAGGAAGTAAGTGGAGAGAAGTTCAAGAGCGGGGATCAGGGTTGCCAAATAAAAAAAAAAAAAAAAACGTGTCTCTGAAAACCGTGCAAGGCTGATGCTTGGAAATACTACTACAACATGTTAACTTTAAATCGCTTCGAATTAAGCCGTTCACATAATTGTGATCGAACTTCACTTGGTAAGTTCGTTTGATCCTTAATTATAGGTACCTACCTTAGAAACTTTATAGGTAAGTACCTTATAATGAAAAAGGAAAACAATAAGGTTCCAGTTTGTTTTTATAAGCTTTCGGGGTTTGGATCAATAAATACGCTAAGTAAGAACAATAAGGAAAGAGGTATATAAAGTTTTTTTTTACCCCATAATAATAACTTGTGAGTGCAGTTTCGTTTCGTATGTGTAAGTTCAGCCCGTGAAATACAAGAATAGAAACAGAAACAAATAATCGTAGAGGAGAAGGTGGTAACGTGGCCCCCACTTAGTTTTCGAAGCTTTATTTTAAAAATACAGGAGCCAGAAACCTAAAAAGTACATTATACGACTTCTTATTAATTTGTTTATACCTATCTTGTATGGGAATAAATGAAATTCCGACAGAGTAATCAAAAGCATTAAATGTAATGTAATGTAAATGTATTAAATGTAGGTATTGTAGAACTGAAATTCAAGGGCAAAACTCACAATTGTAATAGTCACCCTCAGTGCCTCCATAGGCAGCATGAGCCTATAAGTCGCAACTTTGACACGAACCCGTGGCTCTCCAGGTCTGCCATTGGATTAAATGGTTTCGCAAAACATACCTACACGGCACGACCGCCGCGGTGTCAGGAACCGTATTGGTATACGAGTCATCATAATCGGTATTCACGGTGTTTTCGTTACTTTTAGAGCTACCTCTGGATGTAGCATATCTCTGTCGCCGAACGGAATTCCTACCAGCACCTTCTCCATCGTAAAAATAAATAATGAATCACTCTTGCATGTAATGTGACCCCCAGGACCACAATACAACCAATGTGAGGGGGGCAAATTACAACCATTGCAAATATTTCAAATCTTTAAAATATTACCTACAACCATTGCAAAGATTTAAAATATTTGCAATGGTTGTAGGTAATATTTTCAATATTTTAAATGAATCAACATTTTTATTAAAAGTTTAATTTCATATTTCTTTTCAATTTCCGTTTGAGAATAGTTGAATGTATACGATGTTGGATTATGTGTTCGATTTTTTTATTTAAAATAATATATCGAAATAAAGTCGCAGTATGATAATAAGTTTCGCCGGTCATAGGTAGTTTCAACTTGTTCGATTGACAATCGAACGTTACAGCTTCTGCTGGATTTGTACGGAGCTAAATTAGAAGCATGGCAAGCAATACATCAAAATTAAACAACATGGCTTTGTTAAAACATCAAAATATTGAAGGGGGCCAATATAATATGTCCAGGGGCCACACTACAACCTTTTCCTCTAGTATTTTCACAGTAGACTAGTGGCAGTGCGGCTTATTATTATCATCATCATCACAACTCCGTGTAATGGGCCCACTGCAGGGCATGAGTCTCTCCTCTGGGTGACGAGGAGGTTTAGGCCATAATCCACCGAGCTGGCCCAGTGCTGGGTGGTGGAAGTCAGAATTTTCAGGGTGCCGATATGGCTTCTGACAAACCCTAACGACTACTGTATACAAGTATACAGCACCCGGGACCGACAGCTTAACGTGCCCTCCGAAGCACGGAAGTCTCCGTGAGAAACGAATGGTCGGCGGTCACTCATCCAAGTACCGACCGCGCCGAACGTTGCTTAACCTGTGATATCGTAAGATACACACAGTAACCACGGCGCCACGACGACTTCTTATTATTATGCGACTATTATATTCTGAATCTGAAAAGTTGGAACGCGAATTTACCAAATTACCAAATTTACCAAATTTTCTTGATAGTATTACTCGTAAAGAATACGCGTTATTTTACCCAAATTTCTATTTAATCAAAGATTAGGCGGGTAACACCGTACAAAGCATCTAGCATTTTCAAATATCCTTCGTGTTCTTGTGTTCGTCTGAAAACATGAATAATTTGCAGTGGTTCGTAGAACTTTTGGCGATAACTAAAATTTTATTATATACTAGCTTTTGCCCGCGACTTCGTATGCCCATAAACATTGTTTATATTTAACACAACTAGTCACTTATTGAAGAACCTTTATGCCAAGTATCACATCCATGCACTCAAGAAATAAGATTTTTCATACAAACTAAAAAGTCCAATATTTCGTGTTCCTGTGGGAATATCGGGAACTTATTTCACAACACAAACAGTCACTCACTGAGGAACCTTTATGCTAAGTATTACATCTGTGCACTCATGAAATATTTTTTTTCATACAAACTATAAATCATATATTTCCCGTTCGCGTGGGAATTTCGGAAATTCCTTTCATAGCAGAACCAGTCACTTTTTGAAGTACCTTCATGCCAAGTATCACAACCGTGCACTCAAGGAATAATATTTTTCATACAAACTAAAAAGGTCAACCCCATTCCCGAAGGAATTTCGGGAATTCCTTACATAATACAAACAGACACTTATTGAGGAACTTTTATACCAAGTATCACATCCGCGCACTCAAGGAATAAGATTTTTTCATACAAACTAAAACATCATATATTTCCCGTTCCCGTGGGAATTTCGGGAATTGATTTCATAACACAACCAGTCATTTTTTGGAGAACCTTTATGCCAAGTATCATATCCGTGCACTCAAGGAATAAGATTTTTCATACAAACTAAAAAGTCCAATTATTCCCGTTCCCGTGGGAATTTCGAGGATTCCTTCCTTAGTGCACCCCTACATCCCCTAAAGAATTTATGTTCCAAATTTCAGCTCTCTACGCCCAGTAGTTAAGGCTGTACGTTGTCTGTCAGTCACTCAGTCAGTAAGGGAACAGTTTTATATATATTGATTACTAGCTGTGCCCGCGGCTCCGCTCGCGATAATTTCGGGATAAAAAAGTATCGTATGTTACTTCTAGTACCTCTCATGATTCGTCGAGTAGTTTTTGCGTGAAAGCTGAACAAATATCCACGCTTTCATATTTATAATATTAGTAAAGATAACGATAGACATTTTATAATATTTGCCAATGAATTGTTTAGATCACTTTCACATGAGGCTTAAGTATCTATGGAACGAAAATACTTCAGCGCAAAGCTTCCGAGTAAACTATATTGAAAGTTGACCCGTCCGGCACGTGAACATGAAGATTTCTAGAACTGCTAACCCGGGAAAGAGCGACGTATAACTGACCATGCGAGAAACAACTGACACCGAGATCTACTCCAGCAACACGAAAAGTCTGCCCTTGAGCCTTATTAATTGTCATTGCAAAACACACCGATACTGGGAATTGCGTTCTTTTAAATTGGAAATCTAAGTGCCTGTTTAAACTAAAATATCCAAATACTTAGAATTATACCCAGAAATATGTACAACTTACAACAGAAAAAGAAATGAAAATAAAGCTGCAACGCCTGTGCAATGCTATCTACCTATACCTACTTCAATGAAAAATGAATACCTATAACTACAATAATTAATAAAAGTACCTACGCTTTTACCTAAAAAATACAAAAAAAAACTGAACATAAATTAGTCAAAATTTGGAATTTGACCGAATATTTAAACACTACCAAAACAACTAATACCTATTTTATAAAATAACAACAAAAGAAATTCAAATAAACTATTGCGCTCGCCTCCCGCCTTTTTATACCTACCGCCGCGAGCCGCGTCGAGCGCGGCAACCGTTACGCAAAAATAATCCTTATATCATTCAGTATTCACGCGCGATGGGTTATTAGCGTATTTCATGTATCAGTTTGGTGTTTCTATACCGATTTCTATGATTCTTTTTTTATTGAATAGGTAATAATGTTATTTTTTTTAAATTAGGGATGAGTGAGAGTATTATAAACGTAAGAGTAAACAAATATAATCAGAAAGTTCCGAACTGCTAAGCTATCGGGATTTACACGTGTTATTGTGAGTCAACCATAAAATATAGACATATACCGTTGTGGGATATTTTTTATATAATTTTATGAAGAATATTTCTGTCATACATGATTTCTATGTAGCTTTAACCATTAAGGCTGCACACGCGACGGAAGCTTAAAAAAATAAGTAACTTCTCCCGTTTTTCCAACATTTCTCTTCACTGCTCTGCTCCTATTGATTTTAGCGTGATAATAAGTATACTATAACCTGCCCAGGAGTATGAAGAATAATTTTATTAAGTTTCGTTAAAATCGGTCGAGTAGTTTTTGTTTCTATAAGGAACATACAGACAGACAGACAGACAAAAAAATTACTGATTGCATTTTTGGCATCAGTATCGATCACTAATAACCCCCTGATAGTTATTTTGAAAATATATTTCATGTACAGAATTGACCTCTCTACAGATTTATTATAAGTATAGATAGATTAAATTCTTTTGGAATGAAGCTATACTTAGAAATAAATAAGTCATTATAATTACATTCTTTAAACAAAACAATGACTGCAAGCTTCTTGAATTTCTTAGAACAATCAAGAAAAGTTAATACAACGTCATTTGCTGTTTCATCGTACTGCTGTAAGCGCAGTAATAATAAAATACCTAGAAGTTGGAATAACGACAATACAATCTTAAGATGCAGAAACAATAAAAACACTTTTCAATATACAACTCGCAATTTTTTTTTTTTAGCCAATATTCATAAAATCTTCACAATTATATTTAAAAAAAGAAAAGAAATGAAAAATAATCTCATCTTACAGACAAAAACTGGATTCATCTCTTCAAGTACACGTACATCAGTTTTCATGTGAATGAAATGAGGAGTAATGAGATGTATTTTATTCGGAGCATATTATTAACCGACTTCTTTTAAAAACAAAAAGTGTCAGATAACTAATAAAACTATTTTCGACATATACCTAAAATGTGACTGGTGGTTCACTTTCGAAATCCAATGACGTGATAGTTAGAGATCAAATGAGGCAGTCAGCGCAAAAGTGGCCTAACCCACATCTTTTTTGTTTATAATCTAACTCTCGCGTACGATTACAAATTGATAAAATTTTAAGACGAAAATGGCCTAACTTTGATTTTTTATTTTCATAATAGATGGCGTTACAAAATTCGTTTCTGCAATATTTTTTTTCATCCAGCCATAATGCAAAAGTGGCCTTAGCCGGTAGGCATTTTTGCATCTAGCAACATTCTTACTTTGGTGGGTTAGGTTGTTTGACAGTTGAACAGAAATGTCAAACTTACTGAAGTGTCAAAAGTTTTTCGATATTTGGCGGGACTTTGACTCAATTTTTTTTTAGTAAGAATATTAAAATTTTATTAAGAATTTTGTTAATATAATTGCTGAAATTAGTTACCTATTATTGTTTGAAGTTGTAATCAGAGTGGACGATATTGAAGATAGCATGCGGAGTAAGTATTATAGCATAAATGTTCTGTTTGCAATTGGTATTATTGTTTTATGTGAGAATTTCTAACAAATTTAAATTTTATGATGAAGGCAATTAAGTAAAACAACAAGAACACCATCACAGTTTACATTAGTATTCAATTGTTGATCATAAATCAATAGAAAAAAATCATGTCGACCTAAGAATGTTTAATTTCTCTAATGTACCTATCTCAAGGTTAGGTCACTTTTGCGCTGATGGCCTCTACATGAAGAGAAAAAATTAAATAAGAAATAAATATTCATTATTTACTGAGTAATCTTATCCGAAAGTTAAAGAATTCATTACGCAACACATGGTTATTATTATTTTTTTTGTAACTGAACCAGCTAACGGAAGCTATAAAATTATCATTCACGGTTTCGAGAATTAATCTTAATAGTTGCAAAAATATGCCTCAAAATGCGTCTGTTTAATAAAAATGTGTTTTCGGTTCTCAAGTCTTTGAAACCTGTATTTTCTCATTAGTTGTGCGGGTGGTTGGCTGCAACTGGGTGGTTCCGAAGCTGTCTCTGTGATAGGGGAGGCGGCGAAAACTCGGCTCTGCGGTGCTAACGAGAGGTACACTCCCCCTGTCGTACTATTCGCCGACCATGGAGCCTCTACATTTGAGTTCAAGTAAGTCGTGATGACATATATTTTATTGTCTTAAATTTAAGTCCATAATCAAAAGAAGCTAAATAAGTTAACTCGACGTTTTGTTATCTTTACAGACCTTGTGGTAACGAGCGACTGAGAGTTTATATTATACGTGATAAATCCGTTTAAAAAGAGTGTTTTATTTACGTCAGTTAAAGTTTTATTAAAATGAAATTCGATATTTTTATTGCATTCAACAATGGTGACAAGGTGTTTATACAATTTATTTGGCAGAACATACATCGTGGATCCTGTTGGGCACAGCAACGTGAAAGAGGAGATAGAAAGGCCATTTATTGATTTATGAAAGTTTTATTAATAATAGTGCTGGGCTGTAAATTGTTTTGATTACTGTTATAGACCTTAAGCTACTTCTTCCTTACTAATTGATTCAATGATATCTTGATAGATTTAATAAATTGACTTACATATGTATACATATAAGAAGATGTTTAATGTATAGTAAAATTGATTATTTGTATATTTGATGCTGCTCTAAAGTTATTCATAAAACAATTTAATAGTCATGTTTCTTTTAACTTACTGATTTAAAATTACATAACTTCACGCCCTTGTATCCCTTATGGGGTAGGCAGAATTCTGGCACCAGAGGCTATACAACCATCTGATGTCACGTTTGACAAATTTGGAGGCATTATAATGGTGGGGAGAGACTGTTGCAGTCACAGGGGATCAACCTATCGCCCATAAAAAAACTCTGTCCCTTAACTGACTTTTACATTATGCCCGGGAAGAGAAGCAGCTGGCACATTCTATGTTTTTCCTTTGCTCCCAGTCCAACATGGAATCATTAAAATTAAAATGATTGTACATCATCATTGTTGTAGTAATATCTTATATCTTCTCATTAAATTAAAGGAAGATTAAATTAAAAAAAAAATTTACATTTTAAAAAACAGAATGCGATGCTACAAGCCTTCTTTATACAAATTAAATAAACATCCTGTAAGAGTATGAAAATATACACTTGCGAACTTAATAAACTAACTTTTCTTTCCAAGTAATAAATCGCTCCTTGAATGCAAAAGAGCCACATATCGCAAATAGCTTTTTTTACAGGAGAGCTGAAACAAAACTTCTTTTACGATTTTTTGCAAAAAGCATTTGGTTTTCGTAAATAATTGTATACTATTGTATACCATTCTAAGCGTGATTTGTTGCTGTATCTTTATGAATTATTAATTATATTGAAATCTATTACACACGCTCTAAAAATGCAGATAAGTCCCTTTTGTTTTCCAAATCCAAACTCTTATGAGAAGAAATATTCCAAAAATGAAAAGAATATTTAAAAAAATCTAATTGCTTTATTAATATTTATGTATAAAAATACAATAAATAGTTAAAAAAAGTTCAACTATGTAATTTGACAATTATACATATCAAATAAGTATTAAAATGTTTATTTTTAATAAGAAAATATAGCGCAAGCTTTTTGTAGGAACTAATAACCGGTCCAAAAATGGTCCAATTTCTTTTAAATTACTTTTGTAGTATCATAATTTCTTAGGAACAGGAAAAAATGCTAAACATCTAAAAAAACAAGGTACCTATCTATTCTAACAATCGTTAAATTCTTTTGAAATATACAAGAATAGAGAAATTATCAAAATAAGTTCTAAGAATATTAAAGTATTTCGCTGTTACTTTAGATTTAATTTATTTGTGTTTATTTTATCTTAATAATATTTGAAATTCTTACAAATGAAATTAAATATCTTTTCACATAAATTGTAACATTGACGAGCGAAAAAAGATAGGATTTAGGCGTTAGCTTTTAGGAACTCCCTAATTTCAGCAGAAATACATCAGTATTTTTTTTAAATATTGGCATAATAATCCCAACTTTACAATCAACGAATACGAACATAATTTATTTTATAGTACATTATCAAGTAAAGTAACAGTAACCTTTTAAAAAAATAAAACTTGACACACATTAGTATTATAAACTAACATAATAAAATCTCTATTCAGTCTTCAATTTAAGGCAACAAGCATTTTTTCAACTTGGAATGTATCCTTAAAATATATCTAATGTATCTATTTTTTTTTTTCAATAACCATAAAGTAAAATTTTAGGTACTTATATTTATATCACATCATAAAAGATATCAAAATTATAATATTAGTAAGTATATAATTATAAAAACAAATCTCTTGGTAAAAAATCAACAGTCGTATCCACGTATCTAACAGTTGGTAACAATTTATAAAAAAATTAATGTATCTATAGCTTAAAAAACTATCATTATAAATACTTATTTCTCAGTCTTCGAGCGTAGCTTTCAGGGTTAACACAAAATGAGCTGACGGTGTCTTGAGTTTGAGGTGAATCCTTTTGTTCTTATCCTACGCATACCTCTGAATCTGGCACTGTTTCTCTGACACTGTCATCTGAACTAAAATCTTCGCTGGTTGAAGAAGAATCGCTTTAAGAATCACTGCTTGAATCAGAAGGTCCAACACCGTAGTATTGACTGTGTAGTTTTTTGTCTTTTTCATCAAGCAATGGTATTGCAGGCTGACTATCAATGATGGAATTCCAGAAGAAAAGTTTTGTGTGTCTTGTTGATCATTTGCTACAAACTGCTGAGTATTGATGTTCTTAGGAATTTGAAATAGAGTCAAAGTTGAAATGTTCAATTTTGACAATCGTTTCCATTGTTGCATTTCAAATAGCCATGTTTAAAATAGGTCTCGAGCTACTGGACATCCTGTTATAACATGAACAGAAATAATTTAGTTTCCATACAATATTTTACTATATTGCATCACGGCTGTAATATTTTAATAACACAGTGTTCTAGATTATCGCAAATAACACAACAATTTATAAAAGAAAGAAATATCTACTGAAAAAGTAATTATTCTTAAGACGTATTTAATACTAGCTGCTGCCCGCGACGTCGTCTGCGTGAACGCTATGCAGCACCAAACGCACCTACGATTATAACACTGCTAGCGTGATAATATGTAGCCTATATGTTGACCCGACTTCTTAACTATCTTCATGCCAAATTTGAAGTAAATCCATGCAGTACTTTTTGAGTTTATCCCGGAAAGACAAACAGACAAACAGACAAACAGACAAAAATTCTAAAAACTATATTTTTTGTTTCTGTTTCGATTGTAGATCATACCCCAAGTATTCTTTTAAAAAAATATTCAATGTACAGTTTTGACTTTCCTACCATTTTATTATATGTATAGATACTACTTACGTCTACTTTGATGGAAAATGACGTGTTATTTAACAAAATTGTATTCTAAACAAAACGAACACAATATTTAAAATACTATTGTTTTTTTTTTTTTTTTTTGCTTGGTGGTAGGATCCCTTCTGGGTCCGCCTGGCTAGCGACCACCCTTTATATAAAGTCTGCCGCCAAATGTTACCGCTCCGGCGGTAATGTGTTCCGGCAATATTGTATAAAGAGCCAGTTCCTTCCTAAACCCGTGTGCTTTCATCTTCGACCTCATCGTCACTTAAAATCAGGTGAGATTGAGGTCAAACGCGGGATTAGTCACTTATAAAAAAAAAAAAAAAAAGTTTATCATTAAATATT
Source organism: Stenoptilia bipunctidactyla (assembly GCA_944452665.1). Taxonomy (NCBI): domain Eukaryota; kingdom Metazoa; phylum Arthropoda; class Insecta; order Lepidoptera; family Pterophoridae; genus Stenoptilia; species Stenoptilia bipunctidactyla. The sequence continues at coordinate 18,540,110 of OX101726.1, forward strand.
ACGTTAAAAAACTTGAGATAAATTTGAATACACAACTGACACATTCTTTACACTATAAACAATATTAAAAATATATTCCAACATCGTTGAATAAAAAACAGGCCCCAACCAAAATATGGCCCCTTTGTATTTTTTATAATAAGTAAGCGTAAATATACTAGAATGCAAAACGGACACATGTTAAAGTATTGCACTTTTGTATTATCAATAATAAATAGTCTTACATAAATTGGAATGTAAAAGAAACACATTTTAAAATATGGCACCTTTGTATTTTAAATTAAAAAAATTGGAATGGTAAAAGGGCGTAATTCAAAATGTGGCACTATTGCAGGGAAAACTATGGCAAAAATCAGATCACTTTTTGGATTATGGCTATTTTGCAGTAAAACCACGTGCGTTTTCTTTGAGGTGTGGGTCACAATTGAGAATATGGCAGTCTTGCACTGAAGTCAGTGCGCAAAGTGGCTAAATGCAAAACAGACGCTTGAGCAGTTTGGTGTCAAAATGAGCGAAAACTATGGGTGTCTTAAATAGACTCTAAAGTATCATCGATTTAGAGCTCAATTTTCGAATAAAACCATTTTTGCTCTTTTTGATTTGTGGCCCTTTTGCATTCAAGTATATTTAAGCTTACTTATTATATAAAATAAGTATTTTAAGCAGTTATTACTTTGCAGTTATATTTAAAGTCAGTTATTATTTATAATCATCAAATGAATATCGAACATAATTTTTGTTATATGTCTTTAGACAGACCTTTGATCTTTTGACTGCGAGAATCTCAATAAAACATTTTTAGTAATGTCTCTCATTTGTTGGGTAGAATAAGATTTTTGCCATTTGAAGTCTAAATTAGGTTAATTAATAATCCTAGAATAAAATGTTTGATTTTATGTTGATTTAGTTGTATCAACATTAATATTTTATAATCACGTATGATAATAGTAATTATTTACATTGATTTAACATTATCTTACGTCTCGAAGCTTTATTTGTACTCAAAAATGTTTACTATTGCGCAAACGTAATTACGTCATTTTTTTTTATTAAAGCAACCTATTTTCGAAAATACAAATGAATTGGGTACACTATGAAATCATTAGCGCAACACATTCAGAACGAACCCGGTTTAGTTGTTTCACGGCTGCAATGAATCCGACCGAAATGAACAATAATTAATTGCATTTTCCTTCACAAATGGCCATCGCGGGCACTCAAATGAGTATTATTCCCGTTTAGTTGGCCTGCTCTCCCGGTTGTTGCATTTCCGAATTTATTCGTATTTGCAGTAGGGTTTGAAATGCAGGATTTGTGCTGTTAAATGGACAAAAGGTCGGTGCATTCGGCGCCGGTAATGCTCTATTCAGGATTGTGGTACGTGGACGAGGCACGATCGGGATGGCCACGTCAGCCGGGACATTCCGCTCCCTGATGTGATTTCATGCACTACACTGCATTAACATTGCACTTCAGACATAAGTTGCGCAGCTATTTACAGTTGTTAGCAGCGTGTTGTATGCAATGTCGTGCATATAGTTGCGAATTACACTTCATAGCGTTTGATAAGTCATTTGTTTATGTAAATTCAATTAGTTGTCGTGGTTTTGTGCGGGCGACAGTACGGGGCTATCTTATGACTGAACAACAGCAATTCCAACTTAAGTGTTACTTTGGAAATACTCATAACGTACAATTATTTATAAACATACTACGCTCCATTGTCTGTTGTCTGGGTAACATAAATATAAGTTAGAAAAACGAAGAAGACTCTGCAGATAGCTTTTAAATACTTAATATGTTTATAAATCTATCAATAATTAACTTTCGCGTAGAAATAAGAAGTATGAGTATATGAGTGTGACACGAATAGAAATAACAATTAATCTCTACGAATTATCTAACAAAGTTGCATCTACCTACGTATGATCTCATTTTAGGCCCATTTTATTTTTTGTGGATTACTACCAAGAATTTCGTTTGAGACTTAAGAATTAAAGACAGTAAAATCAACTCACGTTTTTAGAAATATAATTTTTTGTTATACCAATAACTATAGGAAAATTGTCACCCAATCTGAAATCTTTATTTGGTATTTAAATAAGTTTCGTTGTACCAGGATAACAGAGAAGACGGTGAGATCGCAGTTCCTCGCATACTTCAGCTTTACGTCGCTAAGCAACACTCAGGGTGTTGGATTTCATCCCCGAGGAGGCTCCAGAATTCCCCATACAGGTGAGCGAACTTTTGTATATAATTAAAATGAATGGGGCTTATGATGGATTCAGAGAAATAAAAATATTTTTTTTACAAAGTATTTTTTAGTAACAGGCAAAATTTTTACACAATAAGTAACACATTTATGCGATTTTTGCAAGAAAAGGTATGTAAGTTTTTTAAAGAAAATTTATATATTCGTTGACATAAAATGCAAAGCATGGTCACTCTAAATTATTAATAAATACCATTAAGAATGAAGACGCCTACGCGCTACTACAAAACATCTTGTAGTACAAAAAGCCGCGTCGTAGTAGCTGGGTTCATCAACAGCGACTATAATTTGTAAAAAAGATTTTCGTGCCATATCTTTATTTTCTTCTACTGAACGATACTAAAATTAATATGCAGGTACGTTGATGTTGTATCAAATATCATGAATTTGACTGGTAACTTAAAAATAGCGCTGTATACTATGATTATGTAATTAAAACTAATTATACGTTATAATATTACAAAGCAACATAGACGTTGTACGACAAAGAAATTTTAATAAAGTTAAAAAAAAATGCAATAAGAGTTATTAAAAAAATAAGGAACTAGTGTAGATGAACCTACCGTAGAAATCACCTGATATGGAACCGTGATCGTCTATAACATGATTTAAATATTTATGATAAAAAAAAACATTTAATCAACATAAAATATCTCCACAACTTGATATCAACCAAAAAAAACCTTTATTATCACCACAGTAAAAACACATAATCCAGCTCCGCTTTTATGGAACAAAAATATTAAATCTTTTCAACCCCTCACTAATCCAAGATTTACCCCCAGAGGGCTATCAAAAAGTTTAATTCCGCAATATAAAATATAACCTCAGCTCTCCTTGAACAAAATAAGTGGGCACCTCTAACAAAGAATGAAAATGTAAATTCAACGGGTTTATAACAAAATTGTTGGTTGATTTCCGCATAACTCCATTAATTTTAATCTACTTTATTCCTTTCATTTCCGTAAATGTCAACAAATTGGCTGTAAATTTGAAACATTCAAGCTGTTGTCGAATCCTTTCGAGAAAGATATCTTATTAAAATTGACACAGAAAATACTGCTTGTTAATATAATTAGTAATCTCAGTAATGCGATTACTGACGTTTTTTATGAAATTGTTATGGAAAATGGAGAAAATGGTGATTCAAGCTTTGTAAATAAAAGCGTGTTGGTTACTCAATAGGCATGATAATCACTAAACCATAATATCACATTATCGTCATGGTGTGTTAAGCGCATTTATACAAAATTTTTGGCCGAATATTTCTTTATTTCAGTAATAAAGATGACAGATACCATCATACTGTGATTTTCATATCGCTCATAACACAATTTGTTCTGAATCATTATTTCTTTTTTACATTCAAGGTTCTCATTGCAAGAACTTTTCTTTGTCTTCGCAAAGTCTTTGAATTTTGTTTACGTACACCAAAGTTCGTCAACTCCGCTAAAGTTCATTATACCTACCGCTTACGGCTGCTTTGGAAAACCTATTGTGGTGAAATGGCATATAAGAGAAAACAATTCCGATGTTTTCAAGCCACGTTTTAAAGCTCAACATTAACGAATAAACTACAAAAGCAACGAAATTTACAAAGTTATTTTTAAATAAATAATATTTTCAAAGTGTATAAAATTAAGTATTCATTTTAAATATATTCTTATTAGCATATGAAGCTCGCGTAACGGGTTAGAAAATTATAATGTCACATGTTATTAACTCGGTTTATGAAAAGAAGAGACGTAGAAAGTAAATATTTTATGGTAGTTGATTAACATTTGCAATATTTACCAGGACTAGCGTGTGCTCAGCTTAATACTACTGAATGTTTATGAATTAATTTTATTGTGTTATCTGAATATCACTTATTCACATATTCCAAAGCTTCTGCTCAATGTCTTAAGTTGGTGATAATAATATATTGATTTAAATAAAGTATTTCACACTTAAATAAATGAAAAATGTGATAAATAGAAATTACCCGACCAGGAAAATTTTTATTTATCACATTTTTCATTTATTTAAGAATAATTGAGCATTTTAAATGCAAAAAACTTAAAAACATTATTATTTCACACTTTCTTGATTAAATGAAATATCATCGTTATTGTATCTCGACATTCCGTGACTTGATATGGATTTTAGTTCCAATCATGTAAGCTTCGATGAAATTAATTAAAGTGCAATAAAGACACATCGCAATGGCGAGACAAAATATCTGCTTTCGACGATGTTTGTCCTACTGTCAGTCAAAACTACCAATAGCATCCAATTATATGACGTAAAAGGCTTTGCTCTGATATTTTCCTCCCGTTAAAAAATTGCGACGTATACACGATAATCATACACATAAGATGTGATAAGATATATTTTTCTGTTAAAACAATTGCTTCCAACACGCTGAAAGGTTGCATTTTACTCAGTGTGCCTCGTTAAAGGAGCTTTTGAAAACATTCTTACATTTCTTTGCCTTTTGTACGACTGCGCTTTACGATATATTTTATGTTTAAGACCTTTAAGAAAGGTCTGATATTGTCTTCACGTTAATGCTCACTTTCGGGTCATTTTAGGAGGTTTCAAATAAAAAGGTGGGACAGTAAAGTTTAAGGTCAAGGTTTTTGGTTGTTCGAATATTTTTGTAGATTTTCAATTAAAATGTGTTACCGAGTCATTTGATATGTGACTATAAAATTGCTGAAAGATGAAATGCGTTTTATCATGTAGTAAATTATATTGCGATACCCCCTAACACGTTGGTGTCTGTTGGTGAAGACATTATCTGGCCTAACCAGCAACATTTAGCCTGTTAGGCCAGATCATGAATGAACAAAATTACTCAGAATCGGTAAGAATCAATGCATTATAAGTATGTATATTTTTATAAAATTTCTTTTTTTTAGACTGCGACTGGCTCTATCAAGACGTATCGTGTCGAACGCCAGGGTACTGCGTCCTAGCTAGCCCGGGCTACCCGGGACTCTATCCGCCTCACAGAAAATGCCGGTACTTGTTTGCGACCAACTCTGTCAACACTAAAGTCAAGATTGTCTTCACAAGCATCATGTTGCCGAGAAAGTAAGTGATTTTTGTTTAAAACTAGGATTTACAGATTACGAGATGTAGAAAACAATTCAAATCGTCATAATGTTTTGTATTAATCCAATTTTGTATCCAAAATTCATTAAAAGAATTCAAAGTTTATTTGATGATAATAAATTTACAACGGGCTGCGTCTATTTCGATATTTTGTTTTGTTTTTTATTTTTTATTTATAATGTACCTATCCCGAAGCCATGACCTGTAAAGTCACCCGAAAGAGTATATATTTTTTAGGTACACAACTAAAAATAAAGTCAACTCAATCCAAAAATAAAAGCATAAATGCAACTGAAACCTATCCCAAAAGTCGAAAAAAGATCAAATAGAAACGAGTATGAAAATAGCATACAGTTTCCAAAACAAAAATGGAAATTGGCTATAAAGTCGATTTATTTGCCACTGTCATCGCAACAAGGCTTACCAAGTGCTTTTATCGAGCGCCCGTATATAGTGAACTTATTCAATGTTCGAAAGTCAGGTGTGTAGAACAATTGCTTCAGTACAAAAAAGCCGACTATCTTCATTCCACTCGCGTGGGTCTGCGTTGTCACGCGTCACTGACTGCGAATTTACGCAGGGAACATCAACTTTTGGCAACAACTTTGAGATTTAATGAATATTCATTTCAATTACAGAGTTGAACCAGTGTTCCCCATTTGATGAGCCTAACTTAGTCAGGTTTCAGGCAACTGTATCATTGCGAGAGTTTTATTTTTGTTAAGATGAAAACTTTTTACTTTATTGGAATAATATTTAAGTTGAGGTTTTTGAAGCGGCTATTCAAATTATTACTTTTTATTATTACGGCGATATTATTACAGAAAGAAAGAGTTATGTTATTTGTCTTTTGTTGCCACTATGAAGGGTTTGCGCGTATGCATTCGAGCATCTTACTAATTTTATAAATGTGAAAATTTGGATGTATGGATGGATGTATGTTCCTCAATCTCAATTTGGATGGATTGCCTACTTGCCGATATTCCCGAGGGATTTGAAATTGCGCGAGTAAAACCGTGCGAAACAGTTAGTTTTATATTAGTAAATTTATGTTTTTTGGACGATTACTCTACGTGATGTGCAGGAGTATCACTAACCAAAACATTTTTTTGGGACCCTACAACCCAAACAGCTCCAGTCATATTGATTGCCTTCTAGGACATTTTTATCCATAGAAAATTCACGGCCGACGCTATAATTTAGCTTAAAGATATACTGATTTTATTTGTTCGTTGCGCTGTTCAAAAAGCTGTATTTACTAAACGAGCAAAATTTCCAGTTACATGTAACGTAACAATACGTGTACGTATAACTTTTTTGAGAAAATAGTTATTTGAAAGTTCAATTTCATAATATTTTTATTTAAAAATAAGTTTGATTACAGAATTGTTAATGAAACCGTAAATTACATAAAACATACGTTTTAGTAACTTATCAAAAGTAAAAGGCAAAATTTAAACACATTTATGGCGTAACCATGTATACAGAATAATAATTGTGTTATCAAACTGTGCATTATATAACTCAGTGCGTCAAGTACGTACGATATGTTTTGGTCAATAATGTGGTTGCAAAGCGTATATTGTGGTCGCAACACAGCCTGCGGTCCAGTGACAAACTCCACACCCGTTCACTTAGTCAACTTGACTGTCAAAATGTTATGTTCCTCTGAAATAATAATGTATAAAATGTGTGATGTAAAATTTGTTTGAAATAAAGTTATGAAAGTGAAGTCTTTTGTCTAGTGCACCGACGCGACGTTCTTCTTATAAATCAATTTAGTTGAGCTCCCGTTTCAGCGTGAGATAAAAATAAGTCAATTTTAAACTAATCCCTTTTTGCTATACGGGAGCATTGAAGATGGCAGTTCTCAAGAGTTGAATCTTGTTTACGACAAGTATTCAATATATTGTAAGAAATGTTCTAAAAGCCTTCTCATTTGTGTAAGCGTTTGATTTTTTTTATAATAGACTGAGCCCACGTTTAGTATACCTATAATCAGTTTTACCTCGTTCCACCTGATGGTGAGTGAATATGAGGTCACAGATGAAGATAAATATGAGGTACATGGGCTTTGGAAAGAAAGCTTTTGGTGAAATAGCTCCACAAATGAACTAGAATAGTTAATTTTAGTAACTATTAAGAAATATGCTGAATGTGCTACATTGGCGCTGAATTTATATTGAGATTCATACTCCTAACGCTTAAATAATTTGAAACATTTCAATATATTTTAGTTTTTCTCTGACATTCAAACAAAGCCTTTCATTTAGCATATTCAGGTTTAACATTGGCCCGAGTTTTTGGCAAGATTACTTTAAAATACGACCTCTAATACTAGATATTTATCAAAATAAGTCTAAATGTAATTAATGAGAATGCACCCTATGTCAAAGGCAAAATAAACCAAGAGTATTTGAAGGTTGTATTCAAGGTTTAATTTAAGTAGAGAGTCTGGCTTACAGATCCAAGCTCTCATTATGCTGACATTCACATTAGCCGAGCTCACATACGAAATGGGCCAATTTGGGAGTTACGGATAAAACTTGGCAAACACTATTAGCATACGCTCCTGCCTCTCTTAGATTAGGATAGATTGCGATATCCTAAAGGAGATCTATTCATTAAACAACAATTTTAAGTGAAATAGCTTAACCGTGAAGTATACTTGATAGAGTTAACAGTTGTACACCGTACACGAAAACAATTTCTTGTTATTGCGTTTGATCTAATAAAGGCGAAGTTCCTTGTTGTGACTAAGGAATGCAGACGCTTGTGTTTATGTAGAATATTGAATATTGACAGCAGACATTCAAATTTAATTTGCATAGTTAACGTTAAAACTTTATTAATACAACAGAGGTTGGAGTCAGACGAATTGTCGCAGTATCTATTTAAATAATGATGTTGTTTGTTTGTGAAACTTTAAGTTTACTTAGACTAGAATAGAATTGATCCTTTGAGGTTAAGTTCTTTATGTGATATAAAGTTTTCAGGGCTAATTCGTGGCTTGAAATTACAGTAACTATATCTTATGATTTTACTTCTATGATAGTGAGTTTAATACAAGAAAAACAAATTGATATCTCCATAATTTTATTTATTGTAAGTTGAAAACATAAATAGAGAAATATAAATTATTATAATATAAATCTTAGAAAAACACATAAAAAAATACAAATCACCTGCCATTACAGCTAAGGTCTGAATCATGTCTATAAATTTTTTTAGGAAATTACCTATACATAAAACATTCAACTTTCCCTTTTAAGCTTGGCATCCTCTTACTGCAAAAGTTAACGTCTTGTTAATTATTTCAAATGGATAATTAATAAACATATACATATAAAGAAATGACTTTAATTATCATCGAATAAATATCTTAATACAAAATCTGCTGATTTAAAAAAAAACAATATAGAACTTAGGCACCCTCACCGCAGGGTGGACCGATGATCTAAAGGTCAATTCACGTAATTTTTAGACAGCAAGAACGAAACTCAAAAATATCGTAATGCTATTTTGGTATTCAGCTAAAAATTATAATTATAATGAGATATTAAATTATATTATATCATTGCGTTATCATTTCTTTCTCTTGTCAATCACCAATCTTCATACCAAAAAGTGTTACATGAATACTATTGTGCAATGTTAAAGTTTTGATATGATTTGCGATACTACCTCATTCCGCTTTACCTCATTGGCTTTTGAAGTTTAAAAACGTGTTACGTGAATACTATTTTGACGTTTAGTAGATGGCAATAATATCCCAATCTCATTTTGATGAGGAATAAAGCTGAATTGCCCCGTAGTTTTCATCAGGGTTTTATTTTCAGCCGGTGCGAGACAGATTTCTTGACGTTGCGCGCGGGCAGCTCTCCGTCAGCTGCTTTGCTGGCAACCCTGTGCACCGAGAGAACCGCCACTTTGGAGCACCTCGGACCAAATGTACTCGTCGAGTTCAAGTGAGATATAAGTTTTTTTGGTCAGTAAATAAGCCGTCGTTTGACCTCCATCTCATCTGATGGTAATGAGGATAAAGTCCAACGGGTTTGGGAAGGAGGGGGCGATGGGGTAAACCTGTCTGCCTCAGACGCCAGTAGTTGCGGGATCGAATCCCGCACGGAACAAGAAAAAAAAATGTTCCGTGACTGGGGCCATGTTGTTGGTGTGATTGTCTGGGGATTTTATTTATTTATTTTTTATTATCATCACCAGAGCAGTGCTATATGGTGGCAGATTTAATATGAAGTTTGGCCGGTAGCCAGGCGAACCCTGAAGAACCCTATCACCAAGTGGAGGTCACTGGCATGAATATCTTTTACAACACGCTTATCCACGGGTGTCAGGGCTATTTGAAGCATTTCAATATATTAATTGAAAGATCGTTGCCATCTGACTTGTAGAGACATTTCTATTTTTACTGAACCCGCTTTTGAATTTAATGACTACTGGCAGTAAGTGACGATGAGGTCAAGATGATGATAAGAACCGGGATTAGGAACGCATGTAATGTAACCTCATAATGAGCACTTTTAAAGAGTGCCGAGAGTATTTTTCCGCCGGCTTTTTTTCTCTCGGTCTACCAAGGCTTCTACTTTCATTTTGTTTTTTTTAAAGCCGAAGAAGTAGTAGTAAACAAAATCAAGACATTGGTGGATAAAAGGCGATCATTATCTTCATGAGCCGAGAGACGCACATTTCTGGACACAGCCCTCCACCAGGATTCGTCATGTCGCTCGGACCCGCGCCGCTCTCATCCAGGGTTTGACGTTCACAAAGTGTATAAGAATACCTAGTGTGAATAAAAAGTTTTCATTTTCATTTTTTATTTTCACTCTAACCAGGTTAAATTTGTGATTTACAGTTAAGCTATAAAATTATTTATTTCTATATAGTTCGGGAACGCTCGTACCACCATACGACTACAACGGCTTTCTGGCAAAGCTGGAGTTTATAGAGAAAGAAGAGAGTAGCGAGCCACCCCCGCAACCGACTGTGATTGCCAACGGACCACCAATGGCGGCTCTTACGCATGTTTTACATCAGCAGGGTATGTTGTGCATATCTTATGTCTTGCTTATTTATGATTAGCCCTAGTATTTCACTTATACTGCATTTGCAGTAAACAGACAGTGTTGTGGTCTAAGGTGATACATATTATCAGGAAAAAAATAAGAGGACTAACCGCAGATATATATCTACAGTGATACCGCAAATGCATGTACTTCGCGTGTCCGAACCCCGACAACCGTCAAGGTTGGTCGTCGCTAGATTCAGTCCGCACCTATGTATGTCTGGCAGAAAATCGATATCACAATATCTTAATAATCGATTTCATCGGCGGCATTGGTTTCTTTGAATCGGTTTCCATTTCCAATCACTAAGTATCAGCTGTGACGTCACAGTAGGTGTAAAAAAGTTGGCTCGCTTGGTTTCAATACAAATCATGAACCTTGCGCTATGTACGAGTAAATGTATGTCTGTGGGACTAACGATATACTTCGATGAATTTATAAGATACAGTGTAACTCTGACGCATTCAAGCGTAGCGGGACAAGTACGACATGACAATTTGTAGAATATTTTCCTGTAGAGTTTCACTTTCATATCAAATTCATATCACAAAGCTTGTTATGTAAATAGTTTGGTGAACTTTGCATTTAGATTTTGTTAGTGATATTGCGTCCATACGAGTGAAAATTTGGAAGTGGTGGATTTTAATATTATATTTTTAACAGTAAAAATTGAGTTTGGGTTCCGTGTACATTTTAGACTTAAATTTAAATTTGTCGCAGACGAAATATATAGGGATTTTACAAATTAAGACAATTTAAATTTTCGAAAATCTCTTACCTTATTTTAATAGGCATTCCCAAGATGCTAGCTAAGGTTGACCTTGCATCATTACCAGCAATTAGATTCGACAATGTCTGTATTCCCTATTCAACCTCGGTTACAAACCTTGGTGTCTTCATGGATACTACTTATCTTGGAAAGACCAAAATGATCATGTTAGACGGAAAATGTTTGCTGCAGCAGGTTCACTAAGACGCCTTCGAAATTTTCTACCCATATCAACCAAAATTGCGCTTGCACAGTCCCTTCTCCTCTCCATACTGGATTATGCTGAAGTAAGCTATCTTGACTTGTCCAAGGAGCAGCTAGATAAACTTGAGCGTCTTCAAAATATGTACATACGGTTCATATATTCTTTGCGAAAATATGACCATATTTCGGAATTTCGAGATAAGCTCAAGTGGTTCCCAATTCGCCTTCGCAGGAATACTCACATTCTCTCACTCTTATATGTGTAACACACTTTTTAATCCAAACACACCAAATTATTTGAAGGAGCGTTTCAAGTTTACACACAAGACACATGACCGAGCTTTACGCTCTAATGACAATTATTTCCTTTCTATACCTAAACACAGTTCAGGATTATACCATAAATTGTTTACTGTATTTTCGGCTAGTATGTGGAGTGGAACTCTCTACCTTTATATTTGCACTCAGCAAAAAGCATAAATTGTTTAAAAAGGAGTTTGAAAGTGCATTATACGTTGCTGTCAAGTAAATAACCGTTCATTTTACGTTTATTCGCTGATTAAGAGATCAAATATTTTGGTGTTTTAATTGGTGATGTCTGTTACATGTAAGTCTTTGTTATAATATATGAATATTGTTATAAGTTATATAAGTATTTGTATATTGTAGGTATATTATTTTATTTAGTTAATTCTGTTATTTTGATATTTATTTCATGCATGAATGAATATACGTAGGTATTTATATTGTTATGATAAGGATAAGATACTGTAATATTTGAAGCTCTTCCCTGTTATAATTTTAATAATTTTTTCTTATTTTTGTAAACGTTGTCTGGAAGAAATCGCTTGGAGCGATTAGGCCGCACATTGTCCATATTTGATTTATAAAATTTTGTTATGTATTTGATTTCTTTTGTAAATAAAGAGTATTTATTATTATTGTTCTGCATATTTACAACTACACGCCTTGCGGCGGAAAAGACCCAAAAATCGGACCAGTCAGTCGGGTATTAGGACAAAAGAGAAAGAAACCGGCTAACGATTCGGGCAGTATCCATTTTTTATTATTACCATGCACTGATAAAAAACAAGCCCGAGCTTGAACGTAAGCCGTCTTCTCTATTATAATTCGAAAATCGACTGGTTCTTAAGTACATATCAGCCAAATAAGTAGACACTTACCTACGTAAAAAGAGAGAAAATATTTTGCCAGTTAACGGCCAGCGTGGCGGCCAAGAGGAACACTTTTAAGCTAAGAATATTTAGCTGAATTTTTTTGAATAGTCCACTTCAAACTGTGTTATACCTACTCCTTTTGTTGGTTCAAATTCAACGCCATTTAAAATTTACAAACATTAAGGTGAGAGCTATAAAGTTGTACTTGAAACTTAAGCTTGTTTTTCTACAGTTTAATTGATGCTTGTTAATCTTGTTTAGCTAAGTTTCTAAATTAATTATACATCCTTTTCTGGTAATAAAGCCATTATGTTAAACAGTTGTTGCTAGTTGCCAAACACAAGTTGAAAATGTATAATTTTAGTCAATATATTCGAAAGCAATATAATCTAAGATTTTATAAACGAATAAATTAAATGAAATTTTCTGTTGACTTTTAAATAAGAAGTACTTTCAAAGCTATAATTAACTTGGTCCCCACATCGATGCAGTTTGACCTAAAACCTTGTGTTTCAAGTAGAACATCAAAGCTTTCTAAAGCCTCAATATAGCATGGTTATCGATTGCATGACACTTGAACAGTGGCTGGGAAAGTTCTTAGTCAGGCGCTCGAAACAGAATGAAGATAAATAATAGTGGAGCTCGATATTAACATGAACTCGGTCTGCATTGATTTTGCTTATGTTGCATATGTGAAAGCTATCCGTAAATTGATTATTTTTGTTATAGGTGGGGTGATTGCAAAATAGAGACTATTTAGAATTGATAATCAACGAATGCAGTGCATTAAAAAAACCGACTTCACGTCAAAACTTTGGCTGAGTTGAGAATGTCATCAACGTAAGCATCCTCCGAAATCATACATATTTTTTCAAAAGTTTGAAATTTCAATAAAGTACTAGACCGATTTCAATGAAAATTAAATGGGACCAACTATGAGGTATCCTCTATCATATGAAACAACAATTTTCAAAATCAATTCATAATTGTTTGAAATATCGTGTAACAAAGACACAACAAAAAAAACATACATACGAATTGAGAACCTCCTTTTTTGGAAGTCGGTTGAAAATTAATTATGAATATTGATTAAAATATACATTAAAAATCTGCAACAAAAAATTAATTAAAAAAAGAAAGCAGTCTCTCTGATGATGTTCATGACAATCAGCTGGACATCCTCTAAGCACGAGGCTTGGTACGATCTTGGTATGCATGGTTGAAATTTGAGCAGATATCTGCTTTCCTTTTTTAAAGCCAGTTTTTTTTGCGATTTTTATTTCGTATTTATATATATTTTTTATTAATATTAAACACAAGCGCTTCGCTCACCTGGATAAGCACGAACTGGATCCAAAAGACATTAGGAGCATCGCCGTAAGGAAAATCTTAAATTTTCCTTACGGATTCAACTCAAACGGACTTCCTGGACTCAAACGGCGAGTTATAAATCGGAATTCACCAAATAGATCTTCTAGGTCGTAGTGTAACGAGCGGACAAGACTACTCATAACAATTATTTATTTTATTATGTTGATTTGAAGAATACATTAACAGCGACTGTTGTGTATAAAAATAATTTGCCATTTATTGGTCACATGAGAGATTTTGATTGAGCATTTTATATCATACTAGCTTTATCCCGCAACTTCGTATGCGCTTAACTACCCTTCTCGTGGAAATTTCAGAAACTATACAACCAGACACCCACTGAAAAAACCTTTATACCAAGTATCACACCCATGCACTCAACGAATAAGTTTTTTTCATACAAACTAAAAATCATATATTTCCCGTGCCCGTGGGAATTTTGGGAATTTTTTTCGTAGCACAACCAGTCACTCTTTGAAGAAACTTCATGCCAAGTATCACATCCGTACACTCAAGAAATAAGATTTTTCATACATTCTTAAAAGTCCAACACTTTCCCGTGAGAATTTCGGGAATTCCTTCCATAATACAAACAGACACTTTGTATCAAGTATCACATCCGTGCACTCAAGGGATGGGATTTTTTCATACAAACTAAAACATCATATATTTCCCGTTCCCGTGGGAATTTCGGGAATTCCTTTCATAATACAACCAGACACACATTGAAAAACCTTTACACCAAGTTTCACATCGGTGCACTCAAGGAATAAGATTTTTCATACAAACTAAAAAGTCCTATATTTCCCGTTCCCGTGGGAATTTCGGGAATTCCTTCCTTAATGCACCCCTACATCCCCTATAGAATGTTTGTTCCAAATTTCAGCTCTCTACGCCCAGTAGTTGCGGCTGTACGTTGTCTGTCAGTCACTCAGTCAGTAACGGAACAGTTTTATATATATTGATTGATTGATGAGAGATTTTGATTTAAGATAAATGAAATAAAATGCATGTATTTTATAAATGCTTATTAAAAAAATAAGTTTTGTTATTATTATAACAAGTTTAGAATAGTACGAAAAAATTTCAAGACGATTATACAAAATGAACCTTTTTAAGTACCCAGATTGTACATAAATACATACATAACTTCACGCCTGTATCCCGTATGGGGTAGGCAGAACACCAGAGATAATAGAACCATCTGATGTCACGTTTGACAAATTTGGAAGCATTAAAATAGTGGAGAGAGACTATTGCAGTGACAGGGGGTGACCCACAAAAAAGCCTCCCATAACACCTCGGTCCCTTAACTGACTTTTACAGAATGCCCGGGAAGAGAAGCGGCTGGCACATGCTATGTTTTTCTTTCGCTTCCAGTCCAGCATAGAAGCTTTTACGATTCACTAGCATACCCATATTGTATGCTAGTGAATCGTAAAATGGACGATAATCTCAATCAACAACCGCTTTTAATTCCTGTAAATGTTTAAACTTGCTTTCAGTAATCTTTAATGGAGTCACATACAATCGTTTTGGTATCAGTATGCTTAAGTTATTTTTCCTCTGTGGAAGTATGATTTACTGATCGATAAGTCCCAATCTATAAAATATATCGCGCGAATATTTAAGACCCCTTACATCAACCACGAGAGGATCTCTCTTCTTTTTACAGGGCCGTATAGATTTCAGATTTAATTCCAATTCTTCGTGATTCAGGAAAAAATCGAAATGATTTAATTTAACGTCATAGGGCTGCTGTGGACTAGCTTGTCTCATCCGGGTTATGTAGTCACTATGTAAGTATATTGGAGGCTTAATGTGTTAATGGAGGCTTAATGGTGGAATGAAAACTTTCGTCATAGTATGCCCTTTTTTCTAAATAAAGCTTTTTTGTAGTTTAAGTTGTTTTTTAGTTAAAGAAGTTTGTTGGGATTTACGTCGTCGTCCTTCTCACAGCTGAAGTTTTAATAAAAGCCATCTTATCCGCCCATTTCGTGCGTGAATTTATTTTCGTTCATCATCCGACACTAGAACGCAAAGGAATGAATTTCTAGATTAAGAAGTCATATTATCGCGACTTTAAAATTCTTTCCGGCTTTTCAACACACGGTATCCATCTATCAGACTTTTTTTATAGCCAAGATATGGTTTACCAGCAACTCGAGCAGCTTAATTCCGTTTGACAGTACACGAAAATTGTCTTCACACAGGAGCAACATAAGGTTCAGTATTTAAATCACTATCCGAAAAATTCAAGATTCTACGTCTTCTTCTTAATGTTTGTTTCTGTAAAAATCTTGCACAGTTAATAGAGAATCTTCTGCACTCGGAGAGGGTTAAGTAGGTTTCTCCGCTTAGAAAGCTCGGGAGCCCAATGTTCGGGAGCATCGTCACTATTGTCATTTAAATATTCAAAGACAGGTAAGGGCGATAACATTTGCCTTGATCCGCACATAACATCGATGCTTTCAGAAGGAAGAAGGATGGTTACACTATCATCGGAAAACACTATGTCATGTTCAATATTTAACACCATCGTGATTCATTCATTTTTCATCTCTTATGTGTATTCCACTGTCGCAAAAAGATTATTGACCGCAAAAAGTCCTATGTGTAATCATTAGCACATAATATAGGATATTTTATATAGCATTTTTTATTGATTTGATACACAGGAGATTTTAAAACTCGTGATTTACGTTATACGACTTTAATGCTCTAAGCACATGAGAGTTTTTGTTTGCGGTACATCTTCAAATTTCGAATCGATTGTTATTTAAAGTCCGTTACACTAAAAGTGAAAGTTGTCGTTGCTACTTTAAAACCTCCTATGGATAGGTTTTAAAGTAGCAACTACGTTATGTCATTGTAAACAAAACACTTTTTAACAGGATTTATCGCGTATATTTACATTCTTTTTTTATTTATTTTTTAAATTTTAACTTGGCGTTTCGTTGACCCCGTGGTCACGAGTGACTGTTGACCACGAGCACTCGTGACCACGGGGTCTGCAAAGACACCGAAACGTCGAGTAAAAATTTAATAAAAGTTAATAGAAAAGTAAAATATACGCGATAAATCCGGTTAAAAAGTGTTTTATTTAATTTGACGTTATGTCATTTAAGGCACTTAAAAATATCACACCGTTTCTGCAATAGCTGAAGAGACTTTACACTATGTCAATGAAAGGACATAAAACCTCAGGCACCCCAACTTATTATCACAAAAAAAAACAATTATAATATTGAAATAAAAAATCTGATTATTTATGAAAATATTTGCAATTTTATGTTTCCTTTCATTTCTTGCAAATAAAAGTCTTTGATAACTAAACGCGTTTATAAACATAAGAACAGGTCCCATTTCAGCAGCTAATAGAGTAGTTAGTTAATTTGCCTTTAGAAATAAAATTTACAAAGACTTGAGCAAATTTTATTGTGAAGGGGGGGAATTAAATATTATTTTGGTCAAAATTTAACCCCATTTTTATAAGTAGAATGGAATCTAAACAAACTACCTACAGTTTTCGTGGCCTTTCATTACCACGTTGTATATTGTTTCACTTGTAACTTGCTTGTTTTACCATAGATCTCGAGTCACCTGGAGTTTTGATGGAAAATGAGCCGGTCGCTAATGAAGTACCTGGCAACACAATGCAGAATGGTCGAATTGGTTGCGGGTCTGTCATCAGATCGTATGGTCCAGGTGGACAACGGTCTGGACATTTTGATACCAAGGCCTCCCAGTGGAGAGGCCAGTGCATCATACATTTGTTGGGAAGACCAACCGACGTAGTACAAGTGTCACTGTTCAATTATAATTTAAGGTTAGTATTGCTTCATTCATTAGAATTTTATCTTAATTCTAAAGAAAATAACACCCGTAAATTCACTTAGTATTTTTTTGAGATGACAAATACTTAAGTTTGATATAAATCAACCCTAATGCCACCTAGATCATTTACAAAACAATATTTCATCCTCTGTCTTAAATCACCCAAACAAACCATACATCAACTCTTTGCAAGTTCGTAAAACATAATAAAATAGAACCTGACTGTTCACATAAATTGCGAATGTGATCCGCCATTCTGATCTCATAGCAATCGTTGAGTGTAACGGACGATGGCAATCCAAACTTTTGTTTGCTTTGGAAATTTCGACACCCAATTGAATTGGGAATGCCTTCGTGCGCATGACTAAAACAGATAAGCTTTACACGATATGGTAAAAGCCTTTGGTTTTATTGAACACCTTTTAGACCTTTGAAACTAAAACATCATCAATGTTAAGTGCTCGTTTGTAACACTAATTTATCGAACCATTGCGCGTTTAATTTGGGTTAGCTTAAATTTAAAGGGTGAAATGCTATTTTTGGTCATAAATAATTCGAACTTCAAATCCAATACTCCATCTTACCTGCCAGCAGAGCAAAAACAAACGGTTTTGAAGGTGGCAGTGGTTTTGAGCAAACTAATAGTGTGATGAATCAATAGGCAAATTGTTGGCGACCGGCCAGCGACTTACTTTGGTTTGATTACTCAGTTTGCGCGATTGTGGAATTGTCCGGATTTGAAGTAAAGCCGTCGTTATGGCTCCACTGCGGTGCAACCTATGATCATAAAGTGTAATGCAACTTTGTTAGAACCTTAAATTTAATGCCCTCCAGCTTTGCCAATGGTTGTTAATAAACTGTATTTCGCAGGTTAGCAAATTGCAGATCTCATATTGAGATTATAGAAGGCCTACATACTTTTGAAAAAGCGGATAGAGCAGTAGATCGAGCTGATCGAGAAGAACGGGTACTTTTGAGAGTATGTGGGCCAGCAATAAGAGAAGCTCGGGATCCCAGCGGCAGATTCCGGATGCGACAAGCTGTTCTTTCGAAAGGACCTAATATGACAATATTAATTAAAAGAGCATCTTCACAAAATGCAGATGATGAAGAATTTGTAGATGGTGGATTTGCTTTCCACGATGGTGAGTACGAGAATAAAAATGGCTCCTAGATTTTTTGTAAATAGAATATTTTTTTATTTATAAAAATTGTAGGTACAAACTTAAATTATTATGGGTATTTATTTAAAAGAGACAATAAAATGCATATCTAATAACGCGACACACTAAGCGATCTTTATATACAGGGTTGATTTGTAGTCACCAGCCAAATTTAATTGTGAGTTTCTTTGATACGATATAAACGTCCTGCATATTTATTTTATCGTCGCTCAGTACAAAAAAGTAGAAATATGGAACCACAAACTTCTAAAAAAATAGTCGCTGTTGATGAACATACCTACTACGAAGCGGCATTTCATTGATAATACTACGACTTAGTACTACAAGATGTTTGGTAATAGCGCGTAGTTGTGTTTATTTTAATGGTTTTGGGGAAGGTTGTGTGTAAGGTTGTTTATTTTGAAATCAGAACAACAAGAAGGAACAGCAGCGCCAGACGCCGCGTGTTCCGCCACTCACTACGGCAACCACTCCCCACTGCACGGGGGAGTTGCCGCCCCGTCTCATCATCACATCTTCTGGAACGTCGAAGAAAGGCTCCTCTGCACGCACCGCTTTATTCCATCTTCAAACCAAAGCGTTACTATAGAGGTAATATTAAATTAACAAATCCATTTATTATTCCGTTTGTATTCTAAACATTTCACTTAATCCTTCAGCTTATAATTTGAACTTAGCTAAAAGTTCAAAGTCGTATTTGCTGTTTACACTCCAGTGCATTAAATATTCGTTATGTGCAAGATAGCAAACGATGGTAAAAGGGAAAATTCTAGACACTTAACCCATTAGTGTTTCCTGTCAAATACGGCAATTTATCTTAAAGTGACTTTGCATGAGTCTTGTGAACAGTTGTTTCTGAAACACGTACTGTATAATTTGATCTTGCAAATAAAGTCTCGGTGCTTTTCGCTCGACTAAGGCAATAAGCTGACTCATGCATGTCCAATTTCTCAGCTCTCTAGTACTGTGTTTGTTCATCTTGATTGCTTCCGAGCTTGAAATAATGAAATTGCTCGCGGATAACATGTTGCTTTGTAGCGTGCTTAGCAGGAAGTGGAATTATTTATGCAAATAAGTTAAATTTGTGGCTTCTTATTTGTTTAAGATGTATTGACAAAATCGTCTTTCTTGCTTGTAATATTTTCAGTAAAAATGTCTTCAATTGTTATGCCAAATAAATTACTCAAAACAAGTCACTTTGTCAAAATAAAATAATGGCCAATTTGTGTATGACTGTAGGCAGGGAAAATTCTCGTAATAAATGCTGTATGAAAGATATTTAGACATTCGAAATTCACATCGTGAAAGTATTACATTTCACTTTATTAAACATTTATGTACAGAGGTATTCATAAGTTCTAATACAATATACTGATAATCGAACGTAAAGTTATTATAAAGGTTCTGATTATTTCCAAGTATTATGTTCCAGCAGTTTCAACATCAAAAGTAATAAATATGTTATTCAGACATTAGAGTTTGTTGTAATACTGTTTTCAGAATTAAAACCTATTTATTTCATACCAGATACAACGCTTAGAGCGAATGTGGAGCGCGGAGCCAACAGGCGCGGTCGCGATGGGTTGTCGCACGGTGTGCGGTGACGCGGGCTGCGAGTGCCGCGCAAACACGCCGCTGGTGTACCACGACCATATCGCGCTGATGGCTGGCGATGGAACTCACCTCTCGTGTCTGTGTGGCGACTTTCAGGTACAATTTTAATTTGTTTTGTTGTGGCATTTGTTCTGTAAAGTCAAATCATTACTGTAGTTTTCATGATTCGTAATTTCAAATAAAAAAAATATTATTACTGAGCTACTTGTGAGCACGTCTTTACAGATTTCGAAGCATCGGGTAAAATTGAAAATTATAATTATACGGGTCACGATAAAGGTCTATTTTTGAGTGATAATTACTGAAACAATATTGTTCTGAGTATTTTACTGGATTCTAAAGCGTTTAGTTTTTGTAGGCGATTGCGGCTACGATGTCTGTAAAGTCCAAAACATCTAGTAAAAATGTAAAATAAGATTAAAAGCTATGAGATGCGGTTGAAACTGTTTTTTATGTAATTGCTGGAATCTTATACTCTCAACATACTGGTAGAGTAATTATGAAAAATATTACAAAAAAAAACGGATAATCAAAGCTTTTTCATTGTGGATTTTCCTGAATGTGGATGCATTTTTTAAAGAAAATATTGGTGTCGTGGTGTTTTTATACAAACTTATGATTTAATATAAACAACTCGAGCAGCTTCCAGTGTTGTTATCAATTTGAAGCAAAAACGTTGATTCCTTTTATAATTGATTCCAATATTCAATCTTATTATAAATTTGATACCACAAGATAGTAAAAAGATCTGCTTTTTTAACGTCCATACATTTTAGTGTTTTTGATGTTGAATATTGAAAAATAATAGTCAGGAAGACTGTGACTAATTTGTATTTGTACGAGTAGGTTTTATAAATATTAAGGATGGATATTAAAATAATACAGAAATACTTTAAAAACAACCGAATCTGCTACAACATTGAATAAATTATTAATGGGAGGATGTGAATTATGGGCCCCATGGAATGTATGTCAAAAAACTCTGTGTTTTTCTATAAAAAGACCAAAAAATAAAAAACCTCTTAAATTTCTACTTGTCACTCATATTGTTACTTTCCTGGGGTTTTGTGTTTTGTTTTTTCCGGGAATTCATTATTGAATAATTTTACCTTTCACTTTTTTAGAAGGTAGTCATTAATTAACATTACCGCAAGAAAAATATATATAAACCAGTTGTCTTGTCACCGAATTTGATTCAAAGCTTCTCGGTATAGCGGTAAAAGCTTTGCCTTCTTTGCCACAGTTCCTTTCCTTTGTTCGATTATCAGTTGAGAAGGATATTTCGTGTTTCAAACAAGGATGATTGATTGTTTATTCAAACATGCTGGACTGGGAGCAAAGGAAAGTCATAGAATGTACCAGCTGCTCCTTTTCCTGGGAATACTGTAAAAGTGGGCGATAGGCTGACCACCTGTCACTACAATTGTTGATACATCATTATAGTGGATATCCTGAATGTGATAATATAGTGTGACATCAGATGGTTTTATAACCTCTGGGGTTCTGCCTACCCTATAAGGGATACAGGAATGAATTATTTATGTGCTCAATATGTAATTCTTAAGATTATTTATTCACTATCAAAATCAATTAATATGAAGTTTTTATTTAATTAGGACTTTATTTTCGTGCCTGAATTTCTTATTATTATAATTTCAATATTCTTGAATCAAGTCCCAGCAAACTCCAGCCACTTTCCCTAGTCTCCTCCTTTACGTTAAATCCAAAATAACAATGTTAAGTTATAAATTAAATTACGTTCATACTAATAATATTGGAGACGCGATTCTCCTGAACCCTACAAACGGCCGCCGACCGTGTCCCCGAAAAGTGGACTGTATATGCGGCAGGTGGTAACAATAAAATAAGACTTCGACAGGGGCTAACTTAGGTAAACTCCACGTACCTCAGGCTGGTCTTCCAACTGCGCGTTCAGCTGTGGGCTGCTGCTCCCGCGCTTCTTGCTTCGTACGGCCCACAGGACCGTGAGACGTGAACTTAACACTAACTCCCCAGGGAGGGACGCAGACGGTGCTAGTCTATAGAGTTTATCACCAAACAATAACTTCACAACAGCAATTTTACAAGGCACAACCAGGGTGGTCATGCGACTTGGAGCGCGCGCGGTCAATCAATCACACGTCCAGTTGTAGCGGGATGCGTGAACGCACTGCCTCTCAACCCTTCGGTAGAGGGCGCGGTGGTGACAACCTAGGTATTGCGGAGAAACAAAAGCAAGCCCCATCGACTAACTAAATCAATTTAACTTAGTTCTAACGAAAATCCATAGATGGCGCTAACATTTCCCCCGGCCTTAATGGGTTGCCATTAAAACCTACCTAGATGTCTCGATCTAGAACAAACTTTACCTAAATATTGCGGCGGTTACCTACATACTAATTACAATATAAAGAATCTAGATACTGCGGGCTAATACTAATGAAAATATAAAGTATCTAGATACTGCAGTTATCTAACTACGATAAACTTAATTCTACGCGGTAAACTACAAAAACTTATACCTAATATGTACTTTAACATCTACTTAATACAATTCTATTGGTTCGGCAACGGACACAACCGTACAACCGGACGCAAAAATTTTCCTTTCGCGGTGCGAACTGTAACGACGCGAACAGTACCGTCCTTGGAGGGATGGAGCTGCTCCACTACTCCTAGCGGCCAGGCGAGAGGTGGCGCGGTATCCACTATAATCAATACGACCGTGCCAAGAGCTACAGGCGCAGCGGTCGTGTTCCACTTCTCTCTGGTTTGAAGCGCGTGCAAATATTCAAGTCTCCATCGCTTCCAGAAAGACTGCACTATTTTATCTAACAATTTATAGCGTTGAAGTATACTAACGGAATCTACTTCAGCCACGGGAAAAGAGCACAACGGCGCGGTGTGCAAAAAATGACTCGGAGTCAACGCGGTAGGTTCAGCTGGATCCGAACTCATAACTGTGAGAGGGCGCGAGTTAAGAAGACACTCAATTTGTGCGAGTACCGTAATGAGTTCCTCATATGACAATAGTTGCTGACCTATGACCTTAAACAAATGATTTTTAATAATTTTAACCATGCTTTCCCAACATCCTCCGAAATGTGGGGAAGCGGGTGGAATAAACTTCCACTCTATTCTACTTTCTGACAAGCTTTCTTCTAAGCGCGGGCGAAAGTCATTATTTAAAAACTTATACAAATCCTTTAGGTACGAACTGGCACCTACGAAATTCGTACCATTGTCCGTATATAGGACCTTAACCGGACCTCGGCGCGATAAGAACCTTTTCAGTGCAGCCAGGAAGCTCACTGTGCTGAGATCCGTCGCACACTCGATGTGCACAGCGCGAGTCGTCAAGCAGGTGAAAACACAAATGTATGCTTTAAGAGCCTTAGCACCTCGGCGCCTGATCGGTGTATAAGAAATTGGACCTGCGTAATCGCAACCTGTATGCGTGAATACCTTAACTACCTGGCGAACCCTAATGTCCGGCAGATCGGCCATCAGCGGAAAAGATGGACGCGGCTTCCTTCTAAAGCAAACGTTACATTTATGAATGCGTTGTCTAATTATGCGCCTTGCGGACAAGATCCAATATCTCTGTCTCAACAAACTTATAACTAGTTCAGGACCGGCATGTAAGTACTTCTTGTGGTAATAATCAACAAGTAATTCGATTACGTGACCTATACGAGGTAAAACAATGGGGTGTCTATTATTAAAATCTAAACCTGAATTTGACAGTCGACCTCCAACGCGAATCAATCCGTTATCCAAAAACGGTCTAAGTTTTATTAACGCGGGTGAACAATTTTTAATTAAATCATAACTGAAATGTTTCATTTGCAAAGTCATAAGCAACTTCCTCTCAACAAACTCTAAATCTGACGCGGTTACACAAAAATTCTCTCGACGCGGTAAAATCTTTAAAACGCGGTATACAATAACTAAACTTCGCAGCAACTTGCTCCACGATGAGCAGCGGTTAGCTAGCGCAAGTATCACACTCTCTTCGCGGTTCGCGGCTGACGTAACCGAGTGCGCGAGCACCTTGCCTTCGGGTACATCAGTTGGAATGGATTCGATATCCGTAAGCGGCCACTGTGAAGGATCCAACGAGGCCCAAGGTGGCCCGTGATACCACAGTGGGTGCGAAATCAACTTAGCGGGGGTCAAGCCACGAGACAAACAATCAGCGGGATTGTCTGCACCTGAAACGTGGAAGAAATCTTTCGCGGGTATGTTGTCGGTCAGCTTAACTACGCGGTTCGCTACGAACGTTTGCCAGCGGTGCGGAGAGCTCTTTATCCAGTACAATGTAACCTTTGAATCTGTAAAAGCGTAAATTTTCAAACTTGGAACATGGTCAACATATGTATCTGCGACAGTGCGAAGTAGTTGCGACAACAAGACTGCCGCACACAACTCCAAACGTGCGATAGATAAAGGCTTCATTGGCGCGACTTTCGATTTAGCGCATACCAAGCGTACAACGTTTTCAATATTATTCGAGACATGCAGGTACACTACACCACCATATGCATGCTCACTTGCGTCAGCGAACCCGAGAAGAGTGACAACACTACTAGAACCTACACCTAAATGTCGCGGAATCCTAAGTTCATTTAGAGATGGTAATTCCGAACAGAATTGGTGCCATCGTCTTATGACATGAGGGGGAGGTTCGTCATCCCAATCGAGCTTCAACTGCCACAGTTGTTTTATTAACAATTTAGCAAATAGGATTGTGGGGGCAACGAATCCCATCAAATCCCAGAGGCGGGCTACGGTGGACAATATCGAACGTTTCGTGCACCTTTCCTGAGGGGAAGACACCTTAAATCGGAAGGTGTCATCCTCGGTGGACCACTGCAAACCTAAAACCTTATGCTGATCCGACCTATCAAACTCAACTTCGCGGCGAAGTACGTGAGACGCGGGTAAACTATTTAAAACGACCGTCGAATTGCTATTCCACTTGATCAAATCAAACTTTGCGCTCGCAAATAACTGTATTAGCTCAGCAGCAGTTGCGATGGCCTCTCCTTCTGCAGGCAGCGAGAGTGCCACGTCATCCATGAACAGCGAGGGCGCCTGCAGCGCGGCGCGCGCGCGCGGCCAGCGCTGGCCAGCGTCGCTCACCAGCTGCGCAACTGTGCGCAGTGCGTGATATGGACTCGATTTCAAACCAAAACAAACTCTGCTGAACTCATACAGCATAAGTGGCTCGTCTGGACTAAACCGGTATAAGATTCGTTGATATCGACGGTCCTCTTTCCTGACTAAAATTTGGGAAAACATCTGCTTACAATCTGCAGTCAATGCTACAGCGTGTAACCTAAACTTCAAAATAATTCTAAAAAGATCACCCTGTAAGTTGGGTCCGCTATGAAGTATGTCGTTCAACGATACTCCCGAGCTAGACCTACAACTAGCATCTAAGACGATGCGCAACTTGGTGGTGACTTTATCCTCGCGGACGACTCCGTGGTGCGGGATGACGTACATCGGCGCGTCTACGTTGCCGTCAGCGGGCACGGGCAATAGGTGACCTTGACGCAGGTGATCGCGTATCACCTGGTCGTAAGCTACCCGAAGTTTCGAATTAGCCTCTAGCTTCCTCTCTAAACATAGGAAGCGCCTACGCGCGGTCTCTAAAGACCTACCTAACTTATTCACCGATTCGCGAAATGGCAATGACACAATATATCTACCACTCTCAGCGTCGCGGATAGTGGTAGCGCGGTAAAACTCCTCACACTCGACATCGTCGGGGTGCTGAGGACGCGGGGTCGGGAGCTCCTCTAGCTCCCAAAATTTACTAACGAGCTGATCTATAGGCGGCACCTGCGTTACAGCACAACAGCAGGTGGACGCGTTCGTACAAGTATCGCGGCAAGTGCACACGGAGGCGGATATTGTACGCGCGGGGTGCGTGGGCGCGTTGCCCAGCAACACGTAACCAAGCGCGGTGTCGACAGCCACGACGTCACTACCAACGCCGGCGCAGGGCGGCGGGCGGCGCGCGCGCAGCAACCGCGGCAGCAGCGCCGCGCCCAGCAGCGCGTCCACCGCGCCGGGCGCGCCCAGCGTGGCGTCCGCCAGCGGCAAGCCCTCCGGTAGGCCCAGCGACGCCACGTCCACCGACACACTCGGCAAGCTGTCCGTAATGCGGTCTACTATCAAAGCGGTCAAATCAAAATTCACGTTCCGTTCAAACCGTGAATGAATTCTAAAATTCGCGGAACCCCTTATAACTTGCTCGGAGCCACCTATTCCTTTAACTACGATGCGCGGTATATCGTTCGGTCTCATACCTAAACGATCTAAACACTCAGACGTAACAAAATTACTCTGAGATGCACTATCAAGTAAACATCTAACCAAATGCTCACGACCTATACTATCGAAAACTATTACTTGCGCCGTCGCAAGTAAAACCGTCGAGTTCACGTTACATTGCTGGTTTTCAACGGGTGCGGTGCAATGCGTAGGCGCGGGATGCGAGTCGGAAGCGGCAAGCGACGTCGTACACAACGATACATCAGCGCGCTGACCCGCGGTGGTCGCGCGTGATCGAGCATCGCTAGCTGTCTCCTTCTCACTCGTAGATACCGAGCCCGATGACTCGGCGGAACGCGGCGTGGAAGTTACATGGCCTAGGTTCAATTCTCGTCGGGGTATCTTTTCAAAGTGAAGCGAGCTATGGTGTTTGCGTTTACAAATATTACAAAAACTATTCGAATTACAATTTACAGAATAATGTTTTAAACTTAAACAATTAAAACATGCACCTAACTGCTTCGCGGATTTAAAACGAGTATCGGGGGATAGTTTATTAAAAGCGGGACACTTATACAAATGAGAATGAATGGTCGAATTACACAAGCATTTCTTAGAATCTACAATATTAACAAATGTGTGTAACTTCGGAGGCGGGTTATTAGCGCGCGGCTTAATACTTTCTATGTTCCTTATAGGAACCGTCGATGAAGAGCGTTGTAAAATCTTAGATTGATTTACGATAAAATCAACAAAGCATTCAAACGTCGGTATCTCCGTCGAACTAACATTCATCTCAAACGAACGAACAGTCGAACTATCTATTTTCTTTAAAGCGATATGCAACAAAATATAATTAGACAAATCTTTTAATTTCAAGTTATTTAAAGCGCGGACGGAAGTTACGAATCTATCAAGAAACAAATCGAAATTGTTTGCGGAAGCACAAGTTAGCGGTTTAAAGTCAAACAATTGATTTAAATAAGTCGAAGCCAACATACGCTTATCTTCATACTTATCAATTAACGCCTGCAAAATAAGCGAATAATTATTTGCACTAGGTGTTATTCCGGCACAAACCGATTGAGCCTTACTACCGATTTTACCTAATAAATAGTACAATCTTTCTGAATCGGTAAGCGACGGATTGTCATGAATAGTCGACTTAAAACTTGCGTAAAACAACGGCCATGATCGAATATCACCGTCAAATGACATTAAATCTATGGCAGGTAACGAGGGCCGGCCCTTCAGCGGCGGCTGCTCGTGCTGCGGCGGTGCGGAGCTCGCGGACAGCTGCACCTTGCAGCTCTTCACACGGCTATACAACTGCTCGAACGCGATCATACATTTATAACTAGGTGTAGCTTCGGGTTTCACAGAAAGTAAACGTCGGTTATAACTATCTAATATTTCAATATAATCGGTTCTTAAGCGGTCAATATTAGATACCGAACTCAAAAATCTATTCTTTGCAATTTGATCACTACTTTCAATAGTATTTAGCGAATCATAAATTTCTTGCAAATGTTCAAAAATCGCATTACGTTTACTTTCTAGAATAGTTAACTCGGCGTCAACTACGTAACCTTTAGTTCGTTCAGTCATTTTAAACTTATTTTAATAAACTGATATAAACCTATCTCAGTGACAATATTCTCCAAATTCAATCTTAACAAAGCGTAAGTATACGATGCGCAAGTACAAAGTCCTACTTTGCAAACAAGCGCGCTGCGCCACGGCGGCGCACGAAACTACCCTCAACGAGAATGAAAAAAAAACAATCTAGAAAAAACGATTAATTTCACTATAAACTAATTAAAAATGCGGTTTCAACAAATAACACTCATACAACTATCGCGGATATACTTCAATTACGTATGTACGTACGTCCAAATGTGCGTATATACGTATTTCAAACTTAAAGCAAAGCGGTTTCGTTAACTAAACCAAGTACTTATAGGCAAACCCAATAAGAACGCGGGAAATCAATAGGAATAGTAACTATTTCTAAACAACACTGCAATGGTATAGGTATTACTAGGTATTACTAGGTACTGCAATAACTAGGCGCGGAAGGTCAAACTATAGATCCTGCGAGAAGGACCACAAACTATGGAGACGCGATTCTCCTGAACCCTACAAACGGCCGCCGACCGTGTCCCCGAAAAGTGGACTGTATATGCGGCAGGTGGTAACAATAAAATAAGACTTCGACAGGGGCTAACTTAGGTAAACTCCACGTACCTCAGGCTGGTCTTCCAACTGCGCGTTCAGCTGTGGGCTGCTGCTCCCGCGCTTCTTGCTTCGTACGGCCCACAGGACCGTGAGACGTGAACTTAACACTAACTCCCCAGGGAGGGACGCAGACGGTGCTAGTCTATAGAGTTTATCACCAAACAATAACTTCACAACAGCAATTTTACAAGGCACAACCAGGGTGGTCATGCGACTTGGAGCGCGCGCGGTCAATCAATCACACGTCCAGTTGTAGCGGGATGCGTGAACGCACTGCCTCTCAACCCTTCGGTAGAGGGCGCGGTGGTGACAACCTAGGTATTGCGGAGAAACAAAAGCAAGCCCCATCGACTAACTAAATCAATTTAACTTAGTTCTAACGAAAATCCATAGATGGCGCTAACAAATATAATTATAAATTCGTTCCCAATTTCAATGCAGGACAAGTTATACGTTCAAATTATGTCTCAAACTTGATAGTACTTTCGCTCATAAAATCGTCTTGATTACGGCGCTTTGTAAGAGCCATGTTATTTATGTAACTTTGGTAACTTTGTAGTTTGAGGTGACGACAGAGTTGTTACCAAGACTCTACAACTTTTCCTTACAGACTTTGTCTTTATCGTACCTACATGTTCTAAATAACTTACTAAATTTTATAGCGTTGAACTTCCAATATACTATGGTCTGTGTTTGCACAAGTAAACATATTTTTTGGTTGTTCATTTGAAGTTTATTTTTGCTGGATAGAAATTAAATTATTAACAAAACGTTTCCGATATTATTTTATCGGGTAGTTGTTACCCGTAAACGTGGTGTATGATATAGACGTTCCAATCACATTTTATCGTTTTAAATTATGAATATAATAATGTAATAAATCATCATTTCGGTGTGCAGTCACGTGTCACTAGGAAAATATCATTTTACATTCAAAATAATTAATCTTTAATAGAAATAAGCGAACATAAAAAATATCTCAAATGTCTTCTTTACTATATAAGTACTTTACTATACACTCTTTACTTTAGGTAGGTACTCTTTATTATATCATGAAAATAATTTTATAAACACTTTTACACCTCATATCACTACAGCAGCTCAGATAAATAAAACAATACCCTTCGTGTAACATCCATTATCCAGTCTCAAGAACCTGATATTGAATATACTTGAGTAACAGAACAATTGTGTTAGTAATTTATAAACTCCGGCGGAATATATTATCAAGTTAAATTGTTTCCACAGGCCATTGTAATATGTATAATTTGCATCTACGAGGATGCGTATGTCAAGCACGTGTAAGGACCTCATGGATGCAAAACTTTGCGGCTAGGGTGGCATAATTAACAAATAGCTGGTTCTGCTATTCATATTACAATGCAAAACGTACATACAAATTCACCTGCAGAACTGCAAAGCGAGGCCAAACCTGCCTAAATTATTAATAAGATTAATTTAAGTTTCATTCCAGCGGTCCCTTTATTATTCGCCTTCTTGAGTTATTGTAGTTCAAAATTTGGCTCAAGTATTATCTAAAACAATTTCACGTTTTTAGTAATTTAAAATAAAATGGGAAATGGAAAACAGAATGCAGTGAAAAGGCAATTTCAATTTAAAAAACGAATGAATATATCAAAAAAAGGAATAAAAAACGCTCCTCCGTTCCTTGTAAAAGTGAACAACGGTTATCTTCCTTGTTATGCAAAGCACTCATATCGTAACGCTACATCTGACATCGAGCTCCGTCACGACCCGTCTCCGAGTAGATCCGTCTGTCATACATACAGCTGCGTTATCATATTCATGGGCAGAGTTGATCTGGGGAGGAAGTTTGCGTGGAAATGTGCATTCCAATTAGGGGACGGGTGTACCAGTGGTCGTAAAACATGGCGTAACGCCCGGCGTGTCATCCGTTTACACAAATTATTTGTGGCTCGGCAGGTTACTTCGGGTGGCGCTGAAAATTGAATTTCTCAGTAGCCGTCAAGCATTGTGAGGGGGATGAAATTTGTCAATACGCTGCTTTTATTACGCTTATGTTTATGGTGTACAGTGTTTGAGGTTTTGAAGGATGTCGTTCGTGTTTGATTATAATAGTGAAGATTTAGTGATATATGATACCTACTACAATATTATGATAAAATAGAAATCTTAACATTATAAACTCATAACAGTTGTAAAACTTTTGCGATTTAAACATAAGTATATTGATATTACAAGTCTTAACATAATCTTGTATAAAATTCGTTGATTAATTAAGACCGAGTTGCAAGGCTTTTATCAGAGCTCGTAGTCACGAAAAGACTGACGAAATATAACATTTTAACATCAATTTAACATCAAGTCTCTACTTTTGTTTATGTTGTTAGAAGTCAATATTTGTTATATTCTTGTGGATAATATTGAATTAAGTTTGTTCGGTTCAATATATTTATTGGAAATTGTACCCTTCCATTTTATTATACTTAACTTGCCACGAGGGCGTCTCAAAAGGCGCAAGCGATTTACTTTTTTAATAAAATATAAAAGTGATTTACTTTCAAAATGCGAGCTTATAAAAGTTTAAATAAACGAAAACCTTTATTTTTCTACAAAAATAAAACATCCATGCTAGTCTGGTCAAATTAGACCAAAACTTAGAGAAAAGCTACATAAAAACAAAGCGAAAATTGGTAAGATTTAAATAATATAATAATTATGATTAGGTAAAAATAAAATTTGAAAGTTCCCCATCTTTCCCCTGTATGGATTTTTTTTTATTCAACGTCAAACGTCCATACAGGGGAGAGATGAGGAACTTTAAAATTTTATTTTTAATCAAATTTGAAACAATCACACCAATCTGAAAATCTTATCGATTAATGTAGCTTCGAATGTCTAAATTGACCGGGCTATTCCAACTCCCTCATGAAAAATACATTTCAAAATAAGGAGTTCAATTAAAATCGACAAACATAAAATTTAATACTCAGTAGTGGTTCATTATATTTATTGGATCTTACCTTTCATTGGTATTTCATTTAACTTGTTACGAGCCACGTTGGTGTCTAACAGGGCGCGTGCGATAATTTAATTTAAAACTACTTCAGTAATACGATCTAAAATTTCAATTAAATTAACGAAAACCTTTAAAATAAATATAAAATAAAACATCTATTCCAAATCCCTAATAAAAAATACCGTTTCCTTCTCCAAAATGATAAGTAGCTTAATTAAAATTGACAAACAGTCCCCCTACTTACAAGCATCGATACTTGTTTGAAATGAACAGAGCTAATTATTTGTCGACAGTCTGCATGGCTGCCGGTGGTCGTCCGAAGCTGGACTAGCGTGCGTTTGGAATACTCAGTAGCACACTACACGTACGCTAGTCGGGGATTCGATTATGCGGCCGCATACAGCTTCAATGAGGACGCTACGTGCGGGGAGAGGACTTACACTACACACGCAGGTAATTAGTGGGAAGTGCCCAGGTGGACTTATTACGTGATAATGATAAGTGTATTTGGGAAGTTTAAGTGTACCTATATAGGCATCAATTATATTTTGATGTACACGATGTTAGAATACTCAGATTTCTGAGTCAATGACATTTAGTAAAGTCATTCTAAATATTTTGTTTATCTATAAGTATCTACCTATATCGATAACTCTGCTAAGTTTAAAGCTGGATAGGTGAAAATAATGTCCACGTATATTACTGTATAGAATGTTTTGCTTCACTTATTTTCAGTTTGAATCCCAGCAAAGATGAAAAATAATAAAACCTGAAATGTTATTGGATAATGTTTTTGTTGCACATACGTACTTCAAAAAATAATAATAATAATAAAGTCGATAAGCGAACTTGCGATAGCCCTGAAAATAGTGTCATACAGGCCTTTGAGCACCATGAAACGAACGTATTTATAAGA
This sequence comes from Stenoptilia bipunctidactyla, assembly GCA_944452665.1. Taxonomy (NCBI): domain Eukaryota; kingdom Metazoa; phylum Arthropoda; class Insecta; order Lepidoptera; family Pterophoridae; genus Stenoptilia; species Stenoptilia bipunctidactyla. Next base: position 18,573,159 of record OX101726.1, read on the forward strand.
TACTTAAATATTTTATAATATAATCCAAACATAAAACATAAAAAACATTTTTGTACTTATAAAAGCGTAAACCACCAATTAAAAAAGAACCCCTACCAAAAAAAATCTCATATATCATAATAATGACACAAAAGTATCTTATCATTGCCTGTTCATCCCCGAGGTATTCAATCGGTCCTATCATAATAAAGAGAAAACAAACAATTCAATTTGACATTCGCGGCGCGTCCCACCGTTCCGGGGGACAACCCGACTTGAATATTGTTCCCCATCCCATAGCGACAATGTCCAACGAAATTACGTGGCTCGACCTACTTCCACGACTCCACGAAGCTTTAGGCTACGTTCTCAGATCGGAAAAAACGCCAGACCATGATCGTAAAGTTCCAATTACAAGCCTCCACGTTGTCACGCTGTCTTGTATTTTCATTTGCTGATTGCTTCTTGTGCTTTTTTTGTCTGTGGCTCAAAAATTGCCTGTTACAGGTGAAATATCGTCGAAAATTGTGCAAGTCACGGGAACTCTTAACGAGTTCTTCTATCAACAATGCACGTGGGTACTGGATTCGAATGTTGAAAGGCAGCTGTACATTGATATTACCTCGGACCAGGTGAGTCTCTCACTAATTAGATTTACTTTTTAGAATTGTAAAACTACCTTCAAAAAGGATTTATCAGATAGATTTTATTTTAACGCAAAGTAACTGGATGTGTTTTTCATAGTATTTATTTTTGTAATCATATTTTTGTTTTAAAACCTTTAACACTATTTGGTTCTCTAATTTATTCTTCAATTTTGATTTGTGATAGATTCTTTCATCTTATGTAACCAAATGTTAAATGTACAGTAGTAACAAAATGAATAATTATAACATTTTCCCGAAACGTCCTCATAATTATATCAATTATCAAAGAAAGATGTCGAACACCATACAAAATGCTCTACTTATTCAACATATTGTTTGTAAAAGTCTTCATTTTGGGAAAATTAGATGTAGCGAGCACAGCTTAAGGTTCATAATACGTTAAGGTTAAATGAAAAGTTTTAGGCGAAGGACGAGGAAAGAGAGAGTTTCAATAAAAAATAAATCAAATAATGGATGTCATAAAGAAGTTTTCAAGCAAATATAATTTTTATTTTGTTTTATATTTTACTATCCACTTATGTATAACATTTGATAGAATTTTTAGATACAATGTCGTCATCATCAAAGGCTATAAAATGTAATAATAGTTTGTTTTCAAATTATACTTCAAGACAAGCAAGTTTATAGAAAAAAGACGTGTGGCACTCGGAGACTGCCGCGGTAAAGCTATTGCATAGCATTTTTTATCAACTTATGCAATTATAATTATTTATTTATTTTATCAATGCAGTAATGTTTGATCTAATGTATGATAGTTCCACAAGTTCCTAGTATATGGCGCTGATTGTTTATTAAAGCCCGCATGTAAAGTTATGAAATCAAAGTATCACCGCTGTGCCGGTCGGAGTGGGGGTGTTAGGTTTTTTTCGTTACGGAATTTCTGGATTCGGTCTCCACGCTCAAGGCCCGCGATAGAAGCTATGCAATAGCTTTAAAAAAAACTGTTTCACTTTATTCTTATTTTTATTACCTATATTTATATATACTTAAGTAAGAAATGAATAATGAGTTTTTTTCACTAAAGACTAAGCATTAAATATTGCTAAAAAATTACAATTAAAGTATAATTTACTACGTTTTTTATTATATTTTACATTTTGAATGATTTATGAAATGATAAGCTGTTTCCCGCGACTTTATCCTTATGAGTTTTGATTAATTCAAAACCTCGCTTAGGGTTTTGATAATGAAACATTAATCTGTAGTTTATAAAATTTCTTATAATTTTCCTTGTAGGATAATTGAATTTTCTGGAACAAACACGTTAACATACTCATAAACATATAAGTTATATTCATAGTTATCAATAAAATGGTATTTGAGTGTGTTTTTATCTGTAAGTACAACCTATGTTTGTTACTTCTTCTCATTTTAACTCCTCAATGTCTAGTCATAGTCTAGATTAATAATGTAGTGGCTGTGTTAAACCAGGATTACAATACAAGCGCAACCGGGGACGCAATTTTGATCCTACCAAATAAGTGTAGTAAATAAAACTCTTCATAAAACTTCCCAATTATTACCATTTGATATTTCACGGGTTTTTAACATTGTTCGACACAGGCAGCGATTTATTATTGCTCTTTCTAAGAAAAAGGTCAGAATCATGCAAATGAACGAATTTTGCGGAATCGCTTTTCTTTAATTATTGGTAGAATAAGAAATAGTGCGCACCTCACAAATATTTTTATTCTAGAAATAACATCTTTTACTATTGTTTCAGCTTAACTTTCTGCGAAAAACGTTTTTGTACAAACCTTTATGACTTTATTCTTTACACTTAATATTACAGAAGATTATTGTTCTGTTCGAAAATGTTGTTAATATATCTTTTGATTTAAAATACAAAACCTTTGTTAAAAAGCAGTTTGTTGATCATCATTTTACATTCAGGAGATAGATTTAATGCAAAAGCGTTTGTTTTAATTACGTTTTAAGATCAATTTATTTATTTCATTTTGTTCAATAACTTGATACAATAAAATGATAATGTCGCTCATAAGAATAAAAATACCAAGATGATCTATACAATATATTATAAAGTCATTCATAGAACGCTTCAATTGAGTACAATCATCTCTATGTTAATAAATTTTTAAGACAAACCTTTTTTTATGTGTCTGTAACATTGGTTTGGATTTGCAATTTTGTTCAAAGGTCTGTTTGTATGCCACCGTGTTGATATGGAACCTGTGATATTTTTATTCAATGTAGGACGTGTCGAATTCACTCTATTGTTCCCGCCTTCTTTCATTTGTATAAAAATCGACGAGTATTTGTACGTGCTTAGACTACCCCATTGTATTTGCTGTTACAATGCATCCTACAAAATTTTAACTGAATTCAGTCCATAAAAATTTGTATAGATTAGAAAATGAATTACATAACGAACTTTGATCAAAGGACTATTTTAAGTTGTGGGCGATAGGCTGTCCCCCTGTCACTGCAATAGTCTCTCTCCATCAGATGGTCTCATAACCTCTGGTGCTCTGCCTACCCTATAAGGAATATAGGCGTGAATTTATAGTTGTAACTATTTGATAAATGAATAATAAATTACCCGAAATGACACATTAAGTATGGAGTCCAAAAATAAGCCTTAATATCATGTGTTAAGGTGGGAGATGACACGGTGGTACAAGAGGGCATCCTAGTGTGCACACAGATTAGAACTAGATGAGAAAAGGTTGTTACCAAGCTGATAAATAAATAATAATAAAATCCCCAAACAATCACACCAATTACATGACCCCAAAATAAGCAGAGCTTGTGATATGGGATACCATGAAGCGAACTAGGGGGTTACCTAGAATATAAATACATATAGGGAAAAACGCCCAAACCCCGAACATTTTATGTTTTCTTGTTCCATGCGGGAATGAAACCCGCGACCACTGGGGTCTGAGGCAGACAATGCTACCCTTTCGTGAAAGTGGTCGCCAATTTAATGGTGCGTACAGATTGCTGTAATGGAACTTGTAAGGTAACATTCTGCGCATCAAACGTCCAAATACGCAACGTGCGCAGAATGTTACATTACAAGTTCCATTACAGCAATCTGTACGCACCATAAGACGTTGCGCTGTAGTAGTTTCCTCACGCTTGGCGAACTTTGGTGATCGTAGTACACAGAGATGTTGTTGTAATATCGAACCAACTGAATCATGATCCACAACAAGCTCATTTTGGCAAATCGTGTAAATGCTAGTAGGTCGAAATAATATGCTTGAAGATTGGTTTCCTCGATGACGAACTTGTTATCATTACATTTGACACAGACATTTAATGAGTACAAAATTCGTACAGTATCTAAAAAGACATAAATGCATTATACGCAATAGACCTTATAAGTTTGACAGTTTCAAACGAATTTTCAGCAAAATGGGTCATGTTTCAGTTGGTTCGATGGTACATTATCTGATTTTGTAATTATTCAGTGAATAAATGGGATGGTTCAAAAGCACATGTACCTACTTCTTTTAAGAGTCAATTTTTAGCGGGTTCTTGCTTATGATAAACAGAAAAACACAGCGAGCTTTTGCTCTCAAGCAAATTCGTTTTTTTTTTAAATTAAAATCAGAAATAAATATAATTTGGTTTATATATATAATTTTACACTTTTTGACTCGACAATCGTCCAAATTGCGATCGTTATGTGATATTTTATCTCTCAAATCTTCCTCAAAAGGGTCCAGCCGTTTTCAAGTGGTGCTCGAATCAATGAACAGTGTTTCCTTTTAATTTATACAGACTATTAAAAAGCAAAAACCAGCAAAAGATAAATTTTTGTTTACTTGTTGAGTTACATAGCAAACAAATATAAATTCTTAATAAAAAGCAATCCATCAATGTAGTTTTTATTGTTTCCATTTTTTTGCTAAAAACAATATTGTATTTTCCACTTGTACCCACAAAATAAACATCAAGCTATTTTCAGGACAAATCCTGCAGCTCTTGGAACATCACTCTACACGAGTGGTCAGGGTTGTCACAAATCGAGGGTAGCTCTTCAACTGTTGGCGACCTATTGTATACCTTCTGTGCAAGGCATAAGAACCATACTTACACTCTACCATGGAGACTGAATACTGTCGTTATAAGGTTAGTATTGATCTTTTAATTTTTCTTGTCACTGCAAACTAATTGGCAATGCGGTAAGAATTTTTTTATGTTTTACATCTGCCTAGCTAAGAAATACCCTTCAATGTCAAGTGTGTAATAAAAAACAGATGTACGTTTAGTATAAAGATAATTTTGAGACTCAAATAAATCGTGCATGTAATTGTACCATTGTGTGCTTCTGAACTCAGAAAATTGCCGACATAATATAAATAATAAATGTCCTTAAAAAAGAAAAGGGCGCTCAGGTAAAAACATGATTTATCTTTCCATTCAAACCTAAAGTTATTCATGAAGTTCGCATAACTGTTTCAGATCTTGATTCTCAACGAGTGTTTTCTTACACGAATAGAGATTTACTTTTTGTTTTCGAAATTCTACACTAGCATGCCAAAATGTTGGAAAATTGGAGTGTAGATAGTAAGTTTATGTAGCCGATCCACCTGTGCCGGACGCACCGCGCAATACGGACTTTTTTACGTGACCACCATACGAAATGCCTTAAATACACAAACCAAATAGTTCAGTGGAACTAAAACATATCTACTCTGTTTTTACAAATCCTTCTGTGTATTCTCATGCAAATTTTACACGCAAACATTTTTAAAACTATATTTTTGAGGGAATATTAAGCCCTCATTTTGCAGTCTTACTTAGTTCAATTTAGCTGTTTTTATATGGCAAAGCCTGTAAAACAAAAGTTCAAAAGAAATCGTTGAATGAAAGCTTTTAACGCACCCAAAACAATTTCCGTGAGGAAGAAAAAACAATTTCCAGTCCTTACTAAAATATTTATGAATGGATCTCTGCGAACCTGCAAAACGACTGTATTAAGTATATTTACATTTGGGGTTTACGGCGAAAGTGTTTATATTATATGTGGGATTTGTATGGGTTTCTTTTCTTCCTCTTAATACGAGTAAGTTTTATGTGGTACTAAAATATTAACTTAACATCAATAAGTAAGTTGTTCATTGTTATAGTGTTTAACATTTGTTTTTTAATAGAATAAGAAGTTTATTTAATGGGCTTTTTTAAATCTCCTGAATTGAATTATTTGATCAATTTAATTCTTCTTTTACGAAAGCTTTTTTGCACGTTCATCACGACTCAAGCCTAGATTCGCTGCCAACCGTACAAATAAAACTGTAAAAAAAAAATGTTAACTTATTTAAATATTTACTTAAAATTCTAGTTTGAGTATGCCTTGATTAAATGAGCCTTAATCTTAAACAGTAATCTACTTATCAGCATTTAATTTAAATATATTTCTTATTATTGGGTTACCACGTTTGAGAATTTACTTTTGAGCATGCATAATCTTTTGACCTATTTATCTTTTCTTCTTTTGACTTTAATGTCATAGGTAAAAGATAATGTTTAGGAGAAAACTGGATGTTCATATCAAGAATAGTGGCAGACTTTATATGAGTGGTGGTCGCTTAGCAGATCCAACCGAGGTCACTCGGTTTTGTAGCGTCTTAAGACACGCTAAATTTCGATCAGACCACCAAAATTGCTTTAAATTTTGATTGTGGATTTGTATTTAAAGAAACAATTTCAGAATAAAATTATCCTTTAGTTACATTTATAGCATAAATGTTATAATTTATAAATTAATCGTTAAATAAAAGGAGAGAAATGTTACATTTTCAAACAATAAGTATTTATTATTTGTTTTGAAAAGTACTATTTAAAGACATTGTTTTATAATATGAGGGATTTTATAATATTATTACAGGTGACTGTACTTTATGTACACAAAATGTGTGAAAGAAACCCTCGAACCATCGGCCTTGTTTGCTGAAAACCCGAAAACATATTTACATAATGGACACAGCAGCTTTTGAGAACACATCGTTTTCTCTTTATTTTACGCCATATTTGTGTGTTTATTCAATGTTTCCTAAATCCCTTCATAATGGTTTGCGGTTATTATATATTGAATGATGTTATGATATTTTAAACCTTACTTCTTTCAATTTTAAGTATTTGTTATTAGATTGAAATATAATAATCATGTTTTAAATCTTTAGTTTTGGAGTCTCTCTTTTAAGACTTTTGTATTGAAGTTCTGATTGGCAGTCATTTTATGCTGATCTGTCGTATTTCAAAATAGGTTGTTAATATTAATTTTCAACATACTTGCTCGTAAAGTGAGCCTTATTCTATTGAATTTAGAACTGTAAACTGGGCTATAAGTCACGTGTGCATAATATATTATACCCTAGTTTATAATATAATGAATCCTACAAAGTTGAATTGTACCTTAGTGCAAATTACATGCGAGTAAACAGAGCATATTTATTGATCCGGGTTATACATTATATACTATTATAGTTGTCTTTGTTAGTTCCACTTAACGCACTAGATGGCGTTGATTGTCTTTTAAATCGCGCATAAACTGAAATAAATAAAATTATGTATACTTGTTTTAAGGTTGTTAAATTGTTCTCAAATAAAGAAAGTGGTTTCCTATAAAATACATTCGTATGAGTGGTTTCAATAGTGATGTAATAGTATATTATGTAACAAGTGAGCTAAGTTGCTAATTACAGTCGAGGTTGTGATTTGAGCCCGAGCCGTAGGCGAGGGCTTAATAATGAGCCAAGACTGTAATTAGCAACGCTCACGAGTTACATACGACGTTTTTCAACACACTTGTGAGTAAAAAACAGACATACGTGGTCATAAAATAACAAACACACTTGATAACAAAGCTGTGAATTGTGATTGAAAAATGGCGCCGAACCTCGCGCATGCGCGTAGGTTTTTTTTTCCGCCAAATGTGTCAATGTCTGTATAGCATATACAGTCTATTTTAAGTGAAAATGTTTAATTTGGAGTGGTATATGCAAATATTTTAATATTTTATAACAAATTATTGTACATACATACATACATAACTTCACGCCTGTATCCCGTATGGGGTAGGCAGAACACCAGAGGTAAGAAAACCATCTGATGTCACGTTTGACAAATTTGGAGGCATTATAATAGTGAAGAGAGACTATTGCAGTGACAGGGGGTCAGCCTATCGCCCACAAAAAAGCCTCCCATAACACCTCGGTCCCTTAACTGACTTTTACAGTATGCCCGGGAAGAGAAGCAGCTGGCACATTCTATGTTTTTCTTTCGCTCCCAGTCCGGCATAGAAGCAACAAATTATTGTAAATTGTGAATAATTTGTTTGATATACAAATTTGTTTTACTAATATAAGGCGCAAACATTTAAAAATGTATATGGATTTGAAGTGGAATAAAATATCTGTGTTGTTTCTGAAAATATTTAATGTATAACCCGGATCAATAAAATATGCTCTGTTTACTCGCATGTAATTTGCACAAAGGTACAATTCAACTTTGTAGGATTCATTATATTATGCACTAGGGTATAATATAATGAATATAATATAATGCTTCCTAAACCCGTGTGCTTTCATCTTCGACCTCATCGTCACTTACCATCAGGTGAGATTGAGGTCAAACGCGGGTTTAGTCACTTATAAAAAAAATATATATATATTATGCACGTGTGACTTATAGCCCAGTTTATAGTTCTAAATTCAATAGAATAAGGCACACTTTACGAGCAAGTGTGTTGAAAAATATTTTCAGAAACAACAAAGAGATTTTATGACCACGTATGACTGTCTTTTACTCACAAGTGTGTTGAAAAACGTCGTATATAACTTGTGAGCGTTACTAATTACAGTCTCGGCTCATTTTTAAGCCCTAGCCTGTGGCTAAAATCACAGCCTCGACTGTAATTAGCAACTTAGCTCACTTGTTACATTATAATACTATTTTTATCTAAATATGTACTTTAATAATCTAGACTAGGCTAACATTTAATTTAAAATGTTCATCATACTGGACATTCAAAAGAGAAAATCTTTCGATGAATTCATTCAAAATTAAAAGTAAAATCTAGGAAAGCAGCTGCTTTTAACAAGATTGGTAATTGGTGCTTGCTTACCCATTTCTAGGAAATGATTCGGTAGCGGTTTAGATTTAAGGCCAATTTCGTAATAAATCCGCTTCTACTTCCAACCATGCTATCATGCAGAGCCATGTTTTCTAAACTTTTACGGATATAGATGTGCTTTTCATCGTATTATTTAAAGTAAAAAATACACATTTTGAACTAAGTATCTTAAATTTTCACGCTTTATAATTTTAAGCTTTTTATTTATTGAGTATGATTTTTATATTTCATTTCGAACAAGTGTTATGAATCCGGTCAATTTAAGACAAACAAATATATTCAATTAGTGTAATTTTTGACTCTTCATACGCACAACAGAGTTTAATCTAATTAATATAATAATTGTCCAACAGATTAATCGCCCTGTCGCGTCAGCAGCCAATGTTTAAGATTCGTTGGCGGTCCCAAGTGGTGAGGGCATCCCGTATGGGACCGCCGACGCCAGTCCCTGCGGCATCATTTGCATTCGACCGACTACCCGGTCGTGTATCAACTATCTGTGTCTTAATAGTGTTTACTATCGCACACATTTTGCTATAGTAACCATCACATCACCTAGTAGAAGACTGTGTAGAGATAAGAAAAACACAAATTAGTGACCGTAGATGATCGTTATGAAAACTACATTGAAAGTGCAAATGTGAGTGTAATTTTGATGTGGATTGAGTTTGAATTAGTGTGCTTTGGTATTTTAAGAGGTATGTTTGAATTTGACTGTTCTGTCTATTAAAAACCCGATGTTTATTTTTTTGTAAGGCACAGCGAGTTACTGTTAAAGTCAGCCATAAATTATGTTCACTATGCAATTTTCGTTATATTCGTTATTATATTTGTATTTGAAATGGCCTGAATCATATGTTTTTGATTAAAAATATTTATCACATGTTCTAACAAATAAACTAGGCGATTGATAATCTTTGATGTTGAGTTCATAGGACAATGAAATTACTATGATTTAATGTATTTACGGGATTCTTACCACGATTTTTGATTTTATTATCGCACGTCCATCGTGATAACAGCATCAAAATATCGGACGTGCGAAAATAAAATCAAAAATCGTGGTAAGAATCCCGTAAATACATTAAATCATAGTGAAAATAACCGCGATAGTTTAAAACAATTAATGAAATTACTGTTTTTATGATGTAATTAATGTACTTAAAAAAGAGTTTAAGAAACTCATTTTTGTAATCTTAAAGCAAAAGCTTTAATCCTTTAGTTTATATGTAAGTAGGTAATACTTAATATTGTTAATGTTTAGAAGTCACCGGCCTGTGTTTTCAGTGTAAAAATGTGAGTGTTTATATAGGTATAATAGGGAATATGGCAATGGCACACGTTTTTTAACGGTAGTTTTTAAATGTAATCTCTACTCGTTATATGGGAATATTGCTGATAACAATTCCAATAAAGACTCTAGAAGTTATACTTTACACATTAGTTCATAAAAAAGACGCCATTAAAGTTTTTCTGTTTTAAGTTTTTGTTTATTTAAGTTATAATTTACGTCAATCGATCGTCCATCTATAATTAAACATGTTTTAGTCATAACGTAATAAAACAATTTCACCGAAAAAAAATCATCTCAATAAAGTCTTTAAATATTATAGATGCGTTAAATGCCTCATTAAGGTCATTCGACGCACGAAGGCAATACATGTATCACTAATAAATATCATGAATAAAACTTATCCAAAAATATATTCCAATAAACAATTTTACTTACTATAGCCTCCACGAGTGAGCACTAGCAATAAATAACTTTCTGGTAGCCTATTGAATAACTCACATTTCCATGTTCTTTTTCATATAAAACGTCTAAGATAACTTACATAGAGCATCACTAAGACGTTATATATCATATACGAGTAGATAAAATACCACCAATAAGTTTACAACTCTAGCAAAAACTAAATACATTTCAACAAAATATATATTTAATATCTTAATTATTCACCAGAATTTTGTCTCATTCAATTAGACGAGAAATTCAGCTTAAATAAAAAATCTCGAAACACCGTTTATAAGTAAACCAAAATATTCTAAAATTATCACATCAAATTATCTCATAAAATGGTCTCAAAGGAGATAAATTATCTGTGACGTACCTACTACGAACGCAATTTTAATGTCAAGTACGCAGACTTAAAGGCTGTTAAATGTCAATTAGAAGTTTCAGCTCGCACGCACCCTGTGACACACCAATTTATTAATACATACACAACTCAACCCTAACGAAGAAGCTGTGTTCATCGGAACGTACGTACTTGCTTTACATCAATCAGTTACAAAATTGTATTTGACTTAAGTATATTTTCGAAATAAACATAATAAGCATATATTTCTTTATAAATATAAAGTTGATACGAGCACCGCATTAGCCTAATTGTAAGTGTCATTGAGTCCTGCGTTTCCAACTTTAGGCTTTAGACACGATTGCCTTTGATGTTGACCGTACTTTCCACTTAATCAGATCGCTTTGTAATAGCGACTTAATTAAGTATACAGGGTGACTGGTGGGTCACTTTCGATATTCAAGGACTTGATAGTTTGAGATATGTTTTATAGTTTATTTTTATGTTTTATATTTTATACATATATAGTTATGTTATACTATATAGTTTTATACATGAAGAGAAAAAATAAAGTAATAAATAAATATAAATTATTTACTTAGTAATTTTTTTTTGTTATGAGATATTTTTGAATTAATTTTAATTTTTTCTTGCTGTAATATGTCTGTGTTTGTAGGTCTCTCTTATGTCAAATTAAGAAACTTCAAACTCTCAGAATAAGGGAGTGTAAGGGTGTTACCACATCAATCGATCGATCGTCGATTGAGGATCGATGGTAGAATGGATTTCGTCGACGTCGATCGATAGTTTTTTACTAGATCAATCCGATCAGAAAAAACCGATCGTGTTGATCGAGATCTAGTAACACCCTAATGTCTCATACGGCCCATTACCTACCCAGTCATAATCCAGGATCCTAAAAAAACTCTAGTACAATTAACATTCTGTTTTTGTACTTTTCTCCAAAGCTATTTCAATAGAGGAATTCTAAAAACATTTGTAAACAATATACCAATATCTGGGAATGGGTTTCTAGATGCAACCAGTTTCCGCCCGCGACATGGAATGGTCCTGGAATTTGTAGGTACTTATACATAACTCAACTACGTGTGAATGTGGGATAGTTTCATAATATTATTGTGTAGTTTTGTCGGAACCCTTTCTATTTTCAACCGACTTCCAAAAAAGGAGGAGGTTCTCAATACGTGTGTATGTTTTTTTTGTGTCTTTGTTACACGATATTTCGGACAATTATAAATCGATTTTAATGATTCTTGTTTCCAATAATTCAAAATAATTTCAAATTTTTGAAGAAATATGTATGAATTCGGAGAATGTTTATGATTATTGACGACATTGTAGTTCAACCAAAGTTTTGACGTGAAGTCAGTTTTTAAATGCTCTGCATTCGTTAATTATTATTCATTCCATAAAGATTTGGCTGAAATATAAAATCTGAAGGACGACCTTGTTTCAAAATATTTTGCTGTGAATTGAAATTATTCTTCCCTAAGCTGCCATTGCGGAATTAAACCTAACTTGCTCATATAATTTAAAGGATTCGTTCTTCAAAATGTTTGAACATTAAATGAAATGCTGAAATCGAGCCTGTTATTTGATTGGTTCGTTTTGATAACATCATACTTGGAACCTAGACGATTGCCTTGTGCAAATAGATTGACTCCAAGCTGTAATTATCAATGGAGTATAACCAATTCATAGTTATGTATAAAGGTACGCGCACACTATGTCGGGTCAGCGCGGGGCGGAGCGCGCCGCATCGCATCGCAAAATTTTTAACTATGCCGGGGCGCACCGCTGCGCAATAATCCGCCTGCGTCATTCTTATACATTTTATATGAAATGCTACCCTCCCCGCCGCGTCACAGTATGCGATAGTGGATATAAAATGTATCAAAGGCTCGCACGTGGATTTTGGCGCTGCGATGTGACCCGACAAAGTGTGTTAACAAAGTTTGCCTTCACTAAGCACGTTGTATCACGCCGGGCCACAGCGCATCATTGGCGGATTCGGAGTACATTCTGCATCCAGCAGTTGCGTCTCTCCTGTCCGCTTGCGATAGCACACAGTGACGGGGCGCTGAAAAATCCGCGGCAGATCATGCATAATCTGCAATAGTTCTTATAAAATGTATACGATTGGAGCAAGCGGATTTTTGCGTTGCGATGCGACCTGAGACATACTGTGCGCGTACCTACAATAATTGAGATATATATGATAAATATTTGAGACTTGAGCGAATTCATCTTAGAAGTTAGTGATACTTGTTACTAAACTGGTTATTTTATTCTTATTAAATTGTGACTATTCAATAATAACATTTTTGTTGGAACGAGATTCGTTTTTTTTAATTACTTTGATAACATGAATTGTTATAACAATTTAATTGTCATTTTATTAGGTGAAACCAAGTTATTGTTAAAATATAAGTAGATGTAAATTGTAAAGTACACCTAATGTAGCTAATATCGAAATAATACACTAATTGTAATAGAAATTATCAATAATTAAAATGTTTGTTACACTGAAATAGACAATCTTCATTATACACAAAATGTTTTATTTTCAATATATTCCTGTACAGTAAGAAAATGGTACTATACGTCCGTTAAACATTGAGTTACTTAGTATGAACTAAAGTGATAATTTATCATGAAACTAGATAACCTAATATGTATCATAAAAAAACTTTCATCAAACTATTTATACCATTTTTTTAATCTACACACAAAGGGACCAGGATTTTTATAACGGTGACTATAACGGCAATATCGTCTGATGGTATGAGACGATGTAGTCAAAGATGAAACAAGGTTTGAGATATGAATTGGACGTTTCCTGATCGGATTTACTCTATTGTATTTAAACCTGATGTTTCGGTATTTTTACATGCACGGTCCACCGTGACTAGAAATAAAAATCAAACATCAACTTCGTCTAAGAGTTCAAGGATTTTTTTTTAATAAAAGTCGCTTAAAAAACGTTATGAGTGTATTGCAGAACTTTTAATACTATTTTAAATAATATCCTTTGCAATTTACTTACACTGTGGATAACCTGCTTCCGATCTGAGTAACACCGACAATCCTCACAATACGAGCTGAAGAGAAGTTATGGTTATGACATGCTAGGGCTGTTGGAAACTTATTACAAATTCAGTTATGTTGTATATTATGAATTATCATACTATTTACGTATTTGAAACGAAAGACAATACAAAGTCAGCAAAGAAAATAAATAATATATACTTTCTTCAATACATATATTAAGGCTATTTACACAAACAAATTCCTCATTTACGATAATGTGAATTGTAGAAATGGTTTCATGATATGAGTAAGTAGCAGTTCGATCTTAGTGACGTTGCCGTAGTAAAATAGTTCGATTTTCACAATTTTCACATTCGTTTGCCTAAATATATCGACTCAGTGAAAAAAATTTATTCAGAAGTTGGATTACAATATTCATCGATTCAATATCGCTTAAGCAGTGTCAATGCCTATCAACTGAAGAGTCCGTTTCTTTGCATTTGTCAATTTGAGATGAATTTATATGTATTGATTAATAGATTGATTCATGATTTTTGAATATATAATTCTATTAACATAGTTATTATTTTTATTGAGCCAATTTATATTTTGTTAGTATTTTTCGCGTTATGCAAAATGAGAACCCATATCATTTGAAAGCAATTCTGCTTAAAGGAAGTCACAGACACAAATATTGTATGCGCTATTAATATACATTTATAATTTTTTAAGCCGTGTCATAAATGAGATGAAATTTTGCACATTTTTTCGGTAAGTCTGCTTTTACCCTGCAGGTTTTAATTTTCATTTAGCCTTTTCTTCGACAGGCTCTTCATAAAATTTTATGTGCTGTACGACGCTCGCAAATTAGAATACAGGGTTTTTTTAGTCACCATACAAATTTCATAGAAACGATTTTTGCAAAAAATGGTATGTTATTTTTTACAAGGAAAATAATGTATTCGCTAACATATTAAGCAAAGCAGGGTCATTCTAAATTATGAATGAATACCATTAAAACAAACACACTACGCGCTACTACAAAACATCTTGTAGTGCTACGTCGTAGTATTACCAATGAAATGACGCGTCGTAATTGCTGTGTTCACCAACAGCGAGTATTTGTAAAAACGTTTTGGTGCAATATTTTTAGTTTTTTGTACTGAGCAATACTAAAATAGATATGCAGGTACGTTTGTATCATATCAAAGAAAAACCAGGCTGGTGACGAAAAAATAACCTTGTATAAGTTTGAACGCAGATAGGATTAATATTAGAGAATGATAGGTCGATTTAGTCTTCAGGCGATATTTCATCAAATTAATGTTTAATTAGATAGTTTCAGTGTGTTACCTACACACTATGTTTTGACGACGAATATAATATAATCAAAGAGAAAATAATATTTTGCTACATACTGACTGATCTCGTTTGCTGGATTTTTATTATTCCCTACCTAGCACGGACAGTAGGTAATACCCGCGAGTATTAACCGACACGATCGTAAGGTTGCGTTTCCACTGACGACGCGGAGCTAAACGGAGCGGAATTTAAAAAGCGGAAATTACAGACAATCAATTTCACCTAAGAATTGGTTCCTTATAACACTCCCATTTCTAGCTAGTGATGACTCATATCAAAGTCTATTGCTTACATTTAAAGTTTCGCAACAAAGTATTTCTTGTATAATTCCAAAAGTAGGTATGCTAATATGTTTCAGATACAAAAAATATATTGTATCTCATTTTTAGTGAACTGTACCTTGTTTGGATGAGAAATAAAGTTTTTTAAACCTAAAAATGTGATTTATTTATTTAACTATCGCAGCGTAGGTAGCAGAAGACAAAAATAGTTATTTCCGTTTTCCTAAAAATAATATACCTACATTAATTTGAACCAAATAGAAGAAATGCATTCAAATAAATGGTAACCCGAATTACACAAACGTCATTCAAGAAAAAATATTGATCCGAAAATGTTTATTTCCTTCTAAAATGTTTGGTTGACAATTTGAAGCGGCTGGCCGGCACGGCGGCGGCCACGGCGTCGCGTCTAAACAAACAGCTCGATCGACGTCGACTGTTCCATTCGTCCGTCGATTGTTCCATTCGTCCGTCGACTGTTCCATTCGTCCGTCGACTGTTCCATTCGTCCGTCGACTGTTCCATTCGTCCGTCGATTGTTCCATTCGTCCGTCGACTGTTCCATTCGTCCGTCGATTGTTCCATTCGTCCGTCGACTGTTCCATTCGTCCGTCGACTGTTCCATTCGTCCGTCGACTGTTCCATTCGTCCGTCGACTGTTCCATTCGTCCGTCGATTGTTCCATTCGTCCGTCGACTGTTCCATTCGTCCGTCGACTGTTCCATTCGTCCGTCGACTGTTCCATTCGTCCGTCGACTGTTCCATTCATCCGTCGACTGTTCCATTCGTCCGTCGACTGTTCCATTCATCCGTCGATTGTTCCATTCGTCCGTCAACCGATGGCGTCGATCGATTGGTGTGGTAGAAACTATCGATCGACGTCGACTGTTCTAATCGTCCGTTGATCAACGGTCGTGTCGAATTGGTGTGGTATCACCCTCAGGCAGGTCAGCTGTGTGTTTTTTTGTGATATTCACTGAACAAGGAATGCTCTTTGGAAAAAAATTGCAGAAGACTTTCAGGAATCTAAAAAAATATCTTATTTATATCATGATATTGTATGTATAATTATTATAATTAAAATATTGTCTGCTAAATAAGCATAAAGCCTCCTAAATTCCCTTTGTATTTAAGCTATATATTTACTTACTTTTTATTGCATACCATGATGGAGTAAATACTTTAAAGATATAATGCTATTGTAGCAAAATCGGTATTATTGCTATATAGCAGTTTTTCCGAACTACGGATTAAGAACTTGTGATATGAGACTAGAATAGAAAATGGGTAATTTCTATAGACATGAATGCTTTTACAGAATAGGTACATACATAAAGCGTACATTGCGTAATTTTAATAAAAATGCATACAATTATTAGTAATTAATTAATTATTAATTACAAACGTTCTATCCTTACAATTAAAAAAAAAGAAAAAATTACGAAAAATCTAGACGTCCATTTTGTCTGAAATAATCTCAAAAAATTCTAAATTCAAAAAGTTTTATTCATCTTAGGAATTTTAAAATTCACTTAATAACATCATCATTTACTTCGATTTTCACTAGTTCTTGAATAAGATATTAAAGTAGACCAAGTGAATTGTCTACTGTTATATCTCATTCAATGTGTAATGATATAATATGCTATTTTCGAATATGAATCAAAGCACATATTTTATTTCATAGCTCTTAGTAAAAAGGCATTTTAAATTCGTGTTGAATATAAAAATCCACTAAAATCGAACTTTCAAATAGTTGCAAACATAAGGCACTGTGAATGAACATGTACTCGAACTCTCATACTACGAGTAGACAAAGTAGTACGGATTGGCTGTAGATTCACTTAAAACAAGATATATTATCGTTGGGTGCTCGAGGATAATTAAACAAATAGACCTCGGATCTACTCAACAGGAAGACATAACGCTGCGAACAACAATGAACAGACACCCTTTTATACATGTGTCAGTGTTGGGAGGATTGCCATTAGTAAAACTTATCCCTATAATTTGGCAAATTCGTGTGTATTTAGTTACATAATGATTTCGGTTCAATGTTGCTTTTTCTGGTTTTAATTCTATCATATCAACATATAGACATAAGACGTCGAATAGGTGTGGTTGATTTCCAAGTTCATAAGCCACCATTGCAACTGCCAAATCACTTAAATGCTTTATTTGAAATATATTCTGTTACTTCATAGTAACGGAAGTTACGACCATATAGTGGAAGCTAAATGTGATGAATGACTGAGTGACATTCGATTGCAGTGCTGCGGTAATGACTTGAATTACGAAGCTGGCAAGTGACGTTGATTTGATTAGTAAGGCTGGCGCGCGGACGAATCCCTACTGGCATTTAATAAGACCTTACTATTATTTGATTAAGCATTGTGATTGTACCTGTAGTAATGTAAGTGATTGATGGAACACACTTTTGAATTTGGTTGGAGATGGCCAGGTTTTATCTAAGCCCCTTGAATCATTTCTAAATAACAGCAAAGTGGGTTTTCCACTTCTATCTTCTTTGGCGTATATGTATATGTATATTAAAACTTAGTTACACTTGAATTGATAAAACGCACAAACACAAATTATGAAATCAAAAATAGTAACGTAAGTAAGAAGTTAACGCGAAACAAGTATCATAAAAACTAAACTTCATGGTTAAGTTTCAGGTTTGGTTAGTTTGTGTGTAAGTTGTCTGTAAATCTATGCCCACGTGTTTTATTCTATACAAGGTGTTCTTTTTGATATCCAATAACTTAAAGGTTTTGTTCCTTACTAAAAATTTATA
Organism: Stenoptilia bipunctidactyla; assembly: GCA_944452665.1. Classification (NCBI taxonomy): domain Eukaryota; kingdom Metazoa; phylum Arthropoda; class Insecta; order Lepidoptera; family Pterophoridae; genus Stenoptilia; species Stenoptilia bipunctidactyla. The sequence goes on from OX101726.1 coordinate 18,591,482, forward strand.
CTTTTTGCCAAAGAATCAAGAGTAATCATCCACAGCCAGTAGACGTTCGCTGCTGGATATAGGCCTCCCTTAAGGATTTTCATGTCTCTCAGTCCCGCGCCGCCCTCATCCAGCGTTTACCGGCGACTTTGACCAGCTCGTCCCTCCGTCGGTCCATCTTGAGGGGGGCCTACCTATGCTGCGTCTCCCAGTATGCTACTCTCCGTTTCTTCCGCTACTCGAGAACTTTTCTGTCCCAACGGCCATCTGTTCTGCGAGCCATGTGCCCTGTCCATTGCCACTTCAGCCCTGCAATCCTTCAGGCTATGTCGGTGACTTTGGTTCGCCTGCAAATCTCCCCATTCCTGATTCGATCCCGCAAGGAAACTTCGACGATAGCCCTTTCCATTGCCCGCTGAGCGACTTTAAGCTTGTTTATAAGGCCCATAGTTAGCGACCATGTCTCAATGCGGTATGTTGATCACTGGCAACCCACACTGGTCAAAAACGTTTGTCTTCGGACACTGCGGTATTTGGGACGAGATTTCACGGAGCTTCCCGAACGCTGCCCAGGCGAGTTGGATTCGACGATTGACTTCTTTCTCAAAGTTGGACCTACCTAACTCGATTTTATGTCCTAGGTATAGATAATCGTCAACAACTTCGAGCGTTGTTCCTCCAACTACCACTGGAGCAGGTGCAACATGGACGTCCGACATGATCTTAGTCTTATCCATGTTCATTTTAAGACCCACTCGCTGCGAGGCTCCACTGAGGTCATCGAGCATTTTACTCAGGTCCTGCAAGGTCTCAGCCATGACTACGATGTCATCCGCGAATCGAACGCTGCGGTAAACAGCTTAGGTGATATAACGTCGCCTTGCCTGATGCCCCGCTGCAGTTCGATAGGCTTTGAATTCTGATCCTGAAGACGGACTGACATAGTGGCGTTTTTGTACAAAAACATAAATCGATAGTCAATGTGGTCTCGATCAAATCGAAGGTTTTCTCATGGTCCACAAACGCCAAGCAAAGTGGCTGATTATACTCCTCCGTCTTTTCTATAACCTGCCGCAGCGTGTAGAAGTAGTCTATGGTGCTAATGCCTTTTCGGAAACTGACTTGTTCGGGAGGCTGGAAGTTGTCAAACCTGCGTGCGAGACGGTTCGTAATGACTCTTGAAAACAGCTTGTATACTTGGCTCAATGCAACGGGATATACAGAGCGTTGTTAAGTGGAGCCAAGACAATAAATTAGAATTCAATGTCGACAAATGCTCTGTATTGTCATATACTAAATCTCATTCTCCAACCCATATAAAATGGAGGGCACGCCACTCCAAAGAATTACAGAGGTAAGAGATTCGGGAGTCATTTTTTTGTCCAATGTGTGCTTCAGAAAACATATTGAAGCAATATGTAAAAAGGCTTATCGCAATCTTGGGTTGATTCTACGTCAAGCAAATCAATTTACAAATATTATGGCTCTTAAAGCATTGTATGAAGCATTGATAAAAAGCCACCTGCACTGCAATTCATCCATTTGGTCTCCACATGAGGATAAATATAAGTTGATGATGGAGCGGATACAAAATAAATTTTGCAGATTTCTTTTCAAGAAAATGTATCATGTATACCCTGGATACCCACTGTTGTATCTCACCTTATTTGTCCTGGGCATGGTGGGGTATTACCGACTAGAGACAAGGAGGGAGGTAGCTCTTGCTGCATACCTATTTGGGGTCCTTCGTGGCAAAATACACAACCCAGGCGTACTTGAGTGTATGCAGCTCTGTGTGCCGGATAGGTACGTGGGTAGACGTCGGCAGTCAGCGCTGTTCCTAATACCTCGCGCGCGCACCGCACTGTTACACCGCGCACCATTCACGCGAGCTTTGCGGACGCTCAACACAGTGTCTGATCGCGTAGATCTGTTTTTTTGTTCACTGAATGAGTTCACTCAGGCAGCGTATTATGTGTGTAGTTATATTGTAGTTACCTAATTGTTATCATTGTTTGTATTATATTTGTTGGTTTTGTTTAAATTGTTGTGTTGTTTAAGAAAATTGTTTATTGGCAACGCCATTGTATTAGTTAAGCACCTGTAAGGATGGCTGTATGTTTGGATGAAATAAATAAAGTAATGGGTCTGAAGTTCTTCAAAAGGGGTTGTTTCACCTTTTTTGTAGAACAAGGCCACTATGCCTTGAAGCCACACTTTGGGCGTTTCGCCCTCGAGGCTGATGGAATTGAACAGCTTCTTAAGGGTCTTAATTCTGTAATTACTTCATCACCCAGCGCCTTGTTGTTGATAAACTCGTACAGGCTGACGTCTGGGATATCTTCGGTATAGTGTCGGGTTAATTTGGCTCGTGGGTCTTTTGCCATGTTTTGAACATGTTGTCGAGTATAACTGCCCATAGAACTTTTCAACTTCCCTCAAAAGATCGGGTTTAGATGAAACAACCCTGCCGTCGTCCGTTTTCAACTTCGTCAGTTGGTTCTGCTTCGTAGACAAATCTCTCGCAAAGACTTAGAGCCCTTGTTTTGCTCGATAGCCGACCGGCGTATGTCGCGTTTTAGGGACTTGGAGATTTGTCTATTAAGCCGCCGATACTGAGAAGCATCTTCTGGGGACTGCAGGATCATTGTGCGACTTTCTTCTATGAGTTTGAGATTTTTTCGGTTCCTTTTGCACGGCGGGTTTTAAAGAACTTAGACCGTGCCGTGGAGACAGTTTCCACAAACCTCGATGAACTCGCCGAGGCATTCAAAGCGGTTCTGCAATTCCAGCTGAAAGCTTTCGGGGTTTTGGATCTAGATGGGTGCAGGATGAAGTATAGAATTTATCAGTTCAGATCGCTCCAGTTTTGGATTCAGACTCAATGTACCTCTTACCCTGCGGTGATCGCTACCGATGTTCACGGCATTGATTACAGAGAGTTACCAAAGAATATGTGGTTCAATAGTGCATACTTTCCAAGATATCATCACTCGTAATATAATGAGTTCATAAATAATCACCCTTGTAAAATCTCTTTAACATTCATTCAATAGACGTGTGTTACTGAAGCCATACAATAAACAACAAAAACATTTTATACGTTGCACACAATGGACAACGTAAAGTTTAACTGTACCTGCGCGTAGCGATAAAAAAAAGGGTAGAAAATGCCACCCTCAGCCTGAGCCGTGCGCCCCCCACCTAAGAAATGGCCCAGTACACGTGGCCATTTCTTAGCCCCACTCATAGCCTGTACAGCCGCAGTAGGTCCCCTCACCCAGCACAGCTGGCTATCGGGAGGGAGAAGGTGTCTCCTTCTCCGCCCCACCCTCCGCCCAGCCAATCCTATAACCTTACCCAAAAGCTAACCTATAACCTATCCTAAAACCTAACCTATAACGTAACCTAACCCAATACGACGGCCCGGACGCCGAAGCAATCCAAGACCGCCGACCCCAGAGCATCCGGTGCACGACCGGAACTTGCCGCCTCTGTGTCCTCATCGGTCCACTCTGCTACACAGAAAGGTACCGAGAGGACCACCCCGGGAAACTTCTCTTTTAAACGACCTCGTGACAATAGAAATTTTAATAGGAATTGTAATATATAAGTAGACATTTCAAATTGTGACATGTAAAAGGGCAGTGAGTTGCCCGCGAAACCGCAGTGCCGCCGTGCCTTTTTGCTAGCCGCATAACAGCAGGTCCATTTGACAGCGACGTGACTTCACAAAGTTTTCTTTGGCAGTTCTTTTCCATCACATATTTAATATTTTTGAAACTGCAAATAAAAGTCATGTATATGTCGCAGTCATCTGGTTGAATTAGCCACTCAATTGGACGCCTAGGCCGAATCAACGGCCTAGGTCGATAGTTGATTGAACACGAAACACTCAACGCTTAACAACTTGGCGTGTTGAAAGTTAGCCCTTTGAAGATGGCTGACCAAAATTCAGCCAAGTGATTTAAATTTGGTACAGTTTTGGATAAAGTTATAAAACAAGTAGGTCATGGTAAAATTATCTGTCATGACGGAAAAACCAGTCAAGCAAAATTTTTTTTTATTAGATTTTTTTTTATTTATTTCAATTACCAGGAAATGAAATCCATTGTGGCGCATCGCCGGGTGCTGACACACCACGCTCGCTTCGCTCGCTCGGCTCGCGCGTAAATATAAATATCATAAATATAATAAAATAAGTTTCGTTTTAATGTTTTAATATTTAAAAAAATATATATCGGTTCTTATATAAAAACTATTAAGTATCTTCTTTTAAGGACGACTATTGAATACAATCACAACTTCCTAACCAAACATCATAAATTTAACAATATCCAATTTAACTAAATGGCTAAACAACGTTTAGCCAACTGGTTAAACGTTGCGATCAACGACTTGACTAATTGTCCTTAAGCCAGTTGAAACGGCCTAGGCGTCCAATTGAGTGGCTAATTTAACCAGTTGGCTACGACATATACACGACGTCTAAGGATTCCAGAATGTTCTCACATTTTAATATACTGATAATTTCATATAATACGATATATTCTGTCAAATTGATTTCTGTAAAAGTTGTCTGACGAATAATCAGCATTCTTAATGATAAAGCATTTCAGTTTCAAATAGGCTTAAACTTTTTAATATATTTAACTGTTTCAACGTTTAACTTATTTATTATTCTTATCATTTAATTAAAACTTTGAACTCAAAAATTGTAAGTCAAATTAATGTTCAACATCTTCTATTTATTTTAAGTAAGTATTTCGAATTTAATTCTGAGATCAAAAAAACAGTTTCATTGTTTCGAATGGAAGCCAAGATTGGGGAATCGAACGTTCCTACGTAGCTAATGAGTTGTTCCAAAGTTTACAAAATCAGCAACTGCAGACTTAAAGCAAATACGAAAGCTTAACAGTTTGATCAGAATTTCAGTTTGAAGTTTTCATTAGAAATTTTCTCTTCTCGTAAACTTAAATGCCTTTAGGGTTCTCTGCAGAACTTGTTTCTTGCACCACTTGTTTCGTAAAAGTTAAACGCACAAGTTGTAAAACCGAGATGTGATTCTTGAACGTATAGGTACATGCGTTGGAAGAAAGGCTTTTATTATTCCAAACATTATACGCAAACTTTTATTAAATGCTTGCTAGAAAAGTTTTTAGTTTAGCGGCTCTGATGCAAGTTCTTAAGCCTGTACAGCCTTGCTTGGGCGATATCATAACTAGGTACATCAAGTTTTTATCTTTAGCAGAGTTTCTGTGCTCATTCTAAGACATCTGCATTCATATTTAACATAAACTTTACAATAAAGAATAATTATGACAAATGTGGATGTCATACATACATACATCACCTCACGCCTGTCTCCCTTTGGGGTAGACAGAGGTAAGGGAACACCAATTGCTTCGATCCAGACATACCTCTTTCGCTTCCTCCATCATCATTAATCTTTTCATACATGACCTCCGGTTACTGGTACTTTAACTAGGTCCTTTTTAAGAACTTTGCCGATTTGATTGGCATACGTTCGCCTAGGGCGGCCCCTTCCGACAGCACCATCCATTCTTGTTCTGTACACCTCTTTCGTAAATCTACTTTCACTCACCCTTTCCAAATGCCCAAACCACCGTAGCATACCCTTTTCAATCTTAGTCACTACATCTTCTTTCAATCCGCATCTCTTTCTCATTTCACTGTTGCGCACCCTATCACTCAATTTCAGTGCACAGATACTCCTCAAAGCTCTCATCTCCACAGAATTAATCCTGCTTGCATGTCTCTTCTGCCACAACCAAGATTCACTACCATGCATAAGCTTACGGCAAGACGAGCCTTATTCGGTATGATTTTGCTTGCCATAGAGTATAAGGCATAACACAATTTCTTGCTCTGACCATCTTTTCTATATCATCGTCATACTTTCCATACTCAATTTAATATTAATATTTAGGGACTTATGGTGTGGATCTTCAGTAACAAGTGGTTTTTCACAGGGTGATACATGGCAACTTTCGTTGCAAAAAATTTAATCCAGAAGCCTACCATTTTGATTAAATTCATTATTGTATTGTGACAGAGATGAAAAGTTCATAAAATCAGAAGTTAAATTGGCTAAATTATTTTTAATATTTGTTATTAAATTCATAGAATTATTATTATTAATCTTCCAGTTGGCATAAGTCACATTAAAATCACCTAGTGCTGTGAATATATCATTGGGATTGTTTAGAATAAGTAGAGTAACTCTGTCATAGAAAGAGTCTAATAATGTTTCATGATTGTTACTGTGAGCTATGTATGTACAAATAATATGCAAGTGGCGAGTGGATGGGGAGGGTGCGGCGGCGCCGGCTGCGGTGGGGTGCGCAGCGGGGTCGTGGGCGGCGTCGGCGGCGGTGGCGCGCTCGCTCGCACACTCGCACGCAGCGGCACGGACACCCACACTAACTGTATCGTCTATGACCCACACTTCCTCGGTCGGTGGCGGCGCGCGCATTTCGTGTCGCTGCCATGCACGGAGTTCCTTCCGCACGGCCAACCATCACATCCCCGCCTTTCTCCCGGTCGTTGTCAGTGCAGCGGTCACATCTAAAAACTTCGTAACGGTCGTCTACATACTCAGAATTATAAAAGTTATTATTTAGCCAAGACTCAGTAATGCAAATTATGCCGTAACAGTTTAGTAGAACAGCTTCAAAGAATTTGTGAGATTTAGTTCGTAAACCCCTCACGTTTTGATAATAAATAGAAAGACTTGTATTACGACCAGGAAAGGGTTGATAGAGCAAGACACGATTACATCTTGAGTGACAATTTATTAACAAATAGAAATAGTTTATATAGTAAAATATACGTGTATAATTAACCTTGTAAGCAATATTTTATCTTATCTAAAATGTAGTACCTTTTTTTTTATAAATTATGGATGGGACTTTTGTCTTCCATGCCACCTGATGTTAAGTGAACATGAAGACTAAGGTGGTACACGTCCATCCACAAGAAACCTATTCACTCGACGCTTAAAAGTACTAGGACTATACTGGTCAGGGAAAATAGACGCAGGCAGTTCATTCCAAACCTTGGCGACCCTTATCAAAAAGAAACTGTCAAAGCGCTTAGTTCGACTTTTCGGAATATCTACCACATACGGATGGAAGTTCTGTCTGCGTCTAGTAGTCCGATGGTAAAAGGGTGAGGGTTCAATTTGTTCAAACAGAGCACTGGCGCACTCACCAAAATGTGTCCTGTAGTACACGGTTAAACACGCAACCTTACGACGATGCTCTAAGGTCTGCAGTTTTTTGGTTGTAAGGTCGACGTCATTAATTAGTTTACGGGCTCTTCGGTCAACGGAGTCCAGCGCTTCTAGTTGATATTTGGCTGAACCATCCCAAAGATGACTGCAGTACTCTATGCATGATCGCACTTGAGCTGTGTATAAGTTAAGAATCAGTGCAGGGCCGAAGTACCGCCGTACCTTCGAGATGATTCCCAACTTTTTCGAAGCTACTTGAGCCATGGACACAATTTGTTGACCGAAGTTTAAACTGGATGTTACAGTTACGCCTAAAAGCCCTAGATGGTCAGTGACGGGGACAGCTACATTTTGGAAAGTGGGCGTAAATGTGAAGGTGCTCTTTTTTGCGGAGAATAGACACGCCTGAGTTTTGGACGCGTTGAATTTGACCAAATTCGACTCACCCCAATCGGATACTTTTCGTAAGGTCAAATCAACGCGCTCAATCATTGACTTTCTTAAACTCTGGATTTCACGGGGGCTCGCTCGCGCATTGGATACGTATCTCTCTACAACAGTGCTGTCATCAGCATAACCAATAATGCCCGGTGTTAAAAGGTCATTAATGTGCAGCAAGAATAATGTTGCAGAGAGAACAGATCCCTGAGGTATCCCGGCATTAATTGCCATTTGGTCGGAGGAGTAGCCATCTAAGACTACTCGAATTGACCGTTCCCTCAGAAAATCAGATATCCAGTCGCAGAGCCTAATCGGTATTCCATATGCTGGAAGCTTACTTAAGAGATCATCATGCCAGACCCTGTCAAAGGCCTTGGAAATGTCTAAGGATACCGCTATTGCTTCACCATGACCCTCCAAGGCCTCACTCCGTAAGTGAGTGGCATACACGAGAAGATCGCTGGTCGAGTGTCCGTTGCGGAAACCATATTGACTGTCGCTAAGGAGCTCGTTGGTCTCGAGGTATACCAGGAGTCGATTATTCAATACACGTTCCATGACTTTGCAAAGTATGGAGGTGATTGAAATTGGTCGATAGTTGACAGGATCGGCACGGCTTCCCTTCTTCGGTATTGGCTGTACGTTAGCAAGCTTCCAGGACTTGGGGACCTTACCCGATTCCAATGAAAGTCGATAGAGGCGCGTTAAAACGGGAGACAACTCAGCTGCGCAGCGTTTTGGGACCACTGCAGGAATTCCGTCTGGACCACTAGCTTTGTTCTCGTCTAGGTGCAGCAAGCATTTAAGAACCTCCTTTTGGCGAATGTGAACGGTACCCATTGTAGGTCCGAACTGAGGTAATTGGGGTGGGATTTTTCCTTGGCAATCTAGACGAGAATTTTCCGCGAAGATACTAGCAAATAAATCTGCTTTCTCCTTAGCAGTATGGGCCAGAGTACCATCGGGTTTCCTCAGTGGTGGCAGCGACGGGCGACAAAAGTTCGTTTCGACCGACTTGGCAAGGGACCAGAAAGCTTTACTTCCCGAAGGGTATGCTGCTATTCTGTCTCCGGTACGGCCTATGTGGGCAAAACGAGCTCTTTTGATCACCTTTTTGCAGGACTTAATTCCAGTTATTTCTAAATTATTTATACGTCCCTGTTACTCTTTATCCTGTAGCTGTTGCAATATTACGCTTGTATAATCCCATACCTCCAAAAGTTCCTTTCCATACAAGTTAAACTTTTCGGTGTTTATTTTGCTAGTAGATCTCAACTCTTGAAATTCCTTTTTTTAGGTAGTTTGTTCCGCGGTTATTGTTTGGAATTTCTCATTAATATCCCTAAATTATTGCCTAAACACGCTTAAATCTTGATGTAAGGCTTTTATTAGACTGTTAGTATTATTATTTTGAGTCTCTAGAGTTGAATTTATTGATTCTGTTAACATATTTTTCAAATCCAAAAATTTGCTTTTAGTGTAACAACCGCATTCTGGCGTTTTTTCGTACGTTGTGAAACATTACTGGAAACATCTTCTCTTGAGGATTTTTGTGTATCAGGCTGTAATCCAGAAGTACTAAGAGGCAGGCTCCTTTGTGAATTCATTTTTATTTATATTTATTAATTAATAAAAACAAATAACGTCTAGAAGGCGATCGAAGCGGGCGCAGGGTAAGTGAGTGGGATAGCTTTATCTCTGGTTGCTCTGGTTATGTTTCTATTGCAGAGTTTCCGAAGACACCCGAGTTGCTCGCGAGTTTAACGCCGACGGCACAAATACTTAACGTTTCGCATGCACAATCTTTCCTGAGAACTATTCAGCTAGTTATAATTTCGACACTATTTCGGACTCATAGGGTCCAAAATGCAATGTAGGAAATAGTTTGCAGCACAACAGATTATTGACCACGTCCAAACACACGAGAGTTGCTAGACATATCACTGCATTTGGTACTACAAAATGCCGAGGTAAGATAGAACAGGTATTTCCAAAATTACAATAATAAGCTAAAATCGGTTTATCTGAGTCATTCCCTTACCAATCAATGATTTATGTTGTTAGACGCGTCGCATTTATTTCATCCAGAATATCGTAGCCAATAAGTAAGTTTACACATCGGCGTCGACGTTGAAATACCTGCATCTTGGATCTGTAATAACGTGTAGTGTGGTATTAGTATTACCCGTGGTATTACCAATCGGTGATTATAGGTTTAGTTCTGCAAAATCAAAATTAACTTATATTTAAATTAAATTTCAAATGAAGATTTGAAATCATTTAAGCTCTTTTTCCTTCGAAAAATAGACTAAAGTTTCATTTCGATTAGTAAAAATATTATTGTTTCCTTTATTTAACACGAGAACAAGACCCTTTAGTATTTCGTAAACCCATTAGCAAACTCAGCGTTTAAATCAAAACTGGACACAGGAAGCGTCGAGACCCTATTACCAACTTTTAACGAAGTAGTAAACTTGATCCTAATCGAAATTTATTTTATTTGGTAACAGGGAAATGAGTTATTAAGCATTAGTGTATACAATAAGCATTTCCTTTCTTAGAATTAACAGGGAAACAAGGGTTAACATTTCAAATGAATACCAAAGATTAGTACAAAGTTACAACTACAGTATTCATATTAATAAACCAACGAGAGGCAAAGCTTGTCTTGACCAGATAATAAGTAATAACAGAGAGAGTGTTAGAGATATTTTATCATTATATTTTTCACATCACGATACGGCACAATATTGAATTATGACTTTAAAACATAAAAAGAAAACATTTACATCACGATATATAAAAAACGTGATCTAGGCCTCGAAAATATAGCAAAGTTTAAAAGCTACTCAGAGTCGTTATCATGGAAAGAAGTATATGATGAAATAGATACAAATAAAGCATTTAATAACTTTCATGATATGTTTATGCTGTTATTTCTTATGTTTTTCTACATATATAGTCAAAAAGGATAACCGTTGTACAAAACTCAAATGGCTCACTAAAGGTATTAGAAAATCTGCAGATTATAAACGAACACAGATTTACTTACTATAAAACAAGGCAAATAGTTGATAAAATAAAATATTTTAATTCTTCAGAAAATGTGTTGACATGGCAAATAAAAATTACAATATGACATTCATTAAAAGGGTAACAAATATAAGAAAAGCTATTTGGAATATCATTCAAAATAATGTGATTCCTGAACGTGAAACTACCAAATTAACTATTGATAAAATAACGTATGCAAATCCACTTCCCTAGCAGCTTTTAAATCAGTAAATGAAATAACTGAATGGTCAAATAAACGAAAAAAGATTATAGTGGTATTTTTGACATGAGCCAACCGCTCGATTTTGTATCACAAGAGAACCTATTAAAAACTAAAACTAAAAATATGGCATACGTGGGTCTTCCAACAAATGGATAGTTATTTGAAAAACAGATCACAATACGTTCAAATAGACCAGGGGATTTAATATGTTAATCGGATGTTAAATATAGGTGTACCTCAGGGACGTTTGCTGGGACCTCTCCTTTTTCTTCTCTATATCAACGACTTACCCCAGGTAACAAACTTTAATATGAAATTGTATGCTGACGATATTTCAATAGTTATTCCGAACAATTCTAATGTTAATTATACTGACGTTATTAATGATATTATTTCTGACATTTTAAATTGGCTTCAATCAAATAATTTGACATTAAATATCAATAAGACCAAATATATTATATACAATTTCATAATAGAGGAGCTAGACCTATGTGCCTTGTCATTGTTTGTAAAAATGAACAATTAATGGAAGCTAGTATTACAACATCGCTGGAATCAAATTTGACAATTTTTTGAGTTCGAAACCACACATCGAAAATGTTTTAAAATAAATAGATTTGCATATGCGCTATGAAAACTTTCCAAAATATCCAGTAAGGAAACAGCTCTCAAACTATCTATTTTAAGATATGGGGTCTGATAAAGCTTTTGTTGCACAAAAACAGTGCATTCGACCACCATCTGCAAGCCTTTATAAAATCAATGAAACTGTTAACATTACCAGGTATATATATTTTTGAACGTTATGTTTTTGTAAAAAATAACCAAAATAAATCAGATTGGTATGTAAAAAATAAAAAAAATTGTAATTTTAATACAAGATTTCCTAACAAAATGTATTTACCAGATATAAACTTAATAACTTATAAGATCAAATCGGTCCTTAAAAGATGGTTAATCGAAAGATGTTTTTGCTCTGTGAATGAATATTTAAATTTAAAAACTGTTGACATTAAACTCTCTTATATTTGTGATTAAATTAAAATTATTTTGTAACTAGATTAATAGGCTGACATTTCTGTATTCCTTTCTTAATTTTTAAAAATATTGCATGCTGTATGACAGTAAAATGTGTGATACAAATACTAATTTTCAACACACTTGCTCGTAAAGTGAGCGTTATTCTATTGAGTTTAGAACTATAAACTGGGCTATAAGTCACGCGTGCATAATATATTATACCCTAGTGCATAATATAATGAATCCTACAAAGTTGAATTGTACCTTTGTGCAAATACCATGCGAGAAAACAGAGCATATTTTATTGGTCCGGATTATACACTAAATATTTTCAGAAACAACAAAGAGGTTTTACACCACTTCAAATCCATTTACATTTTTAAATGTTTGCGCCTTATATTAGTAAAATAAATTTGTATATTAAACAAATTATTCACAATTTACAATCATTTGTCATAAAATATTAAAATATTTGCATTTACCACTCGAAATTAAACATTTTCACTTTAAATAGGCTGTATATGCTATACGGACATTGACACATTTGACGGAAAACAAAACCCACGCGCATGCGCGAGGTTCGGCGCCATTTTTCAATCACAATTCACAGCTTTGTTATCAAGTGTATTTGTTATTTTATGATCACGTATGTCTGTCTTTTACTCACAAGTGTGTTGAAAAACGTCGTATGTAACTCGTGAGCGTTGCTAATTACAGTCTCGGCTCATTATTAAGCCCTCGCCTGCGGCTCGGGCTCAAATCACAGCCTCGACTGTAATTAGCAACTTCGCTCACTTGTTACATAATATACTATTATAATCAAATACCTACTTAATTATAATTGTGGTAGTAGGTATTTTAACAATTATAATTGTTATATATTTTCGCAATAAAGATGATTTGGATGTTTTTTTTTTTTTTTTTGATTTTGATGTTTATCGAGTCACAAGATTGTTGTCGTTCTCCGTTGACATTGGCCGAGGTTAAGGACCCAGCCAGTTCTGCTAAGGACAAAACTTTTCTAAGCTGAATAGTGTCTAGGTTGGTTAGTTATTTAGTTCTCTGGTTGGTCTCTATATTACGAGAATATATAAAAACTCACTTAATTGGTAATTTATTTACTTTTAAGCATTGACACACACAATACACAGTTTCTTAGATAATCCTTAAAAATAACTTAAATCTTAATAGAAATGTATTTTATTAGGTCAAATGGATAAATGGTTACAAAGCTGGTTGGTATTTCTACCTTTCGAGAACTGTGAGCTATGTTTGCTTTCGTGGTTTGCTTGTACACCCAGAAGTGTATAGATAGATTAAAAATCATCCCACAAATTAAAAAAGCGGCTTCTCTACTGCACTACGAGGAAACAGTAGAGATAGCAGAGAATAACCGTATGTTGGACAACCAAAAAAATATATATCTTATCTAAAATATAATAACTAACACAATTAGATTATACGTTTACTAATAATCGATGGATCAAAGTTGTCCAAAACTTGGAAAAATAAACGTGTTTTTAAATCACAGAGTCACAATGTACAGTTCCTTACAATATCCTTAAAAATAACCTTGCAAATTGTAACTGCAGTGAAGTCGAGTGATGGGAATGAATATTTGCTGTGCCCGCATGTACTTTAAATTGCGTTTCCTTTGAGCTAGGTGTACAAAAGACGTCGTTTAGGGCTCATCCGCTGTGAAATACTCAAGATCTTTTTGATAAAGTATTATTTTAAAAAGTAACATTGCGAAGTATTGTCACCTTGCACTTAGCTACTTTGCAGCATTTAATAGGCACCTGTAAATAAAAAAATACTGAAATAATGGTTTTGGTAAGCTTTTTTGTCTTGATAAATTTTTTGCAAGTTAAAGTTAAGTACATACCTAAGTAAGTAAACCATTTTATTTACCATTGAATAAAAGTATTATAAAGGTGTAAGTTAATGTGAATATTTTTAATATTTATTCCAGGCTCTCTCTATCAATGGCAATCATTATCTTGACTGAGGGTTCAGTTTTGAATTGTTATTCTGGATTAATACTTAATCGGTTTATGTATTTTAGAGTCTGATTCGATTACTCATTTGTTATAATTGGGTTTACTTCCGCTCACTGTTTCGGTGAAATAAGGTCAACCTCAAGTTATATTACATAACATTAAATTTTGGACTTTATAATAACAGATACAGATATTCAAAGTTTAAATTTCAAAATTGGAACTCCAGGGGAATTAAAGTTACGTGTGTACGAAAAATATTAAAATTATCATAACAACGAAAACTACTTCTTCCACTAAGTGACAAGGAAGTCAGATATTTTATATGTGAAATAGAACAGAGGTTGCACGGAACAATCATATCGAAGCATACAGGAAGCGCCTCAGACGTCTCTTGAAACTTTCCAAAGAGGGTAAACCTCGCCCGCCAGCCTTTTTCAGCGGCGCAAGTTCCAAGTTCGAAATCGCACTGCGGGTAACGAATCAAAGGACTTCAGTATGGGGACAACTGAATTAGTTGTGAGCTTGTCTCCTTTATATCAATTCGAAGAAGTACCGTTCTTTCAATTTATTTGTCGGGAAATAATCTAATTTGTGAAAAAGGTAGAGGCTTTGTTAGTTTCTTGGTTGGTGATTTTGTGGTTTAAATGCTCGTTGGTTCTGAGTAAGCTGTTTTTTCTTGTTAATAAAGAACGTATTTATCCGAGGTGTGATGAAATAGAAAAAATATCATAATAACATAATATGAGTAATCAATAACTGCAGAGCTATTTCTTGAAGGCATATATGTTTATTAATGTACAAATTAAATATTTTTTTAAATTTTGACAAACTGGGTGTTATGGAGAAGATGACATTGAGAAGACTTGATTTAGCATAAAATCGCATGTATATATGAATGATATTCATAAAATGCTTTTAATTATTCAAAAGTTTTTCCAATTCGGCATGAATTAATTTATATTTCTTCCATGCTGGACTGGGAGTGAAAGAAAAACATACAATGTGCCAGCTGCTTCTCTTCCCGGGCAAACTGTTTTATTGGTGTTTTTGCGGGCGATAGGCTGGCACCCTGTCACTGCAATAGTCTCCCTCCATCATAATAATACCTACCTCCAAATTTGTCAAACGTGACATCAGATGGTTTTATAGCCTCTGGTGTTCTGCCTACCCCATTAGGGATACAGGCGTGAAGTTATGTATGTATGTTAATTCATATTTTACATAATCAAAATTAATAATTGCTTTTCAACTATAAAGGAGAATATTTTTTATCGCTTCAATCCGTAATTACATGCAAATAAGATAAAACCTCCACTACTATTATTTCAGAAATTCGAAAAAAATATGTCTCAACCTTCTATTTGATGTTTAGAAATAAATAAACGCGACAGCACTGTTGTACAGAGATAGTATCAAATGCGCGAGCGAGCCCCCGTGAAATCCAGAGTTTAAGAAAGTCAATGATTGAGCGCGTTGATTTGACCTTACGGAAAGTATCCGATTGGGGTGAGTCGAATTTGGTCAAATTCAACGCGTCCAAATCTCAGGCGTGTCTTTTCTCCGCAAAGGTGCTCTTTTCACATTAACGCCCATTTTCCAAAATGTAGGTATCTGTCCCCGTCACTGACCATCTAGGGCTTTTAGGCATAACTGTAACATCCAGTGTAAACTTCGGTCAACAAATTGTGTCCACAGCTCAAGTAGCTTCGAAGAAGTTAGGAATCATCTCGAAGGTACGGCGGTACTTCGGCCCTGTACAGCTTCTTAACTTATACACAGCTCGAGTATGATCATGCATGGAGTACTGCAGTCATCTTTAGGATGGTTCACCCAAATATCAACTAGAAGCGCTGGACTCCGTTGACCGAGCCTGTAAACTAATCAACAACGTCGACCTTACAACCAAAAAACTGCTGACCCTAGAGCATCGTCGTAAGGTTACTTGTTTAACCGTGTACTACAGGATACATTTTGGTGAGTGCGTGAGTGCCCTGTTTGAACAAATTGAACCCTCACCCTTTTACCATTGGGCTACTAGACGCACACAGAACTTCCATCCGTATGTGGTAGATATTCCGAGAAGATAAAAAAGACCTTTAAATAATGAAAAAAAAAACTCTCAAAACGTGATAATAAGTTAACTGGTTATTTGGCAAAAATTAAAAGATAAAATGGAGTTATTATGTTTGAAATGGCCGTCTGTACTTAATTGCCAACTATGGAGCATTTTCGACATAGCGTCCTGTATAAGAACATTCGTTTTGAAATACCTTTGAAATACACAAAATTGCTGTTGTCCTTCTCGGCGCTTCTTTTCAACAAATCCACATCTGAGGAGGTGGTAATTTCTTGAATAATGTAACTAATTTTAAATGTGTGACTTTTAGTTTAATGTTCTATATAATATAAAATTTGCGCAGTACGCTCTTCAAGAATCACGAATTACCTTTCTTAATGAAGATGTTTTAAAGGATATTAAATAATAACCTTAACCATCAAATTAATAACAAAACAAACATGTCATGATACTTACATAATGTCTAAAACAAAAGTTTCTTTAACAACTTTAAAGAGTTTAACATACAGATAACCTATTACCCGTAATGATTTTGTTGTGAAGGTAAACCCTACCTGAGATGGTAGCGAGCTCGTTTGCTCGGTACGAGGTGCCCCAGGAGCATTGCACACAAGCCCTTAAATGAAGGGGCTTGATGTTTTATGCATAGACCGCTGTGTACGTAGGAAGATACGCCTCTTATCTCGTACTTACTTATATTCTAGGTTACTAATAAAGATATAGTTGTATGTATGTTTGGATAATACATATAATTTCTGATTAGTCATTTAGGTCTCGATTTATGCAGTTAAAAATAATGAGCCAGACATGTAAAACAATTTTTTTCCATGTTAATAACTGATTACTGCTGTCCAGGCCAATGGATATGTAATGAATAGGTACTATATTAACAATTGAATAATGATCCACCATAAGCTCATTTTGGCAAACCGTCTAAACGCTAGTAGGTCTAAATTCAGATAGGTTTCCTTGGTGACGAACTTGTTAACATTTCATTCGACACTGACTAAGTAAATTTGTACAGTATCTAAAATGTCCTAAGTGCCTTATACTCGATAGAACTTACAAGTTTGACAGCTTAGAGTAATAATAATAAAGCATAAGCAAGTTGGAACAGTAGGCACGGCTGAGAAGAGAACAACGCCGTACTGTCACCGCAAGCACTAGCTCTCGATGATGACGCTCGACATGTTTATGTCAGGAGCGAATTTCTGTGCTTATTTCGATATTTAACACATTAAAATGGTTAAATGTGCGATTCGAACGTGTAAAAACGATACCCCGAAACAAATAAGATATAATTCTGATGTAACATTTCATAAATAACTAAAAGTTTTAATATATTTTGAACAAAAACATCACTCGCCGAGGGGGTGAAACAGACCCGGGAGGGGAGCGTCGCAACGAAGTCCGCGCTGCTCTATTACCTCTGATTACTTAGAGATTATATTCTCTTTGCTCTTTGATATAAAATGACGTCGAGTAGTGATGTGACGCGGTCGATGCTGCATACGATTATTGATTGAATTGTAATGCCCCGCATATATATTTTCGGTTATTTTTAATTCGGTTGATATTGTTTGATATTAAGGTAAATAACTTCAATAATATAAGTATATTTTGGTATAGATTAGGACGGGACTGAATGCCAACGCTGCGCGTCGCCCCTTTGAACGTGCTTTACATACGAAACTGAAACGTCCGTAACATACGCTCGTTCGATGCGGACGTATGGAATGCGCCAAACGCCGCGTATGATAGGAGCGTTCGGTACGGACGTGGCTGCGCGAGCTCCTAGCGCGTGCCAATTCAGTCAGCAACGCTTTGTGGAACGTGTCACACGCGCGTATGAAAATGAGTTTTGATACAGAGCGACTGAATTTTAAAACAAATTCCCCGCACAGCAACCTCGACTCCACAAACGGACTAACTGGATGTCATTTTTAATTTTTAAACGAAGTTTAGCCAAATAGTAAGAAATTATATTCCATTGACACAACTGTTCAAGTACACTTATGAAATTGTATTAGCAACGCTGCGTTCCGCATTCGAACGTGCGTACCGTACGTACATCCGTATGATACGGACGTACGGTATGCGAGTTCGAACGCGGAACGCAGCTTTGACACTTATTCTGCAATTGTGATTGCTTGAAATCTTTATTATAGTATGTACATACCAACGTTATATCGATTTTTAATACAGAACACGTATTTTCTTGAGTCTTTAACAGTTTGTTATGCTTACGATTCGCTGATATAAAATTGAAATCACATGATTTTATTTTTTTAGTAAAAACATTTATCGCAAAGATATAGTAAATAATTTATTAGATGCTGTAGTTATATGATTTAATATTAAATTAAATACAACGCGCATTTTTAAAAACATATCCAAACTAATATTTTCAATCAGAAAGTCTATCTGTCTGTCTCTCTATTTAAAGGTCACATTTTCATTTTTCATTTTTGGAAATACGGGATATTAAATGGTTCAAAAAAGCGTTGAAAGTAGAAATGAATAAATTTTGATAAATTATTACACAAAAATATTTAATTAAACGCACTTACTCTTTTTTTAAGTGCTGTTATATTTTTATATTCTTAAAAATATTGCCCAGCCAGTGGTTGTTAGAACGTGGTATGCGTGAACCGTCTTAATTAATTTTTCACAAAGGTACCTAGGATATCGCGCCGGTGTTATTCGCACTACTATCATATCAAACTACTGTCAATAATCGTGCAATACATTATTATGCATAATGTATTGCACGATTTCGTAAAATCGGTATCATCTACGCTGCTAATTTATTGTGCCGTCAGTAGGTATTATTGTTGCTTAAGAAATTATTTTTTGCCTCGCGTTAAATAAAAATGTTACTTGAAAATATCATCAAATCAACGTATGTTTTCAAACTATCTACTTGATGTAAATGAAAAGTGAATTGATGAGGAAATAAATATTTTATTTGCAATTGGTATCTAAATTATATCCCTTTTTAAAATTATTCTTTATGACGCACAGTAAGGTCATGCATTCGCAGCGTTATCGATAAAATTAATAACATTTTTGCATAAGATTCACAACCCTATCTGTCAAAATATTCATCTGCATACGCTACGCTTTAGGCGGAAAATGCAATACGCGCGCTCTCCTATTATTACTGTAACTTTGACAGTTTCAAACGGATTATCAGCAAAGTGGGTCATGATTCAGTTGATTCGATAGTACTCTTGCATGCATATCATTTTTTAAGATTAGTTCAGTTATTTAAGAGACAGAAAAAATACCCCCTGCCTAGCTAAAAAAAAACTATTGCCCGCTCGAGAGCTTTTTCTTTTTGCAAAACTTCACCCGTCTTAATATACTGTTTCTCGTTAAAGTCTGCATAAATTAAATAATAATAAATAAAATCCCCAGAAAATCACACCAACTACACATAGCCTCAAAGTAAGCAAAGCTTGCGTTATGAGATACCAACTTAGTGAACTAGGGGGGAACCTAGAATATAAAATACATAAATAGATTAATGCCCATTTATTCAACAAGAAAAAAAATGTTCCAACGACCTAGAACATTTTTTTTCTTGTTCCGTGCGGGAATTGAACCCGCAACCACTGGCGTCTGAGGCAGATAGCTTTACCCCATCGGCAAAGTTGTCGCCGAATTGTTCATCTATCACCACTAACTTTTACGTCCATGATGTTAGGAAGGCAACAGCTATAATAAGCTTCCATGCTGGACTGGGAGCGAAAGAAAAACATAGAATGTGCCAGCTGCTTCTCTTCCCGGGCATACTGTAAAAGTCAGTTAAGGGACGGAGGTTTTATTGACGTTTTTGTGGGCGATAGGCTGACCCCCTATCACTGCATGTCTCTCTCCATCATTACAAAACCCTCCAAATTTGTCAAACGTGACATTAGATGGTTTTATAGCCTCTGTTGTTCTGCCTACCCCATTAGGGATACAGGCGTGACGTTATGTATGTATGTATGTATGTAAATTGAACAATAAAAATGATATACTTCAAATAGTACATTGATAACCCTCGTTGAATTGTGGTTTTAATTATTAGGGATCGAGATTTGTTTAAAATGAAAAAAAGTACAATTACACGATAGAATTTCGAAGCCAAATCTCTTTTATATTTCTTATTTCTGCACGAAAACAACGCAGTTAACCCATCTTACACAGCACGATCCAATTATGGCTCTAATTGTTTGGTTAACCATAATTATATACTTATTTACAAAAAAGATATCTATTATCCGATTCCACTATAGACGACCGGCTGGTGTAGCGGTAACATACATTGCCTTCTATGCCAGAGGTCCTGGGTTCGAATCCCGGCGGCGGCGGATATTTGTGTGATGAACACAGATATTAGTCGTCAAGTCATGGAAGTTTATATGTTTATTTAAGTTTATTCTAATAAAAAATATGTATTTATTCAATATGTATGTTTATATATTTCTTAAGAATATCAGTTATCTAGTATCCATAACACAAGTTCTTTAAGAAACTTAATTTGGGCTAGATAATGTTGTGTGAGTGTCAAAAATATTTAAAAATTTATTTAATTTTTAAAAAAACTATCGCGTAATGTTGCGTCTCGACGTCCAGTAATATATGAAACATTATACTTTTGTTTAATAAATCAACTACAAATATAATTATAAATATTTATTATTTTTTCCCATTTTTTCTTCTTTAATTAACAACACAGATAAAATTTCATAAAATAACTGACTATCTTTGCTCAAAAACTGCACATTTTCATTGAAGAAAACAGTAGAACCTCGATATAAAACTATTGTAGAAATGCCTTGTAGCCTTGTAAAAATAAAATTAGCAAAATTGTAGTTTTATGTAATGAAAAATTTTAATACTTATAGTGGTATTACAATTAATAAACTATCGACGATGCCTTATACTTTTTAATATTGGCATTCTTAGCGCTAACTTTGCCCGGAAGTATAAAACGAACTCTTGTTCATTTACGTGTAAAAACTTTTTGTTTTGCGTTAAAAAGCATTCTTTATACAAATAAGAGTTTTATATTACTGTTTTTTTATTGATTTTGAATGAGCTTTCGAAACGAACTGTTTGTGAGACGGACAATATTGGCGGTTTCTGTTTTTTGTGAAACAAAGAAAATTCATATTCTGCTTACGCTTTGATGATGTACTCCGTGGTACTCTAATAATATGATTGAGTTCATATTATTTGCTTATTATATTCGGAACGTTCACTGATTGTATATCGATTAACTAACTCAAAGAGACTTTTGATATTTGACAGTATTTGGGAGGTACAGTACGACAAGGCTTTTTTGGCGCTTGGATAATGACGTCATAGAGGCGTGAGGGTGAAATAAGGGTTACCATTCAGTATAATTTCCCACTTCTCAGGGAAAAATATAAATGTATGAACTTTTAGTTTTTTCATGTTTGAAAACAAAAATTATTTCATTTTATGTAGGTACTAAAAAAGGTAAGTCGTTTAAACTTTGAGAGGAACGTTAGTGGTACAAAAACACAGTTTTTTTAAGATTTATAAGTATTAAAAATAGAGTATGAAAAATTTAAATAATGTCATGTTTTTATGATAAATTAATTTCCTCGTTATCCTCGTCACAAATAATTTCTTTATTAGATACCTACTTGTATCTAGTAATGCTCGTATTTTAAAAGGTTTGTAAAAACTCTGCTTATCTTTCTTCACTTTTCATAACTTTCATTAAGTTTCTAACGAGGCAGTTCTCCTGAAATCGTAATTTTTATTGAGATTCAAAAAATGAAATAGTTATCTAAAGTGTATTTTTCAAATTATGGCAATATGTAAACAGTGCAGAAGCAACTTGCTTCTTTACTCTTAAAAAAGGATTTATTGAGAAGTTAAATAAAATAATATAAGAAAAACATTATTTCTGAAAACAACTTCTTAAATTTTATAACTACAATAAGTAAGCCCGAATTTTTTAAATCTTGGGGTATCTCTTATCCTAATACCTATTGAATTTAAAGTCATGAAGTGACATAATTTTCTCAAGACAGTGAAAAGTTCAAATTTTTGCCACGCGCCAAAAGTTCCATTTTTTTACAGCACAAGATACACTTATGTTTGAATTCTTATACTCACTTTTATTAAAAGTTATGTACTTATTTAAGCAATAATATACCTTAAGTACGCATACCGTATAATTTTCCTTAAAACTGCATCTCAAATAAATAAAAAAAACTCACTAAAGCATACACACTAAACTTTTGAATGATCTTATGTCTTTCTAGGCACAATTCATCGTAAAAATGGAGTGCTTTAGTTCTTTGTAATTATTTTATGGAGACATAATTCAAAAAATCTCTTTTCTAATAAACGATTTCCTAACTAGCATCTATGTACTACGGTATTATTTTGGTGTAAGTACAAAATGAATTTACTCACATATAAGCAACATCGAACAGGTTGTATATCTATATTTAACACGTTTATGTTTGCAAAGAATCGTTTTCGGATGAGATCAGCACACCGTATGAATGCAGAGTGTTCTATCCTATATCACTGTGACAGCGCTATACTTCGACTGCCTTTATTAAAAAATAGACAATTGAAAATCGAGTAAAATATTGTCCACGTCCTCAGTATACAAAGAATAAAAATGTACATATTTTATTCCGGCGGAATGCTGCAAAGCGGAAGTAAGCCATGGAATTCGTTGAAAAACTAATCTGGTCCAAAACGGCACGATCAACCTTTAGTAACCTTTTTTGGCGTATCTCTACAGTATAGAAAGGTTTCATCGCGAGAGCCTCTCTCGGGCCATTGCACGACAAAATTGCTTCGGCGGCGCCGAAACCAAACTAACCGTATTTCACGGCGAACAGTTTAAAATCGTTACTTTTTTTGAATATTCTGAACTCACAGTCTCATATAAACTACGGCGTTAAAACCCAATCACACGAGCAAATAAATAGGAGTACTGTCATTTGCAAAACTGTTTACTTTGGATTTTATTTTCGTAGTTACGAAATAACCAGTTTGATTTCTAAACAAAGATTCGGTTTATTTGTATGAACAATCTTAATCAACATAGGTAGGTACCTAAAACAATATTAGGGACCTATGTTGGTAAAAAGTGAGAGTTACAGTTAGATAAAGCAGAAGAGTAAAACCAGGCAGTTTTAAGTGCCTTCATATATGATTTTTATTCATTTCATACATTCGCTAAATATTTAGATAGTGCTTGAGGTAAATCATGTTAAATCTATCCTGTTATTTTTCTCTACTCCTTTTACATAATTCGACGATATAAATATAGCTATGTGTAAAATTTTATATGAATTCAAACTCCGAACTTAGGTACGTCGAACTCATACTTAAATTAAACTAAAATAAATAGTTACATATTTTAACATTTAACATAAGTAGCAGCATAACATTCAACAAATGTATTCCAACAATGAGATCGATATTGTTCAATAAATAAATAGCTTTATTTCCACCCCTGACGATTGAACTCTTATCAACTATACATCATCTAAAAGTTTGCACAAATTGTTTATTCGACTGTAACTTTACTCGATTTTAATTTCACGCGAATATGAACTTAAAGTAAATAAAAACTGCCGAAAACAAATACTTGTGATTGAGCATTAATTGTTTGTTTATCATGTCGGTTTGCTCAACAAAACAAGTGTATCATATTGTCACTGTGCAAACAAAAATCAGAACGATTGTTTAATTAACATACTCAGAATGTTATTACTCAGAATTTTATTCTGTAAAATTGTTTAAGATAACAATGGGAAAATTTTTATTCTGCATCGTATAATTATGTGAATGTATAATTATGTGAATACCTATGTTTGGGGTAATCTTTTGTTTTGTTAGCTAAGTCGTAGGTATATCGATTTTAACCAAGGACTGTATACCGGTATGAATTTCTGTACAATTTTTTTCTGTATGAAGTCATACTGTTAAATTAGGTGTATTTAAAAATAACAGTACAGGAATTCATACTGAAATAATTCTTGTACCTTTTTTATTATTGTAGCATAACTGATTTTTTTTTAAGTTAACTGAAATTTTCCGGTATTATTATTAATATTGATATTAAAATTTTATTTTTAAATAACTGTAGAATGTTCGATAGTTTAGTTGAAGCCTATGAAGCGTAGGTACATATGCTGACCTATACATTTCGGTACAGAAATTAAATAAGTTAAAATATTTCTGTACTTAAAACATCTACAGAAATTAATCCGGTATACATTATTTGGGTACTGATATAATTAATTTAAATAAGGTCAATAATAATTCTAAATAAGGGTACTAAGCTAATAAGGGTACTGAAATTTTATTAGTACTATTTAAAAAAATTATACCGATATGCAGTCCCTGATTTTAACTACATACTTCTACTGCAAGAAAGCAACAACTTAAAAATCAAAGTGCATCCGAGTGGAGCCGGGTTCTAACGATAGTATGTTATATATATATATATATACGTATAAAGGTTAAATGTGTTGGGTGGATATTTAAGTGTTGAACACAGGTATTCTTGAACCCTTCATGTTTGTCTGATTAATTTATTAGGTATTATAAAAGTAATTAGTGTGATTGATTATAATGTTTATTAATCCGTTATCGAGTTTACATAATTCTGTATGTCAAAAATCTGAGTATAATTTAATTTGGTCTTATTAATGTCGTATAAATTTAAAATAATTAAATGAAAACACCATAAACTGACACATTAATTAAGTATCCCTTAACCTTAAACTACGGACGTCATTTTTTATAACATAATGTACATAATGCGTTTTCTTTATAGAAAGTGCTATTTTTTGTCTAAGTTTAAATAAATAGACTTAAATCAAACACAAATAAATAACTTTTTTTTTGGGGGCTTATAATAACGAGTTATTGAAATTTAAGTTATAGTAAAATACTATGATAGGATTTATATGAAAACAACCTGGTACGTGATGATATAAAAATTTTGACAACACCTCAACATTAGGTTTTATTGGCAATCTTTACACATTTGCTTTGAACAATATACAAATGGGCAAAGTCGAGTCACGAACATGTGATGTCTTTCTCTGTAGCTTTGGAAGGCCTAGTCTAAATGTTTTTCGAGAACCAAGAACTAGTTCTTTAGCTTCATGTTCATTAAGTAAAATAAATAAATAAAATAAAATAAAGTACTTGGCCGATCAGATCCCCAAACGCGGGTCAAAGTCATTCTCAATCCTTGGGGAGTTTATTATTGACAACGCGTATTAATATTGAGGAATTACAAGGCACCTTGCTTATTTCTTTATAAAATCACCTCTTTTATGTCTTTTGCTTGATTTTGGTTAAAAAAAATATACATAGTCATTGACATGAGATAAGTTTTGAATTCTGTAAAACACAACAAAGGGCCATCTCCGTGCCCATTTTACCGAAAACCTAAAAAAATATTTACTATATCTCATAACGTAACATTATAAATACAAAAAATCAAAATAACAATATTTTTTGTACAGAGAAGACAAGGAGCACATAAAAATATATCGCGTAAATATATTGCATATTTAAAAAGTATAAAACAACCCAGTTTGAAACATTTGTAATACTCACGTGTTTTGAAGCTGGTGACACAACCAATCCCATCGACACTCGTTTTGTCATTGACTCTAAAGGTACAGAGCAAAACAATGGCGGGGAGCGCGAGGAAGTGGCTTATTTTGGAAATTCTTAGAACGGGAGGGGCCTCTGAGTCCCCACGTCCATAGTTAAAGGTTAAATATCCTAATATAACTATAGTATATCACAGATCTAGAATAATATTTCTTAATCAAATACTTTTCGTTCTAATATATATCGCACATTAGTAACGAAATTGGCGTTGAAAATAGTACTATAATTGAAAATAGTACGCAAAATTTTCTATGTAAAAAATATGCACCACTCACAGTAAAAATAATCCATTGAAATGCGCATTTTAAACAGCTAATCAAGAATTTTAATCAATTTGTTTCAGATCTAACAAACAAGATTTTACTGCAGTATTAAAAAGTAGAATAGAATTTGCGTGTTTAGAGATATATTCTGTATTGTTTCCTTTACTTTTCTAGGCCGGGAAACTCTTATGACTAAACTGATAAAAAACCTAGAATATCTGATGTATTCAAAAATGAGTTTAGATTTAAATGACAATCAGTTAGGGAAAAGTGCTCATTTCCCTGATGTTGTGCATGCAATGGTCTGGTTTAGGAATGTTGTTATTACTGGAAATTCTTAAATTTCAGTATCTAATGACGTTCATTGTTTAATTTTTTACACCAAAAAATGGGCTAATTGAGCTGAATGTTAACTCACTAAAATTACAACAACGGAAGAGATGTCAAATAATGGTATTAAAAAAGCTATTCCAAATTAAAATTTAATATTTCTCATATTTCATCTTCTTTTTTTATTGCTCAGTAACGACTTTTTTGTTGGCCTTATAAACAAGCTCGAAGTCGCCCAGCGACCAATGGCTCGGAGTTTCCTTACAGGATCGAATCAGAAATAAGGAGATTCGCAGGCAAACCCAAGTTACCGACACAGCCAGCAGAGTTGCAAAGCTGAAGTGGGGCAGGGCACATAGCTCGCAGAACGGATGGCCTTTGGGGCAGTAATTTTCTCGAGTGGCGGCTACGTACTGGGAGACGCCGCGTAGGTATGGCCCCGCAAGATGGACCGACGATCTGGTCAAGGTTGCCGGTAAACGCTGGACGAGGGCGCGGGACCACGTGACGTGGAGAACTTTGGGGGAGGCCTATGTCCAGCAGCGAACGTCTCCTGGCTGAATGATGAACGCATTTTTTCAAAGTTCCATTGATGGAGCTCATGTGTTACAAATTCTTAAATAGACTCCTTTTAGAAGAACATTTAAAAATTAAATATTTACAAATGTTTACCGGCCTCTTGTACTATTTATAAAAAAGTATTTAACTTTCAATAAGCCTGAAAAAAATCGCAGAATCCTTAATATATCATACGACCGTAATCTCCATCGGAAATGCATTAAAACCCTTGTTTAAGGTTACGCAAACAAAATAAAACCTCCCGAGAGGTCTTTTTAAGAGATTATGAAATGATACCTGTTACTTATTCAAACCGAGGTTTTCATATAAAAAATAGGTCTATGTGGACGGATCGTGACGTCCCGAAGCTGAGTGGGAGGCGAGATTAAAGGCTTACCCGGCAGAGACCAAACAAATTGCCTGTCTAATGGCAGAGTAGTGCGGCGTCGCCACAAGCCGCTTCCTCCCGATAATCCCTCGCAGTTAAGAGCTTGAAACGCTTTTTTTTATTTTACGTTTTTGCGATTTGATTGATGACAGCAATTTTAAAAGTTTTTGACAACAGAGTCTAAAACTAAATGAACAATGATTTTGAGCTTGTGTTGATGAAGAAATTTAAATGATTTTAATTTCAGAATAAAACGCAATTTTTAATTTGAGTCGTGCCTGTAAAGATATCGTGGTTGCTCGTGATATTTAAAATGATGAATAGTAAAAACTTTAAAAAACATATTAATTAATCGCTTGACGGTTATACTTATTTTACAGGGTGTTCAAAAAAGTACTTTGGAGAAAAATATCTCTGATAGGGCTAGTCTTTCCCATTCGGCTTAAAAAAAACTGTTATAGTTTTTCCAAAAAGAGAAGAAAAGAAAAGCGCGCGACATTTCACCTATCTAGATAACGAGCGCAAGGCGGTACATATTTACATAATAGATAAAAATAAACTTAGCCATCTGGCGGTAGTAATTACTTGAGTTAGAATGGGATGCGTAGATGCCATTTATGTATTGCGGCATCCCTTTAAAGAGCTTGTGATTTAGTGTGTAATTTTACTGTAAATGCCTCAAATTAATTCCACTTTGAACAATTGTTGTGATAAAGTTTAACAAATTTAGAATTCCTTAAGGTTTTTATTTTGCGCTATTATTCGATGCTGTTTAAAGATCTAATGATGTAATGGAAAGATCGAGGTTAAGTGAAAAATATAATTTACAGGATAAACAGTATTGATTTATAAATGAAAAATGTGATAAATAAAAATTACCGGACCAGGATTCGAACCTGGGACCTCTCGTTTGCCGGACGAGTGCTCTTCCACTGAGTTTTTTCTATTTATCACATTTTTTCATTTATTTAAGAATAGTTGAGCATTTTAAATGCCAAAACATAAAAACATTAGTGTTGATATATAATTTCTTTATATGAGGAGCATATTTCCAAATATTAAGATCGTAAAGTAAATTAAATAAAGTGACGTAAAAAAAAATACACTTGAGTGAAATATCTGAAGCATGTGTCCTTTGAAGAAGCAATCAAGTGGATCTGTCTCGTCACCAATTAGATTGTGGCGGCACGTATGTCGTATACAATGCAATTTGATGCTGCAAAGGATTGTGGTAGATCGAGTAGATTCCTTTGAATTATTAAAGCTCTACCATTGGTATTGAAAATAAAATTTATCGATTTATTTTAAAGTACATCTTTGGTAAACCAATACTATACAAGGTGTTCAAAAAAGTACTTTGGTGAAACATAACCCAGATAGGGCCAGTCTTCCTCATTTGACTGCAAATAATGTTTTTATTTTTATTTTGAATTCCATTCTTTCCATAAAAACATTTAAACATTCAAAGTAAAGCTGTATAACACACAGCACAACTGCGACACTTTCCAAATTCAAAAAAGTTCAAAATTCAAAAGTTTTTTCATCATAAGAACTTTACAGATCATGATAACGTCAAGGTACTTCGGCTTTGACTAGTTGTTGATAGTCGTTGAATAAGATATTACAGTAGACCAAGAGACAATAAAAGCGACGGGAAAAAACTCCTGGCACTCTTTTTCAGTCAGAATTATACAATTTAATACAAAAAGGTACAGTAAAGGCAAATTGACCGTCACATTAAAAAAAAGACGTGTTGCACTCGGAGACTGCCGCGGTAAAGCTATTGCATAGCATTTCTTACCAACTTATGCAATTATAATTATTTATTTATTTTATTAATGCAGTAATGTTTGATCTAATATGAAATTCCACAAGTTCCTAGTAAATGGCGCTGATTGTTTATTAAAGCCCGCATGTAAAGTTATGAAATCAAAGTATCACCGCTGCTGTGCCGGTCGGAGTGGGGGTTGTTAGGTTTTTTTCGTTACGGAATTTCTGGATTCGGTCCCCACGCTCAAGGCCCGCTATAGAAGCTATGCAGTAGCTTAAAAACACAAGACAGCTAATTATGAAAGTCAATGTCAAGCTACAGCCAAATTGCTTACACAGTAGGTGCAATGAGCTATGGATGCACAACACGAACATGACAAACTGGGACCAGAGTATTTGAACAAGAACGGAGTAAAATAGTCATAGTGTCATCATCAAAACGACCTGGCACCGTTAACTAGTACCTATAACGCAAGCAGCTGGTGCTCCTCAACAATATTTTAGGGAAAAAGTTGACCCGACACCTGACGCTACTAATAGCCATGCTGCCTTGCGTACAACGTTCTTGCTGTTGTCTTGACAAGAAAATAAGTGAGTGGAAGAGTCACCAGTAAGCCACATGACATATTGCACAGCCAAGCCGTAAACAAAATTAATAACTTTTATGAATATCCTGTTGAGTGCTTCATCCCACGCCTTTTTATCGTCTAAATAATCTTTAGTTTTAAAATAAGCTTTTAGAAATAAAGTGTCTTTAATGATTGATTTAAATTTATTGAATGCCCAGCCTTAGTTTGGGAAAGGCTAACTTATGGTCATTTCTAGTCCTTATAGAGTAATTTTTATCATGATTATCGTTCCTAGTTTTAAAGCTATTGCTTTTGTTATAAAATATACATAATGTTTCTATAAATATTGTGATGCAAGGGTCAAGATAACAATATCTTTAAACTTCACCAATGATCTTAAGTTTGGAAACCAATCAATAAATCATTATGAATGGCGAGCTGCAATACCGAAAGATTATTCGCCAAGATTAACAAGGGCCTTGAGGTTACACAACAAATTTGTAAAACCTAAACAGCACTGATATTTTTGAATGTTATGGATAACCTCGGATCATCTCAAGGGAGCATCGGAATAAAAGTATTTTTAGGGTTAAAAATAAGAAACCTTATAAAATAACTTTGCTGTCCATGTGTTTGTTCATCAGTAAAGATTTGTTATCTACGGTACGCGAGGTTTTAAGAAGTTAAATACAGATACATCTAATAGGTATGTATAGATGAGAATTAAGAAAATAATGTCATACTTCCCTTGAAATGGAAAATAAGCTTATTTTTATTGATTTACGTTTGAAACATATTGATGCTGACTGAGGAAAAGGCTGACATTATGTTATACTCACTTTTCCCGTGGATCTACCAATATAATGGATTTACGCGTCTGTTTTTTCCTGACCACTACAGTCCTGGAACTTTTAAGTGTCGAGTGAATAGGTTTCTCGTGGATGGGCGTGTAACACCATAGTCTTCATGCGCACTTTCCATCAGGTGGCATGGAAGACAAACGTCCTTTCCTTACAATATAAAAAAAAATCCTGATCCCGTGAAAACTTAAACGGCCATCAAATTCAAGAAACATTGTAGTGGACACTGTTTAAATACTCTATCCCACACAATAAACTTTTACCGTTTACTTCTTAACCTTTTAAGCTTAACCTAAAAGTCGTCATATAAAATATACTAAGAAAGATTCCTACAAGTCTATGCAATAAAAGGAAACTTAACAAACAATGTTGTGGGACATTACGACTGCACTTGAACTAAATGGTACAGAGTGCAGATGTTTGACATTACTGGAAAATTTGCGTTCAGGAGAGAGCTCGGTAAAAGATTTCAAATGTACAGAAATACATACTTCTAGGAATAACTCCTTACAAGAAGTTTAACTTGTGAAATATGCGGGGTAAAGCAGTCAAGTATAAGGAACTTAATACATGTTAATTCTTAAGGAAATTTCTTCTTTCAGTTTATGTGTATCTTATATCATATTCGTATATTTACTATGTCACCGCTAATTGCATACTGATTTTAATGATTTTTAAGGTTTCGGACCAAAAGTGTAAAACGGGACCCGTTTACTCCGCTGTCCCGTTTGTCTTCAGTCTATATCTCATTATCCGTGATAGACTGTTGAAATTTCTACGATTCGCTGTCGCTATAACATTAAATTGAAAAATATACATATATATATTTATTTATTTAAGTAAGTCAGCAATATAAAAAACAGCCACAGATATTAGACGGCGCTGTACGCACATTAAAACGCGCAAGTGATTTTTTAATTACTGTTCCATCTAAAGTAAAATTGTTTAATTCCGAATGTCGTAATGCAGTGTTATCAGTAACAGTAAATTAGTGGACGCACAGGGTGAAAGCTTAGTTCCTGAGCGAGTCCAACTTGCACCTCGTCAGCTTTTTTTAATGATTTGGTTATGATATTACAGAAGGCAGCAGATCAAGCGTTCTAAACCTGTAAAAAAATTGTAATTGAACCTGAACTCAATGCCTTCGACATTAAGTAAAAAATTGGTAGGGGAAATTCGATAGGTTTGTAACACTTGACCTGCTGCCTTCTGTACCTATCAATCATGTTCCGATTTTTTATGCTAAGTTACACTTTTGAATCGTCAAATATTATAGTGCTGATCCTGCTACAAATTTAACAAGTAAGACATCTGGTACCGGTATCATATAAAAGCTCTTGAACCCGTTACCCTGCGTGCTTCATTGCCTTTTATCTAATGTACCGTTCGAAGCGACAATACACAAAGTAAAAATAAAATTTATCCTTTTTGAAAAAGCAAGGTAGTCCGGTAAGTAATGTTATGAGAAAAAATAATAGATACTCTTCTAAGCTTATATTATTACATAAATATATTTTTCAACTCATTTTCACGCAGTATCTTTGTTTGAGTGATCGCATTCTTGTGCCTAGACGCACGATAATGTCCACGTACAATGCGTATAACTTCATTAATCCCGTTATGGGAACCATTTTCATGAGTTATAGACTAAAGACTTTTATTGACTATTACTTCAACTGCTATACTAAAATAAGATATATTTACAATGCAATGGGGCCGTTGATTTTTGTCTTCCTTTATGGGCCTTTAATTTTAACCTCACGTACTGTTCAAATCGAAGATAGAATACAGGGGTTTAGGAGATGATGGCTTTTTATTAAAAAAAATGGCGGAATACATAATTACTACAAATTTTATTATTGTTGCATGTCTTTTGGAGGATTAGGATGTTATTCCACCAGTGGTGTCAGCTAAATATTTTTTTTTATTATCCCCAGACAATCACACCAACTACATGGCCCCAAAGTAAGCATAGCTTGTGTTATGGGATACCATGTAGCGAACTAAGGGGGAACCTAGAATATAAATACATAAATAGATAAACACCCAGACACGGAACATTTTTTTTTTCTTGTTCCTTGCGGGAATCGAACCCGCAACCACTGGCGTCTGAGGCAGATAGGTTTACCCCATCGCCAAAGCGGTCGTCTAAGCTAAGGAGGAAAGTTGTATCAGGCGCTCGGATAAGACGCCTTTTGTAACTCTTATCAGGTGGCGTCCAGGTACGGCGTTATCTGACCCTTCACGAAAGAAAATAATCCTTGTAGGCTATTTTTAGCTGACCTTGCAAGGATCTACTTCCAGGAATGTAGGTAAGGAAAACAAGCGACTTTTAAAAAACTGTTCTTTGTATTGCCTTTTCGATGTTTCTCTGTAGTTTCACACAAGCACGAAAAAATAGTATCGTTTTTATTCGTATGTAATGCTACCTTCAGTTGAAGTCGCTCTTAGATTCGCGCTACATGGCATTGTAGACTTGCTACTACGAATTATTGGACGAACTACATACGCTGTGTAGCACTGTCTTACTACGCAAAAGCTACAGAATTTGCTTGTATGGATGAACGCGCTATTTGTGGAAACAAAACTTTGAATTAAAAATGTTTTTGCTTTTGATGCTTTAAGATAGATATAGCTTTGTTTTATGTGAAATTATCAAGAAATTCCTATGACTTCTAAATGAAAATTTCAGCGGGTTATACCGATAGGCCGCGCAAAGTGTAAATATAAAATTTGGTTGTGAAATGGTCACCTGATCTCCCCTTGGAAAAAAATTGCTACCGGTATATTGGATAATATTTCAACGCAACCATCAAGATGTCATGAACTTTAATAAATGTCAGTAACAGCTCCAAAGTGATGTATGACTTTTTTTGGACATTACTTTGTCAAAAGTGCGAAGTCACTGGCTCTCATTAAAAACCCAAATTTTCGCACATCGTTATGCGCTAAAGTAAGACTAAAATGTTTCATAAGCTTATTAGTGTTCCAAAGTAAAATATTATGTTTACTTCAAAGCATCTCTTAAATAAAATTGATTTCCTTCTAAATTGAAGAACGTGTTTTTGTCAGTAAGACAGATAGTAAGTATTTAGTAGAATGACCTGGAAGCATTTGTAGACTGACGTTACTTTTTCTTAAAAAAAATATGTTTGCCACGTCTGTTGAGTTCAGCTGAGGTACTTTTAAGTGTTGAGTGAATACGTTTCTGAACCAGGAAGCATGGAGTACAAATGTGCAATCATTAATATATCTAAAAAATCTGCATGTTATTGACCTAAAACTTATTAACTTATTGACAAAAAAGTATTATTTGAATATTATATTACAATTAAAGTAGTTTTTATTCGGTAGATTTAGCATGATCTTACAGATTTTAAGAATTTGGTTTGCTTAGCTAGTCTTTTTACACGCATTACTTATAATCCTGTTGCGGTGTTACCTGCTGACCTCCTGTCACGGCAATAGTCTCTATCCATCATTATAATACCTCAAAAGTCAAAAGTGACTTCAGATGGTCTTATAACCTCTAATGTTCTGCCTACCTCATAAGGGATACAGGCGTGAAGTTATGTATGTAGTTTTATTTTATGTGTACCTAAAGATACAGTAGGTACCCCTGAATAGTAAAATAAATAAAAGCCCCTAAAAATCACACCAACTGCATGGCCCTAAAGTTAGCCAAGCTTGTGATATGGGATACCATGTAGTGAACTAGGCTGTACCTAAAATATATGAATAAAAAATACTTCTTGTATACCCATAAAATAAATAGAATAAGCAATAAAAAATTGAAATGTTGATTTAACTAACAGTTTTAGTGATCTAACCGGAGTACCTATGAACTCGCTAAAACCTAAAATCAATAACACCTGTTACGTTATTTTTTGTTCCATTGAACTGTTTCAGAATTCCATTTCGTGCGGCATTATGTAAATATTACACATTTCATGTAACAATATTCCATACCAATTTACAGGAAAATTGGACAGAAAAGCGATTGATATTCTGATCTCGTTATGGAATTTTCGTAGAAATTGTACAGTACACTCAAGATCGGGGTTGCGTTGAACACCTTGCTGTTTTCTAAAACTGTTAATATTATTGCTCTAAGGTAATATATATATGTTGCACGTAATGACAATTACCTATATCCAATTAAGATATTATTTTAATGTTGGTATAACAGCTTTGAACATATGATAAAGCTATTAAAAATAAAGCTATATACAATTCTCCTAAAAAGTACATATAACACAAAAATAATTTTCGAAAATATAATGTTCCCGTAAGCGCCAGCAAACATAATATTCCGAGTTTAAAATTATATTCAACAATTCTGTGCATTCTGTGCACCAATAGGACAAGACCATACATATTTTTTTTTCTTTTTTTATGAAAAAAAATAGTCGTTTTGTCTAATTAACATATTTTATACAAGTATAATGTAGTCTGGCACGGGTCAACAAATCTTCATATTATTACAACAGAACTACTACAACAAAATCACATACGAAGGAAAAAAAACAAAAAAAAAAAAGAAAAACCAATGATTCCGCTCCCCAAATTCCATGGAATATTTTGCACTGTATCTATATTCAGAAAATGTTGTTTGGTTTGTATCTGGATATTCTCCGCATCGTAAAACCACTCATAAAAGTAATATTATCTCTTATTCAATGTGTTGTGTCGGTTTCAAATATTGTAAGCGTTGTCGTAACGATATGCTTCATGACGCAAAATCGTACTTCAATATTTCAATGTTAGATTAAAGAATTAAATAGGTAAATAATAACAGAGTTTCTTATAAATATAAAATATAGGTTGAATCAAATTAATGGAATAGCTGGTAACCATTTAAATGTGTATATGTATATGTTATTGGGAAACAAGAAAAATCTACTCATAACAAAATTAATTGGAATACTTTACATGTTTTTCTTCGTGGCAAATTAATTAGTGAATGCATTATTTATTGATTTATTTAGTGTTTAAGATTGTTTTTTTTTGATAAGTGATATGTCTGTGTTGTTTTTGTGAGAATAAGGTGGTTTCTTTCTTTCTTTCTACTTCAAAACTTTTAAAAATGAATTCTGACAGCGTTCTTGGAGTTGGCACACCAAGTAGGTCGCTTGTGACCGTCCCGAGCATGATTGATTATAATCAACGAATGCAGAGCATTAAAAAAACCGACGTTACGTCAAAACTTTGGCTGAGTTGAAAATGTCACCAACGTAAACATTCTCCAAAATGATACATATTTTGTATTCAACCGATTTCGATGAAATTTAAATGGGAGCAACTATAAAGTATTTCAAACTGTTAGAAACAACAATTTTCAAAATCAATTCATAATTGTCCAAAAAAACTTGTAACAAAGACACAAAAAAACACACAGGTGAATTGAGAACCTCCTTTTTTTTGGAAGTCGGTTGATTAGCCGTAGGGTCAGCTTATAGCTAGCCGTGTAGGGATAAACCTACTTGGTGGTAGGATCCCTTCTGGGTCCGCCTGGCTAGCGACCACCCTTTATATAAAGTCTGCCGCCAAATGTTACCGCTCCGGCGCGGCGGTAATGTGTTCCGGCAATATTGTATAAAGAGCCAGTTCCTTCCTAAACCCGTGTGCTTTCATCTTCGACCTCATCGTCACTTACCATCAGGCGAGATTGAGGTCAAACGCGGGTTTAGTCACTTATAAAAAAAAAAAAAAAGGTAAAGGCGACTTATCTGAGGGAAACCTAAAGTCTTATCACCGCTTGGTGATAAGATTTTAGTTTTCACCTAACAAGCGACCACTCTTCCAGCAATATATGTAGTAGGTATATGCTGCCAAATATCACCGCAGCATCAATGATGTATTCCAGCAGTGTTCTATGAAGAACTAAATATTTCCATAGCTCTTATTTTGATCTTAACTTATTTGACTTTGACTTTTTGACTTTGACTTGTGAGTTTTTGGTGAGACGGAGATCAGATGCAGGTTTAGTTACCGATAAAAAAAACTTCCTTATAAAGCTTTCTTATAATTAGATTTCCATTTCAATTTTATTTGGTTATTAAATGAAATACTATACAACTTTATTACTTAGGTACTGGAAAAAATAATCGCTACTTACTTGTAAAATAATAAGAAAAGAAAAAGCATTCTACAAAAAATCTAATTCACACGTAGTTGTCTGGTAGAAATCGCTCCGCAGCGATAAGATCGCCAAATTTTAATTTCTCATGTAACTGTCTGACTATCCATAAATAAATTTAACTTGCTTAAATTGTGTTTTGATGGTATGTTATTTTTGTTAAATAATAAACTATAAGCCTCAGGGAACGATTCCTGTTGACTTAGCCTAACCAACACTGTGTTTGCCTTTCGTAACTCATCGACGGTTAGAGCTCCACTGAGACGATTTTTACCGTTTTGCGAATTATTAATAAATCTTAATGAATATGCGCATGTGCGTTTAAGACGATTGTATTTTGAAAAACGATCAAAGGGAAATAACGTTTTTTCGAATGTAGAAATCAGAGAAAGTACGGCCTTCTGCTTTATTTCAGGAATATCTTCCTCCACTGCTACCTTTGTTTGATTTGAAATAGCTTGGCTACATTGAAAGTCCGGATCGTGAAGAAACGATGGTCCCTTCCACCATAGAACAGAAGACTTAAGGTCTTCTAGCCTGACCCCACGAGACACTAAATCGGCTGGATTGTTCCTACCGCTAACATGACACCATGGCAAGTCCTTTGTTATACTATGAATCTCGGCAACTCTATTTTGTACAAATGTTTTGAGGGAATGTGGTGCCATGCGCAGCCAACTCAGTACGATAGTAGAGTCGCACCAGAATATTATACTATCAAATTTAACGTCAATAGAATCTTGTATTTTATTAAATAATTTTGCACCTAGTAATGCACCACACAGTTCAAGCCTAGGTATACTTACTGGGTTCAATGGTGCCACTTTACCCTTAGAACAATATAACCTTACCACGATGGATGCGTCATGAGTTATAGTGCGTACGTACACACATGATCCATACGCAGCTTCGGACGCGTCGGTAAAGGTGTGTAACTCAATTCGCGCAGGATTGCTACCTATAACCGGTCGCAGGATGCGAATATCTTTAAGAAAACTTAGTGACTTTGTAAAACTCTGCCAGGTTTGAACAATATTAACAGGTAAATCATCATCCCACCCTATCTTAAGCAACCACAGACTTTGAAGTAGTATTTTAGCTAACATTATCACTGGACTCAATAGTCCTAAGGGATCAAAGATTTGTGCTATGCTTGACATAATAAAACGCTTAGATATAGGTTTATTTTCATATTTAAATTCTGTGTTATAATACAATTCATCGCTTTCATTAAACCACCATATACCTAATGTTTTAGAATTAATATTTTCACTTAATGCCAACTTCTTTTTAGAAAGTAACTCGTTATTTTCGACATCACTTAACTGAAAGTTAAACATCCATTTGCGTAGTAAAAAACAACCGGATTGCAACACAGCTGTAACCTTTTGACAGTCTTCTAATAACTTAGCCTTATTGTCACCACCTGTCACCAGATCATCGACAAAAAAATCATCGCGGATGATTCTAGCTATGTTACTATCCGCGCACTCAAACGCTAGCTGTTTCAAACACCGACAACTTAGAAAAGGCGCTGAAGCTGTGCCGTACGTAACTGTATTTAATTGATAGACGCGTAAAGGGTGCGACGGGTCATCACGCCACAGAATTAATTGCAGGTTGCGCTGCTCCCTGCTCAAGGTCACCTGCCGGTACATTTGCATAATGTCAGCGCAGGCTACGTATTTATGCTGTCTAAACCTCAATAAAATAGAGATAAGGTCACCCTGTATAGGCGCACCTACCATCTGCAACGCATTGAGTGAAACACCATTACTAGTTGCCGAGCTGCCATCGAATACCACACGCAGCTTCGTGGTGGTGCTGTGCTCGCTAAGCACACCATGGTGCGGTAGGAAATAGTATGGTTTATTATATTTATTTATTAAACTCATATGGCCTAAGCTTTGATACTCATTTATGAAATCACTATAAAGTTTTTTATAATCTGGATCCCGTTGTAAACGCCTTTCAAGCGAAAAAAAACGACGTTCAGCTTGTAAGTAACTGTCACCTAACGTATCGGGAGATTCTTTGAATGGAATTTGTACACAAAACCTTCCGTCACCATCGCGCATAGTATTGGTGATGAAATGTTCCTCGCATGTACGTTCCTCATCAGTGCGTAAGTCCTTAGGTACAGGTACTTCCTCTAGCTCCCAGAACTGCCTTAATTGCGAATCAATTGTTTGCGAAAAGTTACACTGAATAGGCCTATCTAAACGCGTATTAGAACAAATAGGTCCAGATATAATCCACCCTAATTTTGTATCTAGTAGGAAAGGCCCATTCGATAACCTAATTTTATTGTTATTAATTAAATCCCAAAACTTATCTGCGCCTATTAAAATATCAATATGTTGAGATTCATAAAATTGCGGATCTGCTAAAGTAATATTTGTAGGTATATCAAATGAAACGTTTTGTTTTAACAGAGCAGGCAAAGCCGAAGTGATGTTGGGTAAAACAAAACAATGTAGTCGTGTACTATAAGGGTTAGTGCGCGATTTAATTTTAATATCACACATTTGCGTCGATGTTGTGATTGAATCACCAACTCCTCTTATTTCGTGTGTGGACTGTATTACCGGCGCTTGAATCATATTAATTAAAGATTGAGTAATAAAACATCTCTGACTGCCGCTGTCTAAAAGCGCGCGCGCGAGATGATAAGAGTTGTTTACGTCGGCTATCTCAACTAGCGCAGTAGACAACAATACTGGCTTAAAAAAAGGTGAATGAGTACTGTTGTGTGCATTGTTTACGTTAATCGCCGGCACCCGGGCGGCAAGCGCGGCAGAGGGGCGCGGGGAAGGCGGCGCGGACGCGGTAGAGGGACTCACTCCCGCGCTTGACGTAGCATTGATCGCAGATGAATTTTTTACTCGCGCGGACCCGCAACTGATACTGCTATCATGGATTAATGTATTGTGTTTGTTATTACACAGACGACACGGCCCAAACCTACAGTTAACTACAGTGTGACCTAAACGTAAACAATTTGAACAAAGATTCCTTTCTTTCACAAAATTAAGTTTAGATTGCAAGTTTAAATCGATAAATTTCTGACAAGAATATAGTGGATGATTGGCGTTACAGTACAAACATAGCCTTTTAATAAAATTATAATTATCTTGTGCCTTGTTAGATGTTACATTACAGTGAATTTTCGAATGATTATTTGAGGAAAGCTTTCTACTGTCGTTATTTAATTTACTATTTGATATTTGCAATGTTTCTAATAGATCGGCGCGGTCTCTTAGAAACTGCAATAGGTCACTTACTTTAACATGTACCTTTGAATCATCATTTTTTAAAATTAAAGAGCCTTTATATTGTTCCCACTCGCGCTCCGTGGTTTGGTCTAATTTTGTTATAATAATATAAATAACTAGCGTATCCCATGAGTCTGTGGGTTCACCTAGCATTTTTAATGCACGTAAATTTTTTAAAATTGTGTCTATTAATTTTCGTAATAAAACTGGTGATTCCCTACTTACACTTTGCATAGTAAACAATGATTTAACGTGGTTTTGCACTAACAACCTACTGTTATTGTAACGATTGAGTAGTAATTCCCATGCCACAATGTAGTTATCACTAGAAAATTCGATTGAGTCAATCACCAACTCCGCGCTTCCCTTTAATGATGATTTTAAATAATGAAATTTTTCAATATTAGTTAGTTCGCTAGCGTTATGAACTAAAGATAAAAATGTGTCCCTAAATTCAAGCCAATGCTCATATGAACTGTTAAAAGAGGGCATAGAAATAGTTGGTAACTTTATAGATTTAATTTGTTTATTGGTGCATCCATCTGACCTTTCAACAGCCTGATTTTTATTTAATAAAAATTCCGCTTCCGATAAAATATTATAATAACTATCTTCAAACAGTTCTCGTTGGGTCAGTTGCTCGTCGATCTCAGATACCGATTCCTCGAGCTTAGATTGGATTTCATTGAACTCATTAAACAACATATTTGCCCCCTTAATTCGCAGCTTGAGATCAATGTGCTTCTGACCCGATAACAATTCACCTCGAAGGGTCATTACGTAATTGGCGAACTTTGTTAATCGACCTTTAATTATGCCACGTTTTTTCACTAATTCTTTACTATCTAGCGCAATAAGTCTATAAGGCGATTTATCACGAGACTTTGATACATCTTGAATCTGTTCTAAACTCATTTTGGTTAGATTTAGGGAAGATGGAGTACTCACAGTTTATTCGGGCACGCGATAGATTCAGGCGAAGTACTTGGCAAAGACACAGCAGGTGCTCACTGAAATTAATATTAGACCACAGATTAACGCTGGAAGTGGTGTATCGGGTAGGAATAGGCAGGATGGTTGATCGTACCTAAGGTCGCGTGTAAGGTTGCGTGGCAGGTCACTCAGGCACGTCGCTCAGGCAGGTCACTCAGGCAGGTCACTCAGGCAGGTCACTCAGGCAGGTCACTCAGGCAGGTCACTTGCTTCCGCAGGCAGGTCACTCAGGCAGGTCACTTGCTTCCGCTGAATTGGTAGCTTGTCCAGTTCAGTTCTGCTTGGCTACGGCTTGGCTGCATAAGCTGCTACATCCACTCCACGCTGCTACATCCACTCCACGCTGCTACTTTCACTCCCAGCCGCTACATCCACTCCCAGTAGGTATCCTCCACGACCGAAGTGCGTCGGACTGTGGCTTCCTTATTTCTTCAATTTTTTTTCGCTGGTATTTTCGTATTTTTTGATATATTTGGCTCAGAAGGACCAAATTTATGTCTTGGCGTATGATTAAAATACTTTTCTTGACTTTTAAAAATTTAATTTCAGAAAATATTTTTTTTACAATGATCTTCTAGCGTGTAGTTCAAAAATTTTGTATATGTGGATTACACAATTAAAATGTTGAAGGACCCGGGTTGATGACGTTGATTTTTGACACCACTCGGTTGGCAGATGCGTAGATGACGCGATTAGGAAGCACTCCGATT
Source organism: Stenoptilia bipunctidactyla (assembly GCA_944452665.1). Lineage (NCBI taxonomy): Eukaryota > Metazoa > Arthropoda > Insecta > Lepidoptera > Pterophoridae > Stenoptilia > Stenoptilia bipunctidactyla. The sequence continues at coordinate 18,633,076 of OX101726.1, forward strand.
GGCCGATGCGAAAATGATGCGACTTCCATCCAATAGGATACCCGCTGTCACGTGACCACTATGTGAGTAGGGATTCGTTTAAGGCGAAGATTTTCTTAAGGCGAAGCCTGTACACTGTCCTTTTTTCTATTACTGTATCTGTATTATATAAACTGAAGTGTAAATAACTAAATAAATAAATTCAGTTAATTTTATAATTACACTATAGATTTTACTGACAACTTATAGTAAACTTATGTATATGCAGCACTTTATGCGCCAAAGAAAGATGAAAAATGTATCGCAATATTAACTGCAGTTTAATAAAGTATAAAATTCTTTTGATGCAGTTATTTATTTAATAAAATTTCAATCTTTGAAAATGTGCTTTAAAATTTCTCACGAAGAGTCAGAATAATCTTTTATAGTGAAGAGAACTCTATTCTCGACATCATCGACATTTAAACCGGTTTTAGTTTTCTGTGTTGAGCAGAGTTGGACGACATAATTTAATATTGAGACTAAATTGTTAATTTCTTTAAAATGTTCAATAAAACGAATATTTCCTTTATTTTTATTGACAGTCACAACATTATTTTCAAAGCATTTGATATTTTTTAAAGTAACTATATTTCATTGTTCATTGCAGGATTTGCTATAGTTGGGGTACAAATCAAGTTCGTGGTTACCTAATGATAATTTTAGACACCACCGCACCTATAAAGTACGCGTAAAAACCGCATGTGTCACTAGTATACATTTTATATGAACTATCACACACTATGACAAGGCGCAGCTCTGTGTATAGGTAGGTACCACAAAGCAGATACATTTCCTCCGTGGTAGGTACGCACCTATAAATACACCTTCATCTGTCAAAGCGTTGCCAACCTTAGGACATTAAACCAGATATTTAGTTTTTTCTTAATTGTAATCGACATCTGCGTTTGACATTAATTTCACCTGATGGTAAGTGCGGTCGGGGACGTGATTACACGTTTTCCTCCAGGCGGTAGAAATACGTTAGATGGTGGTATCTACTCTATAAATCACGCTTCGCGAAATTATTATACTCCACAACTTACTGTGAAGTATCAGAGAAAAAAATAAGATTAAAACTTCTAAATACCGAATACATGTGCGACATGTCACGTTTCATCTTCGACATCAAAACTCGCCCTGTAAATATCTGTCGATCTTTATCGGCCACCTAGGCTTCAAATAATTCTATCGCCCTTGGATAATCGTGTCGTAGAAAGCGACTAATCCGAGTGATTTCTTGGTCATCCGCTCCAGTGAATATTGCCCGAAATATTTTTCGGAGCAATATTAGAAAGGCTAAGAGCCAGTTTGTTTCTAATTTTGTGTGGTGCCATCTAAGACTTCATCATCGCATATCAGTAAAATATAAAAATCTTTGTGATCGCAATTCATTAATTAACCTTGTATCATTTTTCTTTGCGAGATAATATTTCCATTAACCAAGAAATAGGCTCCTATTCATCCGCTCGCATTTCTAAAAGGAAAATCCAAATAATATTATTCCCTAACTGGTAACCAAGTAGCCACTTGTGTTTAAAGGCACTTCTATTTTAGCCGCTATAATTACCACGTATAAGCTAACTTGTGGTTCATGCAAAGGGAAGTATAAGCCAGGTGAAGTTATAGGCACAATAAGGATTTAGGATTTCCAGCTGTGTGTTTTCCTTGGGTCGGTAATATAGCATATTTTTTTTTCTTTAATTAATTCAATTCAATTTAATTCAAAACACTTTATTGCCATTTGTCTAGAATGGTAAAATATTTAAAAACATACAGTGATATAATAACATGAAATGGTGCAATTTGGACGGCCTTATCACTTCAAAGTGATCTCTTCCAGGCAACCTTAAAATTAATCTTAGACATTAAAAAGAAACATAACATGTCGTTAATGTTAATTAATGTTTGTCATTTTGCGAAATGTTTCTTACCAGGAAATTTTAATTCAGAAAATTTAAAATGAAATGAGTTCTTTTGTCAGAGTTTTAAACGTCAAATTTCTTTGAGATGAGAAAGTTCCGAGTCCTAGTCCTAGTTTGGGAAAATCACTTCTCTACACATGCCTAGGTCTGAATGCATACTAGGATACGCCATGTTCCTCTTATTCATTCCATCCATAGCATAAGCTCGTTTACTTTGAGGCTAAAGAGTTGGTGAGTTACTTCAGGTAATTTTTTATTATCAATATAAAGAAAAATAAATATGCCTATATTTATGTTTGATGTGAGAATGCTCCACCGACAAACGTTTTCGACTTGCAATGAGTGAAGTCACTGACAAGCCCGCCGGCAAAAAGTTGTTCGGGCTTCGTGTGTTTTGTGTTTAATGGCAATATAATTGGGTATTTAATATGATCTTAACAATGTAACGCTGAGAACAACAAAAATATTCATTTTTAGCAAATATGTATCTCTCTTTTTCATTTCACCTAGCTTTGTAAAACTGGCCCTTGAGTAAGAATTCTCGAAGCGCAAATACCAAGCAAAGTACACTTTCACACTTATAATATGGAGGATAAATAAAGTTCACCATGAAAAATATTACGCATTAAAAACCGCCATTTTCACATAATTTTAATAAAAAAAAAAAACTCTGGCACTTTGTAACGTTTTTTAGGAATGAAAATTTTGCAAACACCGAAAGTTGTCGAAAAAAGTTAGATTTAAATTTTAATTAACTGTCCAAACAATCCCAGCGCTACATGAAGTTTAATAGGTACAGGTGGCGTGTTCTAACGAGGACACAGAATTGTTGACCAAGGTAATTCTCGACGAATAAAATTCAATTGTTCGGAGTAGAAATGACAAATCGCTTTAGTCCGTACCGGGTGTATTTGCCGAAGAGACGGTAGTTCTCCCATGGGCTGTGTTCCTGCTAGAGCTAATAACAAACACGATTAGGTCTGCGAGAAATATCTCCGACAGATTGCACGTATCTTTTTAAGTTACAGCTTGTTATTTACTGTCTTTTTTAAAGTTCGTGTAATTCACATCTACTTACTTTATTGTAAGTAATTTTATATCGAGTACGCAAGATTTTATCAGCAAAAAAGTCCTTAAAACATACAGTAGGATGTATTTTATTCGCAACTATGCTCTTTAAAATCATTTTACTTAAAATTTTGCTTTTGGCGTAGCTTTTTTAAAAAAATACCTACAGAATACATTTTGATACGGTTTGATTTTATTTATCACAGTTATTAATAAAATAAATAAATAATAAAATCCCCAGACAATCACACCAACTACATGGCCACAAAGTAAGCATAACTTGTGATATGGGATACCATGCAGTGAACTAGGGGGGAACCTAGAATATAAATACATAAATAGATAAACACCCAGACACGGAACATTTTTTTTCTGGTTCCGTGCGGGGATCGAACCCGCAACCACTGGCGTCTGAGGCAGATAGGTTTACCCCAACGCCATAGTGGTCGTAATGACTACCTATTTCACGCGGTTTCACCCGCGCAATTTCTAATCCCGCAGAAATATCGGCATAAAAATAGTGCTAATCTAGACTGTATAGGTACTATGAATATGCCAAATTTCTTCCAAATCCGTTGAGGTATTCTGCCGTGATTGTGGAATAAACATCCATCAATTCATTTAAACTTTTGCATTTATAATATTGGTAAGAAGTATGATGTAATATATTATAAATGTCGGAATTTAGTACAGCTAAAATACGTAAATTTCAAAATTTGTAAATCGCGGTGAATTTCAGGATTGAAAAGATACTTTACGGAAACCGTCACCCGCACCATGCTACAGTACAAATACTAAATATAGTCAAATCCATTACTTCTACACTATTGACAGTTTTTAATAGTACGTTATGATATAAGTGCGGTAAGTTGAAAATTACAGCCGAGGCGATATTACTATGCGTTTACATTACATTATCGCACAAGTACGTAATGAGATAAATTACGATATTGAAATTGGTGTAATTACAACCACTTCACGAGCAAATATGTTATAAAATAAATTATTATTCTGTTACGCTCTTTAAAAAAGTACAACCCCAATGATATCTGTCTTTTGAAGAATGATGTCTTTAGAAGACTTATTTAACCATTCAATACAGTTGTTTATCCTCATAATTACTGTAATAAAACTCTTTATTGTACACCAACATTGTTACACAGTTTAAATAAAAAATAAAAATCACAATTAACATACAAAGGGCGGCCTTATCGCCGAAGCGCGATTTCTGCCAGGCAACCCAGGAATGATAGTTCGCTCAAAATAAAACGTTAAAATCTTACTTGTTGGCGTGTTTTTATGCTTATTTAGTCATAAAAGGTATAAGCGTAATTATAATACAATATTTTACCTACTTGCTGTTTTTTTTATTTATTTTACGTGGTCATTGAGAATGTTAAAGACACGAGATAACATCAAAGTTTCATAAGGACCAAAACTAAAGTAAAGTACCTAAAAACTTTTTGATGTTGTTATTTTGTTGATTTAAAACTTGCCAAATTTTAACATAGGAGGAACCTAGAATATAAAATGTTTAAATGTTTTTCATTCATCGTTTAATAACGTTTTTTTTGTGTTTTGGTTCGTTGAAATAAAAAATTATAACACCCAAATTTTGCAACGTCTAACAAAGTGTCATTCAATCGAGTCAAAGCTTTGAATACAGACCGTTCACTATAAGATGTCCCCTGCCTGCTGATGTTGGCAGCATTGTGGCAGCAGTGTTACCAATAATATGTGTCCATTTTAACCCCGTAATCTAACTTTGTTTATACCTACCACGAATAAATATATGTTTAATTTTCTGATTTGTAAATAATAAACAACGATAAGACTAGGAAGGTTTAGAATGACGACACAATTTATATTATACAAGGGCGAATCAAAAAATTCTTAGAATGAATACAAAAAAAATAATTTAAACAAGATTATTTTATTTTTCTACGTAATCTCCTTCGAATCTTATATACTTAGAATACCGCATCTCCAACTTTCTTATTCCTTCCGCAAAAAAATCATTTTCTCGACTATTAAAAAACTCCTCTGCGGCAGTCATAACTGCGTCATCATCGTCAAATTTAGTTCCACGAATATGCTCCTTTAATTTTGGAAATAAGTGAAAATCACTCGGGGTTAAGTCAGGAGAGTATGGTGCGTGATCAAGGACTTGGAAGCCAGCACTGCGGATTGCGGTGAGCGCAACTTCCGAACGATGAGGTGGAGCGTTATCCTGGAGAAACAACACGCCCAATGACAATTTCCCACGACGTTTTTCTTTAATCGCTTCACGTAATTTCGGGATTAAGTTTGCATAATAGGATCCAGTTATCGTTTGCCCTTTTGGCAAGTAATCAATAAAAAGGATTAATTCACTATCCCAGATAACGAAAACAGCTTGACAAGCAATAGTGCCAACATAACGGCAGGGGACATCTTACGATGAACGGACAATACAATCGATTTATAAACTCAACACAATCATCAATGAATTTTTTAATACAGTTGCTCAAAAAGTGACGTATTGCAGGGACGTTTAGCGCTCGGGATGTGGGCTATTACACACTTGTGCTTTTTCTTTACCTTTTCCGCACTCGTGCGTTCTCTTTCCCAAATGTCAAAATAATGTCCACGAAGAAAAATCAACCACGAAGTTTTTACTTAAAACAAAATTCATAGAAGTTTTTATGATTCATGAAAATAATTCTGAAAAGAAGCTACTAATTTGTTTCAATATCAGATATAATGATTTGATTCAATGAGTTTGGTTAGGTTTCATTTAATTTTATCTCATTAAATTCATTTTCATTTCATGTCAATACAAAAAGCTGCTGAAGACTTGGCTGTATGGGCATAGTTCCCTTTGCCTACCCAGAATGGGTAAAGAAAACAAAAAATCTCTGTTTATATTCTTTTACGGCTGGCGCCATTTTGTATATTTTATAAAATTGCTTAATTTTTTCGCAACTGTATTAAAAATAGTTGTTCAGTACACTTGCGGAACCGTCATTGCAACTTGTTCCGACTGTCAACCCTCACCTTCGGCTGCGGAACTCTTTGCAATGACAGGCTTTCCGCACTCGCAATTAAATATAGGTACTATTACTCACTTCAAAGATTAAATTATATTTTTATAGAACCTACTTCTTATTTTGCTATTTTATTATTTTATAGGTACAAGAAAAGCCAAAAAACAACAGGATGCAGTGATATTGGGAAGGTGATAAGATTTTTCTGTGTTTAAGTATAATCTAAGTATTTTATTGTGTAGAGGTGCAGAAAATTATGAGTAACTTTAGTTGTTAATAATGGTATCTTTATGTTATAATTCTAATATTTTGGTTACCGACTTATCTACTTTTTATTCATAACTCTACGATACGCGACACGCGACACGTTGATACGCGACTTGTCTTTTCAGACTCATTTTCAACCGACTTCCAAAAAAGGAGGAGGTTCTCAATTCATCTGCATGTTTTTTTTTGTGTCTTCGTTACACGATATTTCGGACAATTATGGATTGATTTTGAAAATTCTTGTTTCATATGATAGAGGATACTTCATAATTGGTCCCATATAAATTTCATTGAAATCTGTTGAGCACTTTATTGAAAACTTTTAAGTTTTGAAAAAAATTGTATGAGTTCGGAGTATGTTTACGTGGATGACATCATAATTCAGCCAAAATTTTAACGTGAAGTCGGTTTTTTTAATGCTCTGCATTCGTTGATTATGTTATATTCAATCATTTTATTTAAGAGTACCTAACTTATAAAAAACTAGCTGTTTCGCGCAGTTTTACACGAGCAATTTCGAATCCCTCGTGCATATCGGAATAAAGAGCCTATGTTGCCTATGTGCTATTTCAGACTGTACACTATCTCCATGCCAAATTTCATCCAAATCCAATGAGCCGTTCTGCCGAGATTGAGAAACAAACATCAATACATCCATCCATCCAAACTTTCACATTTATAATAAACAAAATTTTTGTTTTCGATAGATGACGCTGTACGTCGATTAAATCGCGCAAGAAGGGTTATAAATGACTTAGCTATATTTACTTTTAGACTACCTTTATTCGTCCTCTAATTCTCAATTATAGTATTAGTTGGATATGCACAAAGGCAATACGCCGGAACAACTTCATAAATATAATAAATATAAATATATGTAGCAATAAGTTTTTGTCCATGTTAGTTATAAGCTGCGTTAAACCCTATCAACAAAAAACAATTATATTATTAGTAAGAATAAGAACTACTTCATCTGGTATCTATCGAGAATCAGAATTCTAGAATTCAGAATTCTATTAATTCTCCATACAGTTCAAATCTGAGAAACATTTATAATACAACCCAAGTCTTTATTAACTCCTTGGAGTATTCCTTCTACACTAAACAGTCGTGTTCACTTGTGCTAGACAATAAATCGAAGTCATTTCAACTTGGTGGTAAACACATAAAACGCTTAGCTCGGACGTTGCTCTTTTCCGACTGAAAGTACTATAAAAAGCCAGTATTTTTCTGAATCAGTGCGCCTGATAATCTTCAACTTTATCGTTGGTTGAAAAAACTTTGTAATTCATTTATGGATATATTTTGAGTTAAATACATTACCGTAACTACACAAAAAGGTTCTCTTGTGCCAGTATTTATTTATAATGAGCTAAGGAGATCATTTAATTTGCAAAGCAAAAGCTGGAAACGAGTCGACGACAATTTCGTTAACTCTAAGTGCAATGCAAATGTAAGTTCTTCACTCGAAAAAGTCATATTTTGGTAAATGTATTGTAACATTTGCATTCTCTGCTTCCTCTTGAATTCATTAGTCGTGTAATAAAATACAGGGTTACATTACTAAGGAATATTTATGTGAAAGCTCATTTACAGCGCTTTAAATCTACAAACAGCTTCGGTATAAACAGATATTTTAATAACAACGTAGTTTGTAACGAGATAAGTTTATTTTGTGTTTAACTTTATTTGCTTGACAATAAATGTTAAGGTTTCATGTGAATTGAACTATGTTCTAAATCTGAATTCGTGCGTGTTTGGCATTTATTTTCACACCAATTTTGACTTTATTGATTTTGATTTTCTTTGTATTGAAATTTAAGACAAATATTTTAAGCATTATACAGGGTGTTCAGCACAACGTTGAACAAACGAAAATGGGGGGTAGGTGGGGTGGTCCGTTAACTTACCAGCACGAAAGATTTTGCCTAGGGCTTAAGTTTTTTTGTTTATTTTTTTTTCATATTTTTGGATTGTTTCGCTTATGTACTTTGTAAACACGTCTTATTTATTTATTATCTATGGCAGGTCCATTCTTTTTTCTATATTACGATTAAAAAATTGGTAAGTCCTTTTAAAATTAAAGGTTAATTTAATATAAATTAATAGACATAAAGTTATGGACCCCAAAAAATATAAAAAAGGGTTAAAAAAATGTTTGAAACTCAACTTCGCGTTGCATTTAAAGAAAATAAGAGTGATACTACAGACAGACAGAGTGATGATACAGACTTCTGAATTGCTAAAAACAATTAAAGTGTGAGCTTTATACGGATATGTAGTTTGCTTAGATAACTTTTTCAATCTACATATCTACATATTTTAAGTAAAGTTATTCCATGGTTTTTACCAAGGCGGACCATTTCGATGAAAATCTACTAGTGGAAGTTAAATATTATGGAAATTTTATCAAATTTATCAATTTTTCAAACTTGAGTCTTAGGCAAAATCTTTCGTGCTGGATGGTTAACGGACCACTCAACCTACCCCCCCTTTTCGTATGTTCAACGTTGTGCCGAACACCCTGTATGTTAATTTAAGATAGGGGTTTTTATAATCCTACATAATTTAAGCCACTGATGGTAAATGATGCCTTTGTTTATTTATTTATCTTTGGTTACCTATATATAAAATAATAATACATATAGTTTATTTGTAATGGTATTTGCAGTCTTTCTCATACGGTTCAGTAGGAGGTTTGAATGCCTAAATTTTAAGTCATGTATAAAATTTTCAATATATTAACGAACACACCAATGGAGAGAAAGTAAAAGAAGCACCATATTTTAAATAAATCTTATATAAAATCACAGATGTATATCATACAAAAAATCTGGATAGACGATGTACGTCATACTTTACATTAACACATTTGTTATACAAAATAGTAACTTTGTTTTCTATCGTGCACCACATTCAACTTAAAACAATGTTTTCATTAAAAAAATATGTAATTCAATTTCGCGTGAATTGATTTTTTTACAGTTATGATTATTAATTATTTATTCATGCACTTACCTCTGGCACCACAGGATCACTTAAACCGTCGCATAGTGCTAAATAAGAAGATTAGTGAATAGATTAAAGGGCCCAAAATCAGCTTATTTAAACAAATATTGACATTAAGTTCAAGTTATGAAATCTAAAATTTCACCAATAAACATTTAATAAACACACAGATTATGAAATAAATAATAGATAAGGTGATAGGATTAACTTTATTAATTCCTTGTATGGGTTCTTTTAACTGTTTTCAGAAGTCGAATCCTTCCACGAATTCACATTTAATACCACTTGATACTGTAATAGTTTAAACAATCTTATTTGCTTACTCTAATTGCTCTCTAATTTATTTACTCTAATAATTTTAAAATAAATTAAAATCGTTTATATTATTTTAGCCGTCACATTACAAATTCTCGATATAAAATATGGTTTTCTATAAAACTCGCGATTAACTAAGCACAAAAAAAAACATTTACAAAATAGCCAATGAAATAAAATAGGAACCGAAAACGGCTATCAGTATTTCCTATTTTCCGGCAAAATTCCCGCTACGCCATTTTGATATCTCGTTTCCTATCAGTGAATCCAACTCTGATTTCTAGTGAAAATCATAAGCAGGAATATATCTTAAAATGAAAAATCTCAGATCGAAATCTTCTATTATATTGTATCGAATCACGACGTACAAAATCTCCGTTTCCTAGCGGGGGCCTATCTCGTTTTCTTTGTACAATGTGCAACACTCCGAAATGCTGACTTTTTTATATTTAAGAGCTATATTGGTTCATGGGCTGTAGATGACTGAATGTGTTTTGTTGCTGTACTGGTCCCAATATTAGGATTTTGCTTCGACATTTGTTGTTACGTACTACCATGGGGATCCTTCCATTTTGTTAAACTTCACTAAAACCAAATCCTAATAGTTTTTTAGTTGAAGCGGAAGTTTTTTTTGTGACAGTTATCAGTTCTTGTACTTTTGATTTTCTTAAGATCGTAATATTGTATGATAAAAATCTGTGTTTTAGTTTCCATAGCAACGCGTACCTATAGATAGGTGTTTGGATGAAAGATTGACCTCTGAATTCGAAATTAAAGCCCCAATTAATTATTCGTTCTTATACTCGTTATCGTTGACGAAATGTATGAAACTTTACGAATTTATGTTCACACGTATCACTCGCTTAAATTTGGTAATTGGGCTGCGGTACGTTAACGAAGAGCTTTGTAGAGAATTAAGTACATACAGGACGTTCCGTGGGTGCTATAGGGAACACTACTAGAGGACTTTGACCGCGATTTAAGACGGTTGTTCACAGTAACAACCGTTTCAATGTTAAATAAAGATTATATCCGAATTATCATTGAATCATTATCATAACCCTTTTTAATGAGACCACAGAGCCATGAGTGGCTCCCTGGATTGCATCATATGTATTTTGAATGTACAATTAAAAATGAAATAAACAAGATAGTAATAGCACCTTGATTAAAGCTATTGTATTAACGTTGTTCTACACAGCTTGTATTACAAGAACTTATTTAAAAATGGTTCTGTTTAAGAACAGCAATTTCATGGAATAAAGTTCACACTGCATTGTCCTACAATCTTTCTAGAAGCAAAGCTTAGAATAAGCCAAGAATCTTGAGCCTTTAGTGGCCACTTCATTCTGATTTTCTATTATAAAATTCTCGCAACAGATCTTAAAAAAGCATATTTTCTTTTATTGCAAAAATGATTTTTTTTTTCATCTAATCAGTGAGAATCATTAATCTGCTGGATACGGTTTCTAAAAAACTATTTTAAAATTAAAATACTGCGGTGGAATTTCAAAACCCGTGGGCTTCCATCTGCGACCTAATATTCACTTAGCATCAGCTGAGAATCAAACGCGGGTTTTGCATAAAAACAGTAAAAATATTTGGTATAAAAACCTTGCGGTCTGGAGGCTTCTCCCAAGGTTTTCGACATAATTTGGCGGTTACTACCAGCATTGTCCGTCTCCCAGTTCATGGACGCCTAGTAAATAACTAGGTAGCTGTGATAATTAAAAAAAGTAAGTTAAGCTGTCTTCTAATTAACATCAATACTAAGTCTTCAGATACAGATTGAATATCGCGCAAGAGCGCCTTTTATGATATAAAAGCGGTTTTTGAAAGACGTTAAAATATAATAAAATTAAGCTTTGCTATTACTAAACTTTCTTTAATTAACTTACACGACGTAATTAATTTTACCGTTTTTACCTTTGAAAATAATTTATATATTTTATTTCAAATTTTCACTTTTAGTACAAAAAGAAGAAAATAATGAAATTTTCAGCTTTAGAGTTGTACAACGCATGTTGCGGAGATTCATTTTAATTATGTCGCTCGCCTCAGAGCGGAAATAACGACAAAAGTAAACGTGAACTTTACTTTCCTACTTATCTTCATTAGATTCATTATTTTGAGGTTAAATTATTGCTGACATCTTGTTTTTGCTGGCTACAATGTTGATAATGTACCCCAGTTTTTAGTTTTACAAAAATTTCGGTGAGTCTGAAGCGTCAGTAAAGTTATAATAAATTAAGTTAATGGTTAACAGTTAGGGAATAGTATAATTATAGGTAATTATATTATAGGTAATGTTAACAGTTAGGGAATAGCATAATTACTGGGAGCTTCTCAACTTTAAATGTCGGGTTTTATTAGAATTTTCAGCGAGAGATCGGTCAAAAATAACTATCGATCCTGGATGCGCATTTCGTAGAAGGCTACTATCCAATTTTAACCTCGGTCTCCTTTCAAGGACCGCCTGTCTATTGACAATTCTTCATGTAAATGTACCGCTAACGTCACCCCCCAAACCAGAATTATTTTCCGACATTGCTTTGTGAGAGAGAGTTTTTGATCTCATTGTCACCTCATCAGATGAGATTGGCTGGAATAACAATTTATGTAATTGAGCGGGCAAGCAAAAAAAAATTAAAAATACAGGGTGTTAAATATTAAAATGCATTGAAACCAGTAAGTATGGGAAAATCTAAAACTAGTAGACATACCGACATCTGCACTAACGAACTGTGTCTTCGATTTAAGTGGTAAAAAAAACTAAAAATTATACTCAGTTCAGGGAAAAATTACCTACCTACACTATTTCTGTTTACTTAGATAGTAATGGTATAGATCTTCATTACAAAATTTCACTATCAAACATAATTTCTAAAAACAAATGCATTGTTTCCATTTATTTTGTATGCATTTGAAATGACAATCATTATTTTCCAAAAAAAACATTAAAAATGCTGCGGTTGATTTTAGCTCTTTATAGGATTTAATGCATTTTTTTTTGTTTTGAATCAGGATAAACTGCACAAAGCATACTAGATCTACGTACATTTTCTTATTGCCACATTAATGATTTAGCTGAGTGCTGAAGGATTTGTTTAACGAAAACTTCTCAAAATGTAATAATATCTATTTAGTAATTATCATAATCACAATAACAAAATATAGTATGCCGCTGCCAACTTACAAAAACTAGGCACTCCTTTAGGTTTTATAATGTTTTAGTATTTAAGATAACCCTTCACGCTCAAGTTCCATTTCCGAATCTATAATTCACGGTTTAAATCATTAACACTCTTCCCATTTTCACTTTGAAACTATAAAGGCAGGGGAATAGACCGAACCTGCCAATTATGAGCGTACAAAGGTCAAACTTTCCTGAATGGTAAAATATGGCAGTTAACCTGAGTAAATGGTAAAATATGATTTATTTCCCTGAACGCGAAATTGGCACGTTATTTTAGAAAACTTGCGGTCACGTAAATCTTGGTGTATTCGTCTTCCTTTCAAATGAATCGACTCAATGAATACTGGTTATTATTTGGTCGCAATATTCTTAGTATTTTTGGAAAAGGTTTAGTTATATCTTTTTACGTAGTTGTAATTATTTTTATTATTTAATTATAAATATATAAATATGTTTTATTTTTTATAGACGAAGCCAAAATGTATGAAAGATCTCCGTGTAAAAATGATATGGTTTATTCTTAAATACTACCGACATCAACCGGTTATTACAAGCGAAAATCCCATGTAAATAAATACTGTAATACTGGTATTTTCAAAGGTTTTCGTTCAAAAAAAAAACGAACCTTTTTAGTTTCTATATTAGCTGTTTCCCCAGGCATCACTCGCATTAATCCTGATCCCAAGGGAATATCAGGATACAAACTTTCGTCAGCATCATTGGAAATAATACCCGTATGCAAAATTCCATTGTACATTCTTCAAGTCGTTTTGGATTGACAGGATTAGAAAACATGCTTTATATTATAAAAATTAAATACATACTGCATGTCTTACAAAAGAACCAAAATTAACAAAACAAGTGAATGAAACTACTTACTTGAAAGTCGTGCCCGCGAAAAGTACTTAGCTATAAAAAAGTAGTTTTGTCTTAAATTCTGAATTATTTAGTAACATTTAATGATGTTTTGGCCCTATGAACATAACTTGAGATCAAAATAGACCTTACTTTCCTAGACATTGAGTCGAGTTCAAGTTTCTGTTGAATAGTTTATCTATCCATCCATCAAACTTCTGACCAAAAGTAGACTTCCTCTGAAGTGCTCACTAAGTTCTAAGTTCATTTATTTGAAAATTCGATAATCCAATACCACTTCCCGTTTGCGTTCGCTCCCGAACGGTTGTGTTTGCGGCCGCTCCCGAGTGTTCGTACTGCGCTTTCCTTGTTCCCTCTCCCGCATTCGTGCGAGTAAGGTCTCAAGTCAAGCTCTTTTCGGAAAGTTTTCTCTTGTGGAGGCTGTGTGGTGTCGGGGCTAATTCATCTGCCCTTTTCAGGGCGGACCCGACTGCTGCCGGCCGAAGCATCGCTGGTCAGGTGGATACGTAACCGTGACAACTAAGCCTGATCGTCCGCCGTTCACCGGCAATAGCTCCGTACTAGGTCGTTTTCTCTTACAGCGCAGTTTGTGCAGCCAATTCGCCGTTCACCGGCAAGTAGGTTCCTTGTTAGGAATAGGGCTCCTTTCAGAACAGTTCAGGTTCCCAGGGTTCGATGGAAGCCCCCATCGAATCCCCGATTAGGCCCGGAGAAGTGCAAGAACTCCGGGATCTGGTAAGTCAGACTCAACTCCAACTCCTTCAAATACAGAATGCTCAGCAACAGATGTTTTCGTTATTGAGTCAGCAAATCGCATCAGCCGTTCAGGCACGATCTGCGACCCTCCCGGCCACTCCGCCTTCTCTCAGTTTTCCAACAGATTCTCCGGCGTCCCCAGATGTCGAGTGTGTTGATACTACGTCAGACTTCATGTCGGTTGATTCTTCCGCGTGCAAACGGAAAACTACCCCGCCGGGTAGCGATTCCGACTCCGCTCTTTTAGTTCCAGAATCTCCTGCTCCGTTCACCGACGTTCGCAAAAAATCCAAATCAAAGAAGAAGAAGAAAGAGGCTTCTTCGACTTTATCTCCATCCGTTTCAGCAGCTCCAGGCGTCTGCTCCTGCGCCTTTTGTTTCAGCGATCCCGGCGTCCCAGCCTGCGTCGCAATCAGATTCGGCTCCGCCGAAAGTCAAGTCTCCGCCCCCCGTCTTTCTACGGGACAAGAGCCGCTGGACCGAGGTCTCAGCTCTCTGCGGAACGCACTCCCCGAAGATCCAGTATAGTAAGGCATCCAACGTGGGTGACTCTATTAAGGTCGTTGTCTGCTCAATTTCTGATTTCAGGAATTTCACTCGGCTTCTTGCTGACAAGAAGCTTGAGTACCACACTTACGCCCTCCCTGAGGAGCGTAAGATTCGTGCCGTTCTCAGGAACGTGCCGTTCGAGCTCTCGAACGAGCAAATCCAAGAGGACTTGTCTTCTCAAGGCTTTCCCGTCGAATCTGTGCACAAAATGCACAGCCGCCGAGGCAAGCAGTTCCCACTTGCGCTAGTAATCCTAGCGAAGAGCCCGCAAGGGCAGTCCATTTTCAGAGGCAAGCTCACCGTGTGCGGTCTCTCCAACATCCGAGTCGAAGCTCCACACAAACGTGGTTTCCCAGGTCAGTGCCACCGCTGCCAATTGTATGGTCATGCGGCGGCAAACTGTTTTGCTTCCCCTAGGTGCGTCAAGTGCCTAGAACCGCATGGGACTAAGGAGTGCTCTCGCACTTCCGAATCGCCCACCGCTCCGTCCTGCGTCTTCTGCGGCTAGTCAGGCCACACAGCAAACTTTCGCGGCTGCCCCAAGGCACCGCGTGCTGCCAGGGCTACCGTGAAGCCAATCGAGAACTGGAGAGAGCGACCGCAGCCTAAGTCGGACGCTCCTCTAGTCAGTTCAAAGGCCCCCAAGGCCTTCACCTCTTTCGTTTCAGGTCAGCGCAGCCGGGACGCGACTCAATCGCAACCGGCCGCCAAATCGGCTTCCCAGTGCCAGAACGCAAAAGGTTCTCAAGACCGCATGGCTTTCTGGATCCAGCTCGCTCCCATCGACGAGATCCTGGCTTTCGGCGCCGCTCTCGACGCCAGCCCAGAGGGTTTCAACGGTGCTCTTCCGGTCCTAACCAAGTTCGCTCCCCTTATCAGGAAACTCCAGCAAGCTCAACGTTTCTAAACGTAGTCCTTCTTTCCAGCATTCCTATCTCAGAGTGAGTCTGATCACCCTAGATAATCTCTTAGTTTCAGCTTAGTCATTTCTGCTAGTTTTAGCTTTGTTTTTCTCGCTTTCAGTTCCTTTTGGTGGCAGCCGTCTGGATGCCGCTCACTACGCAGCCTCTCTCTCCAATTGGCTGTCGTTCCGACGATGACTAAGGACCTTAATCAAGGTGAGTCAAAAGGGGGATGTTTAGTGGGTATGCTCAGCCTATCTGAGAGAGTCTCCACACTGTCTGGGCATTCTATTTGCCATTAGCCACTTGGGCTAACAGCTTATAGAATGCCCATTCGTCCGTATAATGAAGTCAATATAGTGCTACTGAATAATAGTTTTTGCTGGCTTCACAAATCATGAATATTTTTTTCTACGCCTAATCCTTTTAAATGGCAAAGCTTACTCGTGTAACAATATTTGCCTTTCTAACTTAGTGGTCTGTGCACTTTTCAACTCGCCTGGCACATACTTGTGCTCGTGGTAATCGCCTGTAATTTTTTTTTCTAAGATTAACAATCAATAAACTACTTCCCATAAAAAATTTAGCCTTACAGGAACAAGTTTCTTTTCCGTTTTTTTTACAGTTTCAGCAATAAATTGGCTGATGATGTGCAGAGCTGACGCCCGCCAGGTCATGATCATTGCCATTAGCATGCTATAAATCATAAGTGTAAAAATTTCTAACCTTACAGGAAGACCGTTACTCGCAGGGTTCACTAGCTCTCCAGCTAATTGTAGATATTTGGAAATATTCTCCTTGTTCTTTTTTTTTAATTAAAGACTAAGCCTTCGTATGCCCTCAATATCTCCTGATGGTAAGTGAAGATGGGGTTGAAGTCGAGCCTGCACATGAGCCTCGAAAAGAATATTTAAAATATTTCACATAAAACAACCTCATATATATACGGGGTGTCCCGACAACCCTATATAATACCTTCACGCAGGTATGAAAAAAAAAGTAGAAATTTATTGTTTACATACAAAATTGAAAAATAAATTTCGTAGTTTTCTTTTAAGCTATTGCATAGCTTCTATCGCGGGCCTTGAGCGTGGGGACCGAATCCAGAAATACCGTAACGAAAAAAACCTAACGCCCCACACTCCGGCCGGCACAGCGGTGATACTTTGATTTCATAACTTTACATGCGGGCTTTAATAAACAATCAGCGCCATCTACTAGGAACTTGTGGAACTTCATATTAGATCAAACATTACTGTATTAATAAAATAAATAAATAATTGTAATTGCATAAGTTGATAAAAAATGTTATGCAATAGCTTTACCGCGGCAGTCTCCGAGTGCCACACGTCTCTTTTTTAATATTTTTTCTGTAATCCTTATGGGTACTAGCATACCTCCGTGAAGGCATTATGTAGGGTTGGTGGGACAACCTGTATTTATCTATGGTTCCTCTCATGTTAAAATATGCATGAAATGTAAACGTAGCCTATGTCATTATAATTTTCAATTATTAACACTTTCAAATTTCACCAGAATGTGTGGAACGTAATTGACTGACAAACACTTACGAAAACTTTTCCATTTATAATTCCGTATACTGCGAAGGTTTTCGAACATGTTTGAATATCGGTTTCCAAAGTCACTCAAAAACTTGAATGTATTCAGATGTTAGCTCGTTAATCTTCCAATCTCGATGAAATTGTTAAACGGGTTTCACTGAAATAAAGTGAATAATTGAAACAATAGTTGTATACAATTTTTTTTTTAATAGAAGAGTTGAGATTTTTTTGGAATAATACTGTAAACATAAGTATTTTAGGAACTTGTATTTTGCAGTACTTAGGCGTAGTCTCTTTTTAAGAGCTTCGGATGTCAATTTTTTTTATATAGTTGACTGAATCCACTTTGGACCTCAATCTGACCTTATGGGATAAGTGTTAACATGTTAAGTTCACGGGATTAGGAATAAATTGGTACGTGCTTTGCACACTCGCTTAGTAAAATAGACCGACGAAATTCAGAAGACCACCCCCGATAAATAAAAAAAGCCGGTGACGCTCTGGATTTTCTTAGGCATAAGCATCAGATTTCAGAGCACATAACGAAAATGTAATAACATATCTACTTACATATAAATAAAATAGGCTAATTTCGAACATAGGCAAACTTTAAACAAAAACAATCACAAATAAAACTTTCACTTATATCGAACTAGGTCGAAAACGGAACTTTATTTCAGTGACATCCTCGGTCAACCCCCACGACTCAACATTATGTCGAATTCGATATTTCTCTCCGTGCAAAAAATTGTGCTCCAGTACCTACCTAATTGCGCTCCATTTAACACTAGCAGCCTGATATGCCAAATGCCGTTCCGTTCCACTTTACGATAGCTCAGAACGAACAGTCTCGATTGAATGAAAATACTTACTGTTTTTAAAAGACCGAAGATTGCCCGTATTCCATTTTCCATCTTGACGGAGGATGTTAAAAATGATTTATGCCCGGAAAGTTTGCTTTAGAAGTTTTCACTGTTTTATTTTTTATTTGCTATTCTTATAAATGAGGAAAAATTGTTATTAGTTGTATCTGTAATATTTTAAGTAATGTTCCAATGAAGCGAGAAATATTTTTTTAACTAGATGTGCATAATAAGATATAAAATATAATATAATGATAAGCAATGAACCTAACTTTTAAGTAAGTAGATAGGCGAAAATACTACAATTGTTTACGGCAAAAAAGGCATGCCATTTTTATTGGTGCAAGCGAGCACATAGTTTGTCGGGTATTTTTTTAGCTGTAGCGCCCATGGTCTAGCTCTAGAGGCCTCCGTCGCAACTGGACAGATTCACAACTGGACAGATTCTCAGCTGGACAGTTTCGTAGCTGGACAGATTAGCAACTGTTCAGAGTACAGTCGTGAAAAAATAAGTTTAGAAACTACAAAATAAAGGGATTAAATTTAAGTGTTTGTTCAAGGAAAGTCTTTAACGCAGAGGCACGACATAAGAATATGACCTATAATAATATAATATACAGGTTTGATTTTTAGTCACCAGCCAAATTTAAATGTTAGTCTCTTTGATATAATATAAACGAACCTGCATATTTATTTTAGCATCGCTCAGTACAAAAAAGTAGAAATATGGAACCTCAAACTTTTTACAAAATAGTCGTTGTTGATGAATAAAGCTAGTACGTCGCGGCATTTCATTGCATTAATACTACGACATAGTACTACAAGATGTTTTGTAGTAGCGCGTAGTCATTTTTATATAAATGGTAATTTGGAGTGACCAAAGCTTTGCTTAATATGTTAGCGGATATATTAATTTCTTTGTAAAAAAATAATAATACTTTATTTGTACAAATCGTTTCTATAAATTATAGTTATTGTGTAAAAAAAATTTGTTCGGTGACTACAAATCAACCCTGTATCTGTAGTTTCAATAGGTAAGCCTTCTCTATATTCGGATCGCTTCTGTGGCAGTTTAGATAAAAAAACGACTGTTTTCTGAAACAAAAATCTCGTATCTTCAAAGAGTAGTTATAGTGTTCATTATCGTCTGTTTTCTTTAGAACCTTATGTAAGCTCGAGTAGGTACTTGAATTTACTTTGTGTCGAACTAAACTCGAATGTACATTCGTTCGGGTCTAATGATGCATCAAAAGTACATCTTCCCGCCTGAATGACAAAATACAAGTTTCGTGCTGGAATAAACATTTGCATTACACTTGGTTTGATAACACTATATCATACACTTCATTGTGGTTACAGTCAAGTTTATTAGCTGTATGATTTTAAGACGTTTGAAGACTTACAATCTAGTCATTTTGTGGTAATAAACTATAAAAGTAAAAATACATAGGTATATAACATCAATGAATGCTATAAAGGGGTTAAATTTAATTAACGCATCGCCTCTTGCGGGAGCCTATCCACATCAATCCCAACAACATTTGTTCTACGACTTTTTACAAATCTTGATAAATAACATAAAAAATAAAAAAAATAAAAAATTGATGGCAAGGGTGATCGCTAGCCTGGGGTCCTAACGCCAAGCAAGGGCCACTCAGTCGCCAGTCGGTACTAAGCCGACGGACCCTAGCTAACTTTAATTTCCTTAATGAATTTCCGATTTTAATTTAACCACGATTTCAGATTTTTATTTCAGGTGTCCGATATTTCGATGCTGTTACAAGCACCATGATCGCGGACTGGTCCAGCAAAAGTTTAGTCCGCGATCATGGTGCTTGTACAGCATCGAATCAGATCAGATATCAGAGGCACGAAATTAAATCCGGAAATCGTGGTAAAAGTCCGGTAAATTCATGAAATTATAGTGAAAATAACCGCGATAGTTAAAAACAATTATTACCTAGCTAACTTTTCTCACCTAGCTCGATTTCATTTGTTTTGTAATTCATAGTTCCGCCATAACACAACTATTATGTTCACTTTTGGGTTACATAGTTAAGGTCTGTAAAAAGTAATAAATTGGATTAGTAAATGAAATGATTTTCATATTTGAAATCACGTAACGAGTATTTATTTAATTTCTTTTAAACTTAATTGAGATTAGATGACGAGGTGCGAATGTCAGAAAGATTTATTTATTTTATTATTGGATATAAATTGTAGATAAAAGCAACAATTATATTCTTAGCACTTTATTTGCAGGTTTTAATTTAATATATTTAAATATGAAAATTTTGGTCCATATTTGGACAGCATTGCAGACTTTAATGATTTTTTAAAAGGTTAATTACCTAAATTATTACCTCGTGTCCAGTTCTACCCCCTTTATGTAGTGCTCTTGTGACTTCCTCCGTATATTAATAGTTTCTATTATAATTCATTATTCAATCATGTAAAAGCTACTAAATGTTTCATATTAAATTCAGTAAACAAAAACGGAAAGTCCCCAACTGAATTAGTTCACGCGGCCTTTTATCCCATAAAATTTGAAAGGATTTTCAGAAACAATTTAAAGTCATTATCGTCTTATGTTTAAATAATAACCGTATAAATCGGATAACCTTGTTAAAGTTTGTCGGACCCCTGTCTAACTGTACCAAAATGGCGATGTAGCGGCCGCACTTAACCGAAATAGAAGTGCCTTGATAGCCCGGGTAGGCCGGAACGGTCTTGATTATAACACTTACTTACTGTAACCCATTCCATTCATTTTTCCATAGAAAAACCCGAAAGCTTCACTATTTGGTGTCAAACGCCAAAAAAATAAGTATTTATTTTAACAACCATGGTTGTCTGGTAGAGATCACTTCCCAACGATAAGACCGCCAATTGTATTTCAAAATTGTTATAATGTACTTCCTTTTTTTGTACTTCTTAATAGCATAGAATGAAGTGTAAATAAATAAATCTTTACACTATCGTCGATATTTAAGCTTATTGAGCATAATGCTAACATAATAAATAATGAGCTTCGAAAGTAGCTTATGTTTTCAGCCGCAGTCAGCTGCAAGTAAAACTACCTTTGTTAATTAAAAAAATCAAAAATGAGTTTAAATAATACGAATCTCTGCTTAGCTAATAGGGTGTAGGAACGAAGAGGACTGCAGCGTATTGCCTTATAGTCGTTGCTCTTATTAAAAATAATTCAATTTTAATACAGTTTAAATATGTAAATTTTAATGGGTAACCTTATGAGTTTGATTGAATATATATGTTGATTTAACACCTTTGATGATGAACTAAATGCCCAGAGCCTTAGCTATACGGCTTTGACCCGGTCTCCCATACTCGTATTTATAGTACAAACCCATGAATACTCCAATTTTAATTAAATTATGCTGAATTTAAAAATAACCGCTCAAATTTTTTAAATGCGTTTACAGACTTTCTATGTAATATATGAATCATGTGATATCCGGGCGGAAAACGACATGGCCGGTAATACCACCGAATTATGTATACCACCCAGTATCCCGATGGTCTCCCGCACAGATACAACATGCATACGTATTTTATGTGTGCGAGAGACTGGGTGGTATACATAATTCTGTTGCAAACTATACATCAATTTAATGTCAATACTACCAAGAAGAATGAAAAAGTTAACTGCCACAAAACATTCACACGGCTTCTTTAAACACAATAACCTAATTTATTAATTTCAAAATACGGCATTTTATCAGGTTACCGTTACTTGTTTAATTTAGAAAATATACATATAATTTATTCCCTTTCACTTCGAATTTACCTTCTATTATGTTTTGGTTTGGTAAAGTAAAAGGGTTCTCAAGGGAAATCCAAAAGTTACACAAAAGAATCAGTTTTAACAGATTTTTTTAATACTTCCAGGAATACCTTTGAGATCTTGTTATAAAATATTATTATATCGATACGAGTTCACATTGGGGAAAGGCTTCATTTATCAATCGTATTATTGAAGCGTGTTCCGATACACAATGACTGTAATGGAAGATGAAACAGGTCAGATTATAATATTGTATGTTTTTTTATTGAACAGCCACATTTGATTTTATAAGAACATAAATTATGAAAATCTTGTACATATTTTTTTCTTTTTTATAGGTCATGAATTCAAATCTAAAAAGCTGGTTCAATTTGAACTTTAACAGGTAATGGAAGTAAATATAAAACTATTTTTATACTTAAATGAGGTCTGCTATCTTGTTGCCAACTTGAATGTTTGCGCTAAATTCAATAAGTTTAAGACTGAGAAATCCTTCTTCAGAAATGT
Source organism: Stenoptilia bipunctidactyla (assembly GCA_944452665.1). Taxonomy (NCBI): domain Eukaryota; kingdom Metazoa; phylum Arthropoda; class Insecta; order Lepidoptera; family Pterophoridae; genus Stenoptilia; species Stenoptilia bipunctidactyla. The sequence goes on from OX101726.1 coordinate 18,655,720, forward strand.
TATGACGCTGTTATGCGCTGAACCTGCTTTTACTTCTATCAAATCAAATGCAAAATGAACCTTGACTGATGGTTTTACTGTTTTTTTTTATGTTTTAAATAATAATTAAAGACATTCATATAACATTTAACTCCTATTGACATTACTTACAAAATTTATCAATGGTCTACTGTTTTTATTGTAATTACCTACCTATTGTGTTGAATTGTATATGCCTGTTAAATTTGAGATGTAATATATGGCTCTGGCTGAAATAAATGATTTGATTTGATTTGATCGCGAATCAAATCATAATAAAATAAATGTGCCGTAACGATATTATAAAGGAATGTAAAAGTCAACACAAGTTCCGCCTTGTATTACATTTAAAGTCCATCATATCAAAAAAAAAAATAACAGCATACAAAAAGCGAAAAAGTCCACGTAGTAAAAATATACACACTCAACTTTGAATCGCTTATGATTCAAAGTTGAACAAACTATAAATGCCAAATGTTCATCGAGAGACCCGTGTAAGTGGAAAAGCATTTAGTTTAAAGTAATAACTTGGTCGAAGGCGAGGAGACGCAGAGGTGCGCACGGAAATTAGACCCACGGGCAATATCCCGCCGTTCCCGTGCCTCTGAACTTATTTAAATAATATCACGAACTAAAAAATTCCATTCACGCTAATCGAAAAATTAAAAGAAATTTTGCGTTTTAACTTATGGTGGTTACTATTCTAGCGGGTAATTTGTTTTTTTTTTTCAAGCATTTGTTCAGATATTAAGTTTGTTATTTTATAGAGGCCGGTGCATATTGGTGTAATAAAATGTAAAATGCAATGCAACCAATCCTGTAAGCAGTTCGTGCGCGGGAGTTGTCTAAATCATGAAAGTTAAGGGCAGTGGGAAATCCAGACAATCCAGAAGTTGTTTTCAATATTTAAATGGAAGCCTGAATCTTAGATATAAAACACTACGATGTATGATAGTGGCCGTGGACACTTAAATCCAGATATCTATTTTGTATGAAGATACTTTTTAATTTCCAAATCCCTTAAGTTTTTTTTTCTTGATTCGCAGATGTTTCATAATACAGTGACTGTATACAATAGACATTAGACAATTCAAAACAGAAAATAAAAAAAATCTTCCTACAGTAACAGAAGTACTGTTAGAGGTTTAATGTCACATTTTGGAGTTTTCTTGGAAAAACCTTAAATTTTTCGTAAAAAAAAACTATCCAACTTCATCTTATACATGTATGGCTTAAAATGTTCTAAATGGACTAGACGATTACTTCCTTCCCGTTTTGCATCCTGTTACCAAACAACCTGTATAAGCTTTTTTAATAGTTCGTAAAGCAAATAAACTCCTATGACAGTGCGGTCTTAAAATGTCATACCCTTGTTTGTTAGATTGGTTTATTACTTGGGACTCACCACAAACTGTCTAGTTTCTACTAAACGAACTTTTACATTCAACAAAAAGTTTCTACTGAGTCCTGTGAAAAATTCTTTTCCCACATAGGAAATTATCCAAGCCAAGAAAATAAGATTTTTTTTTTCAAAATTCAAATTTTCTCTTACCAAGTCCGTACACGTTCTATGAAAATCTACGCACCGTGCGTTACAGACTCCTCTCTAAAAGCAGCATTGATGTTGAGAGCTGTTTTTTCCACTTTGATTCCGCATCGGAACTCTTACTGAAAGATTACTCAGATTGTCAAAATGAATACTTTGCCGAACTTAATCTTTCCCGAATAATCTAAAAAAAAAAACAATTGACAGTCAAAAATCATACGATGACGGTTTTATATCATTTTAAACTATCATTACAATATACGGGTTATATCCGTGCATTTTTATTTATTTTTATTTTATAGTTCACTTGAAAAATCAGTTTAGCTCCCGACATGAGAATCACGTGAGAATTGCATTCTTGCATTCTACAAATAATCTCATGCTGTAAACTCCACTAAATTGGATGCACTGTTATCTCGCAGTATATTTGATTTGTGAAAGTTACTGCCTGTGACAAAAATATCGCGTTTATTTTAAAACTCTAGTCAGTATATTTACATTTTTTTATAGTTGGCGTTAGTTACTCTTATAGTGTGGAATTGGATTAACAAACGTCTTAAAATACTTTTTTACGAAAAGCTAAAGAACTTTGCAAATCCTACTAACAGATACAACAGATAATTAGTTGAACTAGGCAGATGGGGTCATTAATTTCAGTTAATTCGAAAATATTGTCTAGATGATTTTATATGATTGTTTTGTATTTGTTTATTGTGTGTTATGTTAAGTGAAATTCCTGACGCCATGTAAATAATTTTTGTTCGCTAAACTAGCACGTAACTAGAACAACTTTACATGAATGCTTATTCCATTTGTTTAGCTTGATACAACAAAACTGTAACATTATAACACATTAAATTTTCCCGAAATTTCTAAGTTTTAACAAACACAGTTCCCAACAAATAATTGGTATACGTACACAATAACCTCGTCGCAAACAATACAAGTTATTTCAAAGAAACTAAATACTTCACAATGATAGAAACATGCTTGTGCGCAAAAGTTTAGCAGCAGCAATACTCAAAGAAGTCTCAACATATTGCTGAACTTTTCAAAAACATTACTCTGCAAAATAGGTGAGAAATGACCGCGCTAAGAGTTTTGGGAAAAGTTAAGTTGTGAAGTCGGTTTGCGGTGGGAAATTAGTCTTGTTTTAACACTTCGTAATTTGCTAATTTCGTTACAGCTTTGGGTTCTTTTTCAAGGCTTAATTTTATTTGAAAGGGTCATTTTCGTAAATTTCCCGTTTTTAAACTCTTTTTTATATAAATATAAATACGCGGCGGTAATTTTATAGGATTTTTGTGATTTATTCGAGAGACGAGGCATGGACAGGACCCCTGCAATGTAGACCTACGAACCAGTCCTGGTCTCCGGTAAACGCTGTATAAAGAGCAGCGAAGTTATTTTTTCTTGTTTTGAAAATTGGTGTTGAATTTACAATATTAATATTAATTAATATTTGCCAAGAGCAACTTAACAGATTGTATTATGGTATCTATTGTGTTCTGCGTGGTTGTGTTCTGCCACTCATAATAAGTCCGCCTTTGAGAGGTGTTCTTAAAGCGCGTACAGTGATTTCATAGTATAAAAGCAGTTATCAGCTGTGCTCTATATGCACTGTGTTCCTCGTTCATCAATAAGCCTAACTTTTTGCAAGAGCGGTGTGTAAGGAAAATAATTAATATAGATAGATTGTTGATGGTTTCTTCATTTTGGACATAGTGAGTATATGCGTTTAGTTAGACAGATATCTTATTATAACTCGATATTGTTTGTTCTAATGGGTACTTTTTTTACAACATATTTTTTTATTTATTTTAATCTTCCACGATAAAATGAACTATTAGATATTTTTAATGAAGTTGAGAGATTGTACAAAAAGTGGAAGTTATTGCTAATTTTTTTTTTTTTGTATTTCCGCCAAGGAAAATCGTTTGGCACCCACTAAAATCAGCTTTAACCAGTAAAGCTATCTTTGGCGGGAGGAGGATGAATCCTATTACGGACGAATGGGCATTCTATAAGCTATTAACCCAGTGGCTAATGGCAAATAGAATGCCCAGACAGTGTGGAGACTCTCTCAGATAGGCTGAGCATACCCACTAAACATCCCCCTTTTGACTCACCTTGATTAGGCCACTAGTCATCGTCGGAACGACAGCCAATTGGAGCGAGAGGCTGCGTAGTGAGCGGCATCCAGACGGCTGCCACCAAAAGGAACTGAAAGCGAGAAAAACAAAGCTAAGATTAGCAGAAATGACAAAGCTGAAACTAAGAGATTATCTAGAGTGATCAGACTCACTCTGAGATAGGAATGCTGGAAAGAAGGACTACGTTTAGAAACGTTGAGCTTGCTGAAGTTTCCTGATAAGGGGAGCGAACTTGGTTAGGACCGGAAGAGCACCGTTGAAACCCTCTGGGCTGGCGTCGAGAGCGGCGCCGAAAGCCAGGATCTCGTCGATGGGAGCGAGCTGGATCTAGAACGCCATGCGGTCTTGAGACCCTTTTGCGTTCTGGCACTGGGAAGCCGATTTGGTGGCCGGTTGCGATTGAGTCGCAACCCGGCTGCGCTGACCTGAAACGATAGGAGTAAAGGCCTTGGGGGCCTTTGAACTGACTGGAGGAGCGTCCGAGCTAGGCTGCGGTCGCTCTCTCCAGTTCTCGATGGGCTTCACGGTAGCCCTGGCAGCACGCGGTGCCTTGGGGCAACCCCGAAAGTTTGCTGTGTGGCCTGACTGGCCGCACAAGACGCAGGACGGAGCGGTGGGCGATTCGAGAGTGCGAGAGCACTCCTTAGTCCCATGCGGATCTAGGCACTTGACGCACCTAGGGGAAGCAAAACAGTTTGCCACCGCATGACCATACAGTTGGCAGCGGTGGCACTGACCTGGGAAACCACGCTTGTGTAGAGCTTCGACTCGGATGTTGGAGAGACCGCACACGGTGAGCTTGCCTCTGAAAATGGACTGCCCTTGCGGGCTCTTCGCTAGGATTACTAGCGCTAGTGGGAACTGCTTACCTCAGCGGCTGTGCATTTTGTGCACAGATTCGACGGGGAAGCCTTGAGAAGACAAGTCCTCTTGGATTTGTTCGTTCGAGAGCTCGAACGGCACGTTCCTGAGGACGGCACGAATCTCACGCTCCTCAGGGAGGGCGTAAGTGTGGTACTCGAGCTTCTTGTCAGCAAGAAGCCGAGTGAAGTTCCTGAAATCAGAAATTGAGCAGACAACGACCTTAATAGAGTCACCCACATTGGATGCCTTACTATACTGGATCTTTGGGGAGTGCGTTCCGCAGAGAGCTGAGACCTCGGTCCAGCGGCTCTTGTACCGTAGGAAGACGGGGGGCGGAGACTTGACTTTCGGCGGAACCGAATCTGATTGCGACGCAGGCTGTGACGCCGGGATCGCTGAAACAAAAGGCGCAGGAGCAGACGCCGGTGCGACATTTTGCGGAGCAGGAACAGCGGCTGGAGCAGCTGAAACGGATGGAGATAAAGTCGAAGAAGCATCTTTCTTCTTTTTCTTTGATTTTGATTTTTTGCGAACCTCGGTGAACGGAGCAGGAGATTCTGGAACTAATGGAGCGGAGTCGGAATCACTGCCCGGTGGGGTAGTTTTCCGTTTGCATGCGGAAGAATCGACCGACATGAAATCTGACATAGTATCGACAGGCTCGACATCTGGGGACGCCGGAGAATCTGTTGGAAAACTGAGAGAAGGCGGAGTGGCCGGGAGGGTCGCAGATCATGCCTGAGCGGATGATGCGAATTGCTCACTTAGTAACGTGAACATGTGATGGAGTTGAATATTGCTAATATTGATATGGAACTACTTTAATACTCCTTTATAGTCCTGGCCAGAAGCCGCCATTCACGTGAATCCTTTATTGTTTGAAAATTATTTGTTCCGGATTTCAAATAAATTCTATGTACCCAATACACACTTTAGTGTTCAATTTTCAAATTCGTTCATCAGGTGCAAAACAAATATCAATCATTCGTGACGTCACACACTTGTGACGTAGAAAAAGTCTATGAAGCATCGCGATGCATTAATGTACTTAAAGGACTTTTAAAGATTCGATAGGATTGCAAAATATTGGAGCCACAATTAATTCAATTTCGTGGACCAACATACAATTAATTAAATAACCATGAAGAAAAAATATTTGACAGAAGAAAAGAAAATAAAGAAAACATTACTGTGATAAAAACAGCGTTAAATGCAATATCGCAGATACAGCGTTTATAAAATGTTTTTATGGCAATTATTTATCTGTCAGAACACAGTAGGCTGTGTTTTATTTTTACCACTGGTAATCGCAGTTGTTACATTTCACAAGTTGCGTGATTTACTGGCGCAACAATTGCTATAATAACTTATTTGTCATTTTGCTTGCATGTACTAGTGTATCGTTTTATCCTCAACGGCAATTTATTTTGAGCTCCTGTGAGTTTAACCAATTAATAATTATGCGTTCGTTTTAAATGGACATTTTTATTGGTTATCTGATAGTTTAATCGATGTTTAACTTTTCTGAAAAGCGAGCTTTCAAATTTTTTTGAAACTGAAAGACTAATTTTTTTATAATAGAAAACGCTGTGGTGTCTTGGTGTCTTTTAATAAAGGGAAATAATAAAACGAGCAACAACAAAATAAATTTGCGACTGATGTTAAGATACTGTTTTATTACTATGCAAAAAATATGAAAATGAACGGTATGAAATATTAATGGTGCGACTGAAGTTCTAAGTGAGCGATTATATAACCACAAGAAAACGAGTAGGTTGTATTGTCTTAAGTTTTCACGATTAATAAAACTACTTCTTAACTGGATTAGTCGCGTATATATTATATTTTACATTTTAACTCGACGTATCGGTGTCTTTGCAGACCCCGTGGTCACAAGCATAGATGAATATAAGTACTAAAGTATAGATGACCGTCTCGCGGTTTTTGCACTTTAGCGCCATACAGTAGCCACTCTAGGAACCTTTTTGACCAAAACAACCCTAGAATGCAGCCCGGCCGTACCGCGCCACTTTCAAATTTTCAGAAATTCGTAGTGCCCGTTATTACTATTGCGCAATTATAATTTGATTCGAGTAATGAGTCAAATTTAAACTGCACAATACTAATAAGTTGAAATAAACTGCAAACATGATGCTATGCGAGTTGGGAGTAGTAAAAAAATATGCATCTCAGACAATTATTTATTTTTTCTTAATTATTTGTGTTTGATACAATAATTATAGGCCATAGGTTTTTTCGGGTCGTTTTCGTCAAACTCAATGCTTTTGCCACACAAATTGTTCACCTCCTTGCACCAGTCATTTGAAATCAAAATGCTATTCCTTTTATTAACTCACTATCTCACTAGAAAGTCAGCATCCTATGTAAAAATATCACTTCACAAAAGTAAAATCTTCGATTTGAGATCGTAAAAACGCGAGGAATTAACACTCTACTCTACGTACTTTGTACAAAACACTAAAAAAATAATTCAGCTACAAAAAATACACATCAAAATAAGCAAATGCAACGAGCGCAAAACGATTGGTTGACTATACTATAGATACGCTGCCTGGTACTATAGATAAGTATATCGATATCGAACGCAGCAAAAAATACGAAAAGTTCTAGTAGTGCCCGGCACGTAGCGCTAGTAGTAATAGAATTTTGGTATTTGTATGGAAGACAAACTAGCATGGTCACAAGCGACTGAGGTGTCAGGCGTCAGATTGATAGGTGGAAAAAGTTATATGTAACTAACTCAAAAAACTTTGCATTTTGATAATCACTGAAAGACCCCTAGAGTAAAGCAATATCAGCATAAATGCCAAAAACAGTTTCTTTAATAATAAAAGCTCAATTTTATTTACAGCATATTCTATAATGCAATCATGAAAATTTAAAACACTAACTATGGCCATCGAACATAAACCTGTCCAGAGTTACTTTGATAAAGCCGTAAACAATTTAAAAAAGTCAGCTCAACACGTTTGATGTAATATTATTTGGACAGCGGCGAACACTGGACCCTGTTTTGAAAATATATGTTTTTGGATATGTGATGATGATAAACTGGAGTAGAACTTATGGCTTTCTCAAACTTGAGTGACGGATATGAAATTTCATTGTTAAGGAAAATTAATTGTAATATATTTTGGATACGAAATAAATAAATGTTCTGTGGTTATAAATTAGAAAATATATTTTCTTCTGAAACCTACACGCAATAAAATGGTGAAACCAACTTGAAGTAAAGGAAAAAAATGACAGATTCAGAAGAAGTAATGAGTGAATTAATAAAACAAGTAAAAGCACTGACATTGGAAGTCGCAGAGCTGAGAACAGACCGCAAACATGAGTTCAGCATCCTGGCTGTGTTACTATCATCATAGATTAGGAGACAAGGCTAAGAAGTGCACAGAACCCAGTGCAAAACGCAGGTCGGAAAACTACACCATGCGCTGACCGTGGCCGGTGTTAACCCTGTGGTAAAACAAAACCGCCTATGCGTCACCGACATTCAAAGTGGTGAATGTTTTTTGGTGGACACGGGAGCCGAGATCTCCGTACTTACGACTACAGCAAAGAAGATCTATGCGGCATCAGAGTAAAAATTATATGCTGCAAACGAAACACATATTAAAACCTATGGCGAAAGAACTATGAACCTGAACCTCGGACTACGCAGAAACTTTACTTTGACATTTGCGCACTAAAATGGGAAAAGTGATGGAAAATGTAATTTTTATGTAATTTTTACCTTAATCAGAGAAAATTAGATTCTTCCGATAGCCAGCCGTAGCGGGTGAGGGGACCTGATGCGGCTACTAGGGCTATGGTGGGGAAATGGTCTTGTGTACTGGACCATTTCCGTCGTCGGAGGGCGCTCGGCTGAGGCTGAGTGCAACCCGCCGGGGCTCACGGGTAATGCCAATGGCGGTACCGTGAGCTCCACTTATGGCGGATGAGGTACACCTGGAGGTTTTTAGTGGGTGGGTCCGGCCCACAAAAAAAAAAAAGAAATAAAGGTTCCCTATGAACCTCATTGTATATCCTAAACACAAATCTGACATGAAATATATATTTATATTTATTGTCATGAATAATGAATAACGATTTTACCAAAGATTACAAGGGCCAAATGATTAATATCAATCAAAAAGTGATAAATGTCACCAAATAAATTGAAGTATCAAGACTCGCAATATGCTTAATCAGCATCTTCTGGTATCAGGTAGCGTAAGAATATATTTTTTGCCTTCTGTGAGCGGAACTTAGCCAAGGGCAAGCAGTCGTTGTATATGACTGCAGGTATTTGATTGCTGATAACATTGGCTACCTTCCCATGCTTTTTATGAATCTACTACAAATATCAATTTTGGTTTTTCCCTAATCTCTGTTGGGAACTTGGGATTGATTATTTCGGTTTTAACATTTGGTTTTCAACAATGATCGGAAAATTATAGAAATTACAAAAAAAATACCACCGAAACCTCCCTAGTTTTTGTACCGACATCCAGCATTTTTCGCCAGTAATTAAGTATTAAAGTATATATTTTGTGAACATGTCTGTGAGCTTATAGCAGTTTTATATTTGTACTTGAAGCTTGTCCCCGCCTGCCGCTATTATTTTTTATTACAAATACAATTTAAATGCTCTTATAGTCTTATGTGCTTGTTTCGCGCTTTTTAGTTTGAACTTACTGTATTCAGCAGTAGGTTTTTTTCACTTTTTTTTTTTATTTCCCGCTTTTAAGTTCGGTAGATACTATTATTTATGGATTATAAGGCTATGTACGACGATAAAGCCTCAGACATGGTATAGTTTTATTCATTCATTCAGTAAACTAGTAAAATATTGCTTCCTCATGCAAAAATGGATCCCATTGAATAATCCTTATTCAAGATTAAAAAAATAAAATAAGATTAGTAGTAATAACCGTAGGTAAACACCGTTTACCTACATTGCATTTACCTACGTTTTACCCAGAAAAATAGTGCACAAAATGTAAAAACCTATGAAACAGGAGCCCGGCGAATGAAAATAATATGTTATAATACTTATTATGAATGCCCTTCAGGCCGTTAAATAGTTAAAATTAACAGTACTTACCTAAATCTTCCATCAGTGTGCAATTTTTTTTTTGGTTTTTCAGTGAAAATGTTAAATTTGAAGTATACATAAATGTATAATATTTAGAACAAAGTGATTATAAGCTGTCACTTGATACGAATCTTTTGATACCTACCTCATTGGTTCAAATCTATCCGTTTAGTAGAAATCCGGGTACAAAGGTACTTTTGCAAAAGTTTGTTCCTATATTAGGAGTTTAGCAGATATTTTACTTAAAATGTAGTCAAATGTGTCAACGGATATTCGAGTGAATTTAAAAAAAATGGGTTCCTTCTCGATTCTTCATACAAATTATAAAATTCTTTAAATAAAGAAATACCAAATCGTAAATCGTCGTCCATTTCTTTCAACACCCGATATAAGTTACAAGAGCTCGCGCGTCACTGTGGCCAGCGCCCGCCCGCCACAGGCCGCCGCACCCACCTTAGGCTTAGGCCCTAGTCATCGCGCATCCAGTGTGGCCGGACACTTCTATATACAAGACACGACGAGGTGCAACCGGTCCAGCCTTAATATCATAATAAACTCTGTACATAACACCTGAAATGAGTCCCAAAATGCCTAAAATTCATATTGCCTTCATATAATTAAAAATAAAATTTGAAAGTTCCCCATCTCTTCATTGTATGGATTTTATTTTATTTAAGGTCAAACGCACGTCAAACGTCAAGAAAAGATATTTTGCATTTTTCAGTAAAACGGTAAGTTTTATAAAGAAAATAATATTTGTAGATCATAAACAAAAAAGTAAAATTAAAAATTTTAAAAACCCCCGACACAAAAAAAGACCTTAAAAACTAACAAATAATATTTTGAACCTATTCTAATTATTATCGTCCCATATATAATTGACTGTAAGACTTGTACTTTAAAATATTTTTATTTTCCGAGCTTCGTCGCCGCGTCGGGGACCGCTCAAGTATATAAAGTATAGCCAACAACAGGTAGTCAGATCCTCTCATCAACTATTAAAGAGCTGACGATCTTCAAACGGCTGATCAGGTCATGGTTCCCTTACCATATACTTTCAATGTAATTTTAGTAATACGGCACCAAATTTCGAATCAATACGACATATGGAAGCTATTCACATCCCCTCATCAACTATTAGAGAGCTGATGATCTTCAATTGGCTGATCAGGTCATGGTTACCTTACCATATACTTTTAATATCATTGTTGTAATACGGCACCAAATTTCGAATCGATACAAAATATGGAAGTTAGTCAGATCCCCTCATCAACTATTAGAGAGCTGATGACCTTCAAACGGCTGATCAGGTCATGGTTACCTTACCATATACTTTCAATATAATTGAAGCAATACGGTACCAAATTTCGCATCGATAGGATATATGGAAGGTAGTCAGATCCCCTCATCAACTAGAAAACAGCTGATGATCTTCAAACGGCTGAACAGATTTTCATGAAACATAGCTAAGAACACTCGGCATAAAATTATCTATTACACAAAAAAAACTAAACGAAAATCGGTTCATCCGTTTGGGAGCTACGATACCACAGACAGATACACAGATACACAGACACGTTAAACTTATAACACCCCTCTCGTTTTGCGTCGGGGGTTAAAAATATCAAAGTTGAAATAATTGCACTTTTTTGTTCCAATAAGTTCAACTGGTTGAACTTTTAGTTGAACTTAGTGGAAAAAATGTTTACTTCAATGTATTTTCATAGAATTACAACAATAATCTTTAGTTCTCCACATTTGTATTGACGGCATTGTCTAAGTTAGCCCTGTATACAAGAGATCGGTAAACCTCGCTCTCGTTAGCAGTAAATTGAATTTCTAAGTAATTCCCAACTTGCAGTAAGGAATGAACTATGGTCTATCCTGATGGTCCTTGCTAAAGTTCCTTTGCTAAAGTTTCACATGATTAGACAGGAATTTTGATTACTATTGTAAAAAATAATAGTATTTTTCATAAATTAAAACAGGAGGTACCTAAGTACCTATATTTCAATTAAGATATGATGTTTCGTCAATTAAGGTATCAGATGTTTTGTTTCAATTAAGGCGCCAATAACAGTGTCAATATTCAGTAGCCAAAAAAAACATATATAAATATAGTTCAACAAAATAAAAAACTTCGTGGCAAGAATTCCCAAATTAAAATCAAAATATAAGAAACGGATAATTTATGAAAAATTTATAAAATCATATTTTCTTCCAAAAATCACTTTAAAGCTATGTTGCTCAGTAGAAGCCAGACAAGTTATGGTAGCTCCCTGATTATTACGCCCAAAGGCGTTCAATTCGTGAAACGTACTGACACCGTAAATCTGTTAAGTAAAATAATTTAGCCACGAAGACGTGTTTATTCTTTAAGGAGTTGCATTTCACTTTATTTTTTACACGAGCATTTGCCCACAACTTCGTACGCGTACCGTTCCTGTAGGATTTTCAAAATTCCTTTCATGATGTAAGCAGATACCTATTGAAGAACCTTTATACCAAGTTTCACATCGGTGCACTCAAGGAATAAGATTTTTCATACAAACTAAAAAGTCCTTTATTTCCAGATCCCGCGGGAATTCCTTTCTTACAGCACCCTTAAAGTATGCTAGGAATGTATGTTCTAAATTTCAGCTATACGTCTAGTGGTTATGGCTGTACATTGCCTATCCATCTATCAGTCACTCAGTAAGTTTTTTCAGTAGGTACAGTCAACAGAACAGTTTTAGGTACATATATTTATTTTCAAACATGGTGGATGTCACAATAAATACTCGAAGAAAGTTTGTTTTCATGCAAACATTTGCAGTTTGAAAAGTTTCCCTATGTCCTTGAAAGGAAGGCTTTGTTTTGAATTGTTACTTTTACTTTACAATGTATTGTTAGCTTTGAAACTTTCAATATATCTCAAACTTTATTTATTGAAAAACTATTGAATTTGCTAAGGTTTATTTCATTTTAAAAGTATATTTGTGGGTAAGTACCAAATTAAATCTTTCTAATTTTATTTTTGCAATATATTTTTATACAAATAACTCACATACACACATCTAAGATGATGCCGAAAGTTTATATTTATAATATAAACTCGCAGGTGTCCTTATAAGATCAATTGAATGATTCATTGTAATTATTTTTATATGCACATCAAATTTAACTAAAGTGCAGAACATTCTTTATGGTTATGGTGACAGAAATAATCAAATTACCGGTCAAGTTGACAATGGCGCATTTTATTATCGAGAAATCTGTTCGTTTTGCCTACGAATATTAGAAATAGCTACGAGGAGTAGCTAAAATGTGTTTCAATACTCAACGTCTTGTCATTTAAAGTAGGTACTGCTAACTATCGGTTACTCGTAATTGTCTTTGAATATTGAAAGCCATCATAAGATGTCGCTGCATACCGTATGTGCAAAACTCTGTACCTAGACATGGACATACCTAGACAACACCTACTCGTAGCTATAGACTCATTGAATGAATTAGTGAGGAAAACTGTAAAACATTTTTTTTGTACAAAAGCCCCTTAAATATTAATCTCGTTCTGTTTATTTTTGTATTTGTTATATTTAGCGAAAAAAATTATCTGTGAAAATTTCAACTGTTTTAAAATCAAAGTTCATGAGATACAGCCTAGTTACTGACGGACAGACTTACAGTCCGAGAGTGGAGTAGGTTTTACCCTTTGGTTACGGAACCCTAAAAATATTCAGGAGTTAGAAAAGTTTCCATCCTCAAAGTCTAAGTCAAGATTAATTTTGCATATTTGAAAAGCTTCTGTTTGATTTTTGATCGGATATAAAAACATCAACCTGTAATACTGAAGAGCACCTTTGCAGTCAGTTTGGCTGTCACCAATCGATATACAGGTCATGGCGTTTCTAGAATCCTTTGTGACGCTTACTTATGAGGTTTTCAAGTTTTAAACTTAAACAGGTAATTTATGGTCAACAGAGAATTCTAGAAAACACTTAGAAGTTTTGGTAATTTAACTTATTCTAGGGTTACTCGGCCAAATTTGCGTTAGATGACTTTGGACTCTTAAAGATTTCGAGGTTTAAAATAAAATCATGAAAAGGGTCATCTAGTCTCTGATGCTACGAATTTTAAAGAGAAAAACAATACCAGCGTTTTAACCAACTAAGATTATCTATGTGTGGATAGGCCCCCAGTGAGGTGGGCCAACGATGTGGTTAAAGTCGCCGGTAAACGTTGGATGAGAGCGGTACTGCATCTGGCGTACGTGGATAACCTCGGGGGAAGTTTTGGTCTGATGATGATGAAGAAGATCCTAAAATTTTTCTTTCTTCAGTGGAAGGACTACTTTGACATATTCCGTAAAATGTTCCAAAAGTGTAACTTTTTATAAAAATCTAGAACATATGATTAATTCTCAGATTTTTAGACATTACCACTTAATGAAATTGAGAGGAAGCGTAAGCTTACCGAGAATTGTAAAAAAAAATATTATGTCAGCTTTTTTCCCCCAAACAAATTCCTTCAGTATCCAGAGCGGCGTCAAATAATATTTTATCTTTAAAAATATTTAGCAGCAAACTATACGTAAAACGTGATTAAAATTTTAATTAGTTTTTTGTTAGTGCCCCTGGAGTGCCTACTTGGGAGTAGCATGCATGCTATGCAGTAACACGCCCTCCTGCTGTTCTTTAATTACTATCACTAATTTACTCGACTAAAAACTTCATTTTAAACCTCGTCCTCTCAGGAATAAGGTATAGTTTTCAATAAAGATTACTGCGGAGCTTTTACGTTTGGTTTACGTAGTGTTTATGTGATTGCAAACTTTCCCAGGATGAGGTTTTTAGACTAGATATTAGAATCTTTCGACCACATTGAAGCTCTTTGGAAAATGTAGAGACTTTTACTAAAAATAAAACTTTTCATATACTTTTTATATGGAGTAAGAAACATTTTAGAAAGGTGCTATCGGCAAGTGTTTGAATGGAAATAAATTTCACTTTTATGCTACGCTTATAACAAATAATGCTTACCTATCAAACAACTACGCTGCTTTAGTACCTTCACGTTCCTGTGTATAATTCTTATTGATCAGATTTGATTATGTGTTATTGTAATAAACATTACCCATTTCTTGGTCGATGACGAGAATGTCATGTACATTTCCTTCTACTAAACATTCTTTCGTAACATGCAGGCGCGCCTTTTTTTATTTTTATTCAAACATATTTAAATTTTTTATTTACTTGTTTATTGTAGCAATTAATAATAATAATAATAAGTAATAAGCCTCCCAAAACAACCACACGTCCTGATCGACCATCTGATCACGTGGGGGGCGGACACACGGATACAAATTTACTGGCGTGGCTAACGTGGCTCTGGAAAATAATGATGATGGCACAACAGACAAATAAACGTATAGGGCCGCTACCCGGGGGCCGCCGGGGCGCGTCTGGTGCTGGCGCTGGGCGCGGCAGCATGCGATCCGCCAGCGCACAGAGACTGAGACGACCACCAGTCCAGTCCTCACCACCATCATCGCCTTCAGGGAGCTTGGCACCGGCAGGGGCATCACAGCCCCCGCAATCGGAGCCCGCCCCTGAAGGACGGCGCATGAGATGGACGCAGCAACAAAACGCCAACCTCATGGGAGCGTATTACGGGGCAAGAGAGACGGAAACAGGTAGAACAGGGTATCGAGCATACTGCCCGAATAGTTTGCCGGTTTCTGTCCCTCTTGCCCTGATCCCCGACCGACTGGTCAAATTGTCGGGTCTTTCCGCCGAAAGGCGTGTAGCTGTAAGCATACATAATAATAATAATAATAAACACTTGTATATTCTGCTATTAAATTATTTATTAAACATGTTAATTAATATAACCTACTTTTTCATTTCATTAATCAAACTCTCGACTCGAATGAGCGCTGGAAGTAATTTCTGCTTAAATGAGGAGTATCCTAAATATCTCGAGCCGTTTTTGTTCGCATAATTTTAGTAAACATTTACGTCCTTTGTATTTATTATTAATTTAATATCATAATATCGTATTTCTCTCACGTACGGCATTAAAATATATTTTTAGAGCTGTTAAACCTTAACTGTCATAAGCAGTTAGGATAACTGGTTTTCTTAGTAAAGAAACTGTTTTTTGTTGATAGGGTTTAACTTATTGCTACATATTATATTTATGCAGTTGTCTCGGCGTATTACCTTTTTGCAAATCCCACTAATATTATAATTGTGAAATGTGCAACTAATATTATAATTGTGAAAGTGAGGACGAATAAAGGTAGTCTACAAAGTAAATATAGCTAAGTCATTTATAACCCTTCTTTAATCGACGTACAGCGTCATCTATCGAATAAAAGCAAAAAAAATTTTTGTATATTATAAATGTGAAAGTGTGGATGTATGCATGTCTGGATGTTTGTTCCTCTATCACGGCAAAACGGCATAATGTGTTTGTATGAAATTTGGCATAAGATAGTTTACAGTCTGGAATAGCAAATAGGCGACTTTTTATCTCGATATTCCTGCGGGATTTGTAATGACAATCAGTCATTACATGACAATCAGTCATTACAAATCAGGTATCAACTAGAAGCGCTGGACTCCGTTCACCGAAGGGCCCGTAAATTAATTAACGACGTCGACCTTACAACCAAAAAAACTGCAGACCTTAGAGTATCGTCGTAAGGTTGCTTGTTTAACCGTGTACTACCGGATACATTTTGGTGAGTGCGCGAGTGCTCTGTTTGAACAAAATGAACCCTCACCCTTTTACCATCGGACTACCAGACGCAGACAGAACTTCCATCCGTAGGTGGTAGATATTTCGAAAAGTCGAACTAAGCGCTTTGACAGTTCCTTTTTGATACGGATCGCCAAGGATTGGAATGAACTGCCTACGTCTATTTTCCCTGACCAGTATAGTCCTAGTACTTTTAAGCGTCGAGTGAATAGGTTTCTTGTGGATGGACGTGTACCACCTTAGTCTTCATGTTCACTTAACATAAGGTGTCATGGAAGACAAACGTCCCATCAATACTTAATAAAAAAAAAATGACGTGGGTAAAACCGCGTGAAACAGCTAGTCATTTGATGAAGCAGATAAAGCATCGACGATCGACCCGGTCGGTACAAAAGTGGGTGACCGCCAAATATTAATTATCTCAATGACGTTCCCATCTTATGTTAAACAGTCCATTTCGGCTGCTATTTATTTGTATATACTATTCGTTAGGGTTTTCAGAAGCCATTTCAAAACCCTGATCATCATAATTTGGTGGTTGATAGCCTCCGTGTGATTCACGGCTTGATTCACGGTCTTGCTTTTTTTAAAGGATTTGAATGATAATATTAAATTTCTAGATCAATATCTCAAATTCGTAGTTGTAACAACAAATAATTTTGCCTGCTTTGTCCAACAGTGGGCATTTTGCAGACAAAATGATGAATTTACTAATGATAGGTAACTATTTTTACATTCTACTCTGTACATTTCATATTAATTAGAGCTGAAATTGGGGGAAATGATAAGTCATTAATAAACAGTTCGCTTCACTGAAGCAAATGCTATTACAAAATTGTTGAATTTCAGTATCGTTAACCAATTAATTTAACAAACGTTACGAGCGAATAATATAATTGCTCTGTTAATAGTTTAATATTTCGAACACAATTTAAAAACGCTTTTCCAAAATCTGGGTTTAACTTTATAATGATCTTCGAAAAGATAATTAAGGAACGTTTTTAGAATTCTTTTACCTCTAAAGAACTATTTAATGTATTATAACAGAAAACAACTTAGTTATGTTGTGAGTCGCAGCGACCACCCGACAACCTGCATAAATAGCGCGCGCGCACCGCGCCACGGGTATTTTGTTCGTTGTCTCTCGAGCTGTAAGGTTGTTGGTGGTCGGTGCGATTTGCAGTAAGTCCTTTACTTGTAATTTCAAAGTGATTCATAATGTGTTTGATGATATGTGATTTAAATTAATGGCTGTTTGTGAATTATTGTATTTTGGAGGTTATTTGATTATTTTTGAAGTAAATAATTTAAGTTTGTAAAAGTTGTTCTTTTTTTTTATTCTATTCCTGCTTCTGATGCTAAAATCAGAAGTGGGATTCGTAATTCATTGCCCACACGTGATAAAAAGCCGAAAAACAGCCGTTAATTTAAACCATGCCGCGACCGTCTCATTCGCGTAGCAGAACAAAGGAGTCGCACCGCCGAGAGGCTAGGCGATCTCGTAACAGAAGCAAATCGCGCCGATCCCATCATACACCTCGCTCGCGATACCGTCGTCGTACCCACAAATCAAGGTCTCGGTCTCGCGAAGGTTCCGTTAAGAACGCGTAAGGCTCTATAGTGGCGCGATTAAACGCTATCGAGGGTAGTATCAATAGTGGTCGGAGTGGCGTACACTCACCGTCACGACCTCCTCCCTCACAGCACCGCCAAGTACGCCGCAAAAAGAAGAGGAGTCCTTGGTTACAAACGCTGCAGAGCGCCTGCTGGCAGCCATAAATTGTGTCCCGGTGAGATCAAACCAATATTTTGTGTCTGATTTTGATCCCAGTGTTCATGACGTCGATACGTGGCTTAGTGAAGTGGATAAAGCGTGAAGTGTAAACCTTTGGGACGATATGGAGTGTCTTGCTCGCGTTGGAAACTATCTAGAAGGCGAGGCTCGCGCCTGGCTGGGCCAGTGAACGGGTGCCCTCCGTGCTTGGTCTGCGTTCGGGTTGGAACTTGGGGCGTTGTGCCCACGTGGTGTCGACGTCGCAAGCATTCTGTGTGGTGTGATGTGTGCAGAGTCGGACGGGTGCTCCACTTGTGCGGAGTGCGCGCGTGAATCTCTTTTGGGGCTCAGAGTAGTGGCTGGGCTCGGTAACGAATTGCTAACAGGTATCATTGTGGGAGGCATTGCTGATCCTCAAAGTCGCGCTGTTGCCATGAATTCCGGAGTGACGCCTGGCAGTTGTGGAGTTTTTGTCAAATTTTGTTAAACCGAATTTGAATCGTACAAAAAGAATAGTTCCTTATGTCAATTTAATTATTATCCTTACAACAAACGAAATTTTGATTCAAGTAGCTCAAAAGTTAAATGCTATCATTGTAGTCAGTTCGGGCATAAAAGTGTCGATTGTCCGAAGCGTTCGCGGACACAATATAGCGATAAAAACTTGTCATCGTCGGGACCGCAAATAAAAAGTTGTGCCTTTTGTAAAAAAAAAAAAGTAGGTCATTTAGAAACTGATTGTTTTGCTAAAGAACGTTCGAATTCTAGGAATACTACAGGTGTTAATTTTTGTCGTGAAATTATGAACCTTAAAAACAGTGACGTAATAACAGGTGTTATTCCTGGAATTCCTGTCGATGTTTTGATAGATAGCGGATCTTGTATTTCGTTATTGTCTTCCGATTTATTAAAACACTTTCCTTGTAAATTAAAACCTACGCACCTATTGTTGCGTGGATTAGGCGGTATGGAAGTACAAAGTAAATTCTTCGTTACGTTGCATGTTGAATTATGTGATATCACTTTAGAAGTTGACTTTTTTATTGCAGACGGTAAATATTTAAATACCCCAATGATTATAGGTACCGATGTTTTAAACAGAAAAGGTGTAACTTATGTTCGAACTGGTGATTCGCAGCGTGTTGTTCATAGCGATTCTATAGTGCGTGACGTAATGCAAGCAAGTTTTTGTTTATTATTAGATAAATTAAGCACCCCAGTTACAGGTGATTACAAAGAACAATTATTAGGTGTTCACTCAAAATATGAGAATATTGAGAAATACTTTCTGAGTGGTACGGCAACCACAACCGTTAACGATAGTGAAATGGAAATTAATCCAACAACTAATATTCTCGTCTATTATCGACCCTTTAAGTTATCCTATGACGAGAAATTACGAGTACGTGCAATCGTAAAGGATTAATCTTTAACTTATTAAATCGACAAATTTTCGGAAGTGTACTTTTCTCAGCACTAAGATAGAGTACTTGGGGCGCGTTATTAGTCAGGGTCAGGTTAGACCGAGCGCATATAAAATTGAAGCTCTGGTTTAGTCCCCACAACCTAGCACAGTAAAACAAGTCCGCCAATTCCTCAGCCTGGCCGGCTATTTTCGTAGGTACATCTCTAATTACGCACTGAAAACTGCTTGCATTGCGTGGCTGACTAAAAAGACCGTAACGTTTCACTGGACTGAGGAACACGAAAAGGCATTCGTAGACGTAGGTGTAAAATTGGGCTTCATTTCCCGTCTCAGTGCGGCCACGACTGTGAGTGGCGTGCGTTTAGCACTTTGAGGATGTAAGTAATCGTGGTGTGCTTGCCGGAAAGGGGCAATGTGATGTGTGATGGTGCCTGCCGGATGGATATGCCCTATTGGTGTCTACCGGATGGAGGTTACCCGTGTTTGTGTTCTAGAGTATTGTATACTGCGCGATCTTGAAACCTTTATTGTGGCTTAATGCGTTTTTTTGAACCTTTAGTACCTACTTGGTATATAGTAATGATATCATGGTTGAGCGGGTGAAATTTTGTGGTTAAGCGGCATTCATAATGCCTTTTTAAATAGGTAGTCTGAATATTGAAGTTGTAGATTTTCTTTCTGATTATCGTGTATCCGTGACTCGGTAGAAATCGCTTTGTATCTTGCCAATCTTCGATTATTTTGCTGCGATTCTTAGGAGACACGTTTTCTTATGTTTTAGTAACAGTAAACTTGTTATTATTTTGGCAATTGAAACGTAATATTACGATAGTGTGTGTTTAATGAATCACGGAGATAGTTAATAACGTCGAGATTGAAAAGATTGAAAATTGAAAATGCGTTGAACTTGTTGCGATTGACAAAAGAGCTGGATTTTACTGTTGAACTGTTTGCAGTTGTCAAACAATTTTAATACTTTGTTGTTGTGAATTATGAAGTACAATGCAATGCTCTTATTGGTTTGATATACGCCATAACCGGATGGAGGTTATGAGTGTGAGTTGATATAAACGGATAGAGGTTATGAGTGTGAGGTGATGTAACCTAGTGGAGGTTACATTACGTTTTGTGACGGGATGGACGTCACTGCAGAAGAGCTTTGCATTGTTTGCTAATTAATTGGGTTATTCTAGCAGCATATGCTTGCTTTGTTGTTTATTGTTACATTCAAAGTAAATTTCATTGCTTAATGAGCGGTTTTCTTATCGAAAGTATTGTGGTTCGTACAATGCGCTGATTTATCTCGGACTGACGGTCGATAGTAGCTCGGTATTAATTGAGTTGGCATTGTAACTGACGGAACGGACTCGCGAATAAAGATTTTGTTGTGAACCCAAGCCCATAGACTCGGTACTAAGTAACTGTCCAGTGATTAATTAATTCTATCGTGTTTTGTGAGTAACGCTTCTTTTCGTATGAGTATCGTAAAGATATGAAATGTCATGGATGACGTTCTGTAATAAGATAAGGAAGAGGACTGTTTTATTAAAAATAGGACTCGAGGTCAAAAAGGACAGGGCGAAAAGGATTCTGTTCAGAGGGTGAATCTGTGCAACGAACTCACGGCGGAAACTCTTTGAATGTGAGTTTAATGTTTTGCTTGTGTTTCAGAAGATAGTTACTGGCTTTGCGTAACTGTGTGTGCGAGTATGCAGGTCTATATGTGAGCTATCCGATGCGCACGCACTGCGACTGAGCGACCTGCCTCGCAGACGTGTCTCTGACGCGTGGAGGCCCTGCCTCGTGACGTGTTTCTGACGCGTGGAGGCCCTGCCTCGTGACGTGTCTCTGACGCGTGGAGGCCCTGCCTCGTGACGTGTCTCTGACGCGTGGAGGCCCTGCCTCGTGACGTGTCTCTGACGCGTGGAGGCCCTGCCTCGTGGACGCTTTTAGCGTGATAAAGCTCTCGGGGCCCTAGCTCCGTAGGAAGGGGCCCTCACCCCATAGACGCGTTCCTAACGTGTGTAGTAAATCGTTAGGGCATAAGTCAGGTAGGACGAGCGAGTGGTGGCCCGAGAGTTGCGCAGCATTTTTCGAAAGTAAGTTACTCTCGAAAGTTTTTAATGTTATCTATGTTTCAGTGGAACGTTTGGTTCTTGCGTGCGTATGAGCGCGAGACGGGCGTTTGGTTTGCTGTTCAACAATGGAGAACTGCGAGAACCAATGGCCGCCCTTCAAGACCAGCAACCAAGTGTTCCTGGCTTGGCAGACGTATCTGTTAGATGCGTATCAGGTGTTGTCCTGGGAGACGTGTCTTGTGTACACGTATCAGGCGTTGTCCTGGCAGACGTATCTTTCAGATGCGTATCAGGTGTTGTCCTGGGAGACGTGTCTTGTGTACACGTATCAGGCGTTGTCCTGGCAGACGTATCTTTCAGATGCGTATCAGGTGTTGTCCTGGCAGGTGTTGTCCTGGTTTTTGTAACGGGTTTAAAACCTGTAGAGCTCGTATACGAGCTCGATTATGAGCATGTTAGAGATGTCAGTTTGAAGACGTGTGAATTCATCTGAAAGCGAAGTGAATTATCTCATGTTGTGAAAGTGTGACTTTGTTTGAGGGCCTTGAATGTGAGACTAATGACAGAATAGGCAACAGTGTCTGTTGATTTGATTAATTAACTGTCTATTTTCATTTAAGGTTGCGACGAAAACATCTCCGATGATGCTGATGAGCTCTCAGGTGTTTCCGCTGGCCCTCGGTGACTCGGATGACAGTTGCGATAAGGACGCCCCTGTCGCGACAGCTCAAGTTGGAGGAGAAGACATCCTGGGTGCAGCCGAGGACGGTGCACATTCAGGAGTGGCCGTATAACAGAAAACAACTTAGTTATGTTGTGAGTCGCAGCGACCACCCGACAACCTGCATAAATAGCGCGCGCGCACCGCGCCACGGGTATTTTGTTCGTTGTCTCTCGAGCTGTAAGGTTGTTGGTGGTCGGTGCGATTTGCAGTAAGTCCTTTACTTGTAATTTCAAAGTGATTCATAATGTGTTTGATGATATGTGATTTAAATTAATGGCTGTTTGTGAATTATTGTATTTTGGAGGTTATTTGATTATTTTTGAAGTAAATAATTTAAGTTTGTAAAAGTTGTTCTTTTTTTTATTCTATTCCTGCTTCTGATGCTAAAAGTATTGTTACTTGAAATCATGCGTTTCTTACACTTATATTTTAATAATATTTTATTTTCAGATACTGGTGGCCAGTAACAAAAGCTACATAAATTAATTAAGTTTAATGAATATTAGGCGTCTTATTAATCTTGCTAATATTATAAATGTGAATGTATGTGTATATGTAGTGGATGTGTGTATGTAGGTATGGATGTTTGTTCCTCAATGACGAGAGAACGGCTTAAAGTATTTGGATGAAATTTGGCATAGTGATAGTGTACAGTCTGAAATAGCACTTTTTATCCCGAAATTCCTGCAGGATTCGAAATTGCGCGGGTATAACCGCGCGCTACAGCTAGTAGTATATAAATATGACTTGCCACTTTTGACAAGTAAAAAGAATTTATACTTATCCATAAAATATAGCAATTCCATGACAAAAACTGAGAACAACCCAAACTTCGTGTACAATATTTAATTCGCTAACTGCTTGAAACTTCTACTAAATACTATCTCTGCACAACCAGGTTTATTTCTTGTTGTTATATGAAAGTTTGTACTTGAGTTAAATAATGTATTTAATTGTTTAAAATAAACTAGTTCTTATTTTGTTATTGTTTGTGTTCTGTTTACTAAGGAATCCCAGTGATATTATTCACGTACGAGTTCGTAGTATTATCACATTTATTTTAGAAAGTAAAGTTAAGTTAATATTAAAATTTCGGAAGAATTTATATTGTTTTAAAGCATCATGATATCTTCAACAACGAGGTACTATTAAACCCTTGTACTACCATCTTCAACCTTTAATTCACTTACCATCAGGTGAGATTGAGTCAAAGGTCAAGTAATTAAAGATTCTGTGAATTATTTTACAGCGACAAAACCAAATCAATACCTAATGCCGAGCTACTATTAACTCTCAGTTTTAGATTCGTTCGTGGACCCAGCTTATCCCATTTTAAGTCAAAGCGTTTATTGTAATGTCTGAACTATCATATTGTCACTTCAGTTACCAACAAGTCGAGCGCCTAAAATTTACTAATTTAAAGTTGTAAAAGAATGCTAATAAAGGTGAACATCATCAATACATATAATAAAACAGTAAAAAAAACGTGTCTGTACATTTAATATATTTACAAAAAAAATTATCTAGGGTTATAAATGTTATATATGTAAGCAGGTAGACGCATTAAAGGCAGTTACGTACGAGCAACCGTGTTTGATTGACGTCCCTTCGCTCCGATACTTAACAGTGCCGCAGTCGGTACTTGTTTTTAAGAAAATGTCGTCAAATGTACATTTTGGGATCCTGTCCAATTTTGATCATCAATCAGCGAATTGGTGCAGCTACAAATCACGTTTACTACAGTGGTTCATTGCAAATGACATTACAGACGTGTCGGACAAGTCGAAGGTCAAACGGAGGGCAATATTACTGAGTGCCCTTAGCGAGTCAACTCACAGGCTTGCCTCAGATTTGGTGTTGCCTAGGCTAATCGAAGAGGTTGATTTTGTTGATATTTTGCAAATATTAGATGACCACTTCACACCGAAGCGAGTCGGATTTGCCGAGAAAGCAAAATTCTTCAGTGCCACGCAGCACCCCGGCGAAACTCATACACAATGGGCGGCGAGACTTCGTGGGTTATCGGCGCACTGCGGCTTCAAAAACTTAGAAGAAGCTCTGCTTGATAAGTTTACGATGGGAATGCTACCGGGACATGAGAAAGACAAGTTGTTCGCTCAGGATCAGAATGGTCTGACTCTGACGAAGGCGGTGGATCTGGCAGAGAGTGTGCGCGCAGCTCGGCGCGCCGCGACCTCAGCGGGGGCGGCAGCGACAAGCGGCGGCGGCGGCGGCTGCGGCGGCGGGCCACCCGCGGCCTACGGACCACCTGTAGACAACTTAGACGGAGTATTCGCAGTTTCAAGTAGTGCTAAGTGTAGTGTTTGTGGTTACCCGAACCACCAATCCAACCAGTGCCGTTTTAAAAACTATAAATGCAAAAAGTGTAACAAAAAAGGTCACCTTAAGCGTGTGTGTGGTAGGGTAAATTTTGTAGAAACCACAGACGAGGGTGACGATGGTGAGTCATTTTTTAACATACGTTGTAAAGCCGGTCAACCTATGACAGAACGCGTACACGTGGGTGGTGAAATTTTGGAATTCCAGATTGATAGTGGCTCAGCAGTTAGTGCAATCTCAGCATCGTTGTACTATAAGGTTTTTAAGAAAGTACCATTGTCGAGATCAAATAGAAAGTTAATTGGATATAACGGTCACCAAATTCATATTTTAGGGTTAATCAAAGTACCTATTATGTATAACAACGATGAAAACTTTATTAATTTATTTGTTGTAAAAAATGGGGGCCCGCCGTTGCTTGGCAGGGACTTTATAGAACTGTTTAAATTAGAATTAGTCCCCACAGAAAGTAAGTTGTACTCAATATCGGAGGACCTGCCTGTACAAAATATAATTCAACATTTCCCAAACCTTTTCTCAGATAACTTAGGAACTTTTAAAAAACACATAGTCGATTTACGGTTAAAACCAGGGTCTAGACCTATTTTTTGTAAAAGCCGCACGGTACCGTTTGCACTAAAAGAAAAAGTTGATAAAGAATTAGATCGTTTAGTTAGTTTAGGTATTCTTAAGCCAGTGGATTATTCAGAGTATGCATCTCCCGTAGTAATAGTATTAAAAAAAGATGGAAGTATTCGTTTATGCGCTGATTACTCTGTAACGATAAATAAACAGTTAGAGATTGATAGGTACCCGCTTCCTACCGTAGAGGAGCTATTTTCAAAGTTACACGGCGGTGCACAATTTAGTAAATTAGACTTATCAATGGCCTACAACCAATTAGTTTTATCGGAACAGTCCCAGAAGCTTACGTGCATAAATACACATAGGGGTCTGTTTAATTATACTAGGATGGTTTTCGGGCTAGCACCGGCGCCGGCTATCTTCCAGCGCACGATGGAGTGCGTACTCTCAGGACTGGAAGGGACTGTGGTGCTGTTGGACGACGTGCTGGTGACCGGCAAAGACCGACAACAACACACGGAGCGTTTAACGGCCGTCATGAAACGTCTCGGAGAGGCTGGATTTACATTACAAAAAAATAAGTGCGACTTTTTTAAGAATGAGATACATTATTTAGGTCATGTTATTAGTAGTCAAGGTATAAGAAAATCTCCCGAGAAAGTAGAAGCTATATTGAAAGTGTCGAAGCCAAAGAATGTTTCACAGTTGCAATCTTTCTTAGGGTTAGCTAATTACTATCGTAAATTCGTGCCGAACGCTTCGTCTATTTTATGCCCCTTGTACTCGTTATTGCAAAAAAACGCTAAATGGGAGTGGACCGCAACTCATGATAATGCATTTAACCTAATTAAAAAGTGTTTAGTTTCAGACCAAGTGCTATCACACTTTGATCGACAGGCTACATTGATTTTAACTGTAGATGCGTCCCCGACCGGGCTAGGGGCGGTGTTGTCACAGATTGGTTCTGACGGTCACGAGAGACCAATCTCATTTGCATCGCGAACTCTAACGGCCGCCGAGAAAAATTACGCGCAAATACAGCGAGAAGCCACGGCGATCATATTTGGAGTTCGTCATTACCATCAATATTTGTATGGCAAAGATATACCTTTTATTCTGAGAACAGATCATAAACCCTTACTAACTATATTTGGTCCTTATAAAGGTATACCCGAAGTGTCAGCCAATAGATTGCAGCGCTATGCAATATTTTTATCAAGTTATAATTACGTAATCGAATACATTCGAAGCGGTGACAATAGTGCAGATTATTTGTCTCGCTCGTGCGCACGCACAGTTTCAGGGGTGAGGTGCGAGGGAGAGGTTGAGGCCGCTTCATACATTAATTTCGTCATTGACGGCTCCCTGCCCGCCAGCTTAGAGGATGTGCGCCGCGAGACAAGACGCGATGCATTACTTCAGAAAGTAATTAATTATATTAAGTACGGCTGGCCACGTAATAATATGCGAGACGTAGATTTAAGACCTTACTTTAACTGTAGATATCACTTATCTTACGAAAACGGGTGTATTATGCGGGGGCACAAGGTAGTCATTCCGGGATCGATGCGCGATTTCATTTGTAAGGAGCTCCATAGTTCGCATTTCGGAATAGTGAAGATGAAGGAAATGGCGCGCCGCCGGCTGTGGTTCCCCGGCGTGGACGCGGCGCTCGAGCGGCTGGCGGCGCTCGAGCGGCTGGCGGGCGCGTGCGCGGTGTGCTGCGCGCTGCGCCCCGCGCCGCCGCACGCGCCGCTCGCGCCCTGGCCGCCGCCCCCGCACCCTTTTTATAGAGTGCATATTGATTTTTTAGGCCCATTTAGGAATCACATGTATTTAATTATCGTTGATGCATACAGTAAATGGGTGGAATGCTACCCCATGGCGGCGTCATACGGCTCAAAAGCAGTAATAGAAAAGTTATACGAATTCGTATCTAGAGTAGGCATGCCGTGCTATTTGGTCAGCGATAATGGTGCTTCCTTTACCTCCGCGGAATTTAAGGTTTTCTGTAAAAGCAATGGTATAAAACATATATTGTCTCCGCCTTACCATCCGGCAAGTAATGGTCAGGCGGAGAGTTACGTTAAAATCGTAAAAAAAGGCCTGAGGTCTATTATTTTAGAGGAAGGAAATATTTGCAACAAAACCTTACAAATAAAAATTTTTAAATTTTTATACGATTACAGAAACTCCAAAAATTCCACCACCGAAATGTCTCCCGCTGAGTTGGTTTATGGCAGACCAATGCGGTCTCGGTTAGATCTGTTGCTTCCTAAGTCATCGTCTCCCTCATCTGTAGGTCTCACTCAAACTGTAAAACATAATCAGTCCTTACAGCGTAAATATTATGGAGGCGTAGAAAGACCGAACTTTAGTAATAATGAAGAAGTGTGGGTTACAAAGAACCAAAACAATAATAGGTTTAATTGGGTAAAAGGTGTAATTTTAAGTAAAATCGGATTAGTTATCTACAATGTGTATGTGCCAGAATTAAATTGTGAAGTAAAGAGACACGTTGATCAGATAAGGAAACGTAGCCCAGATTTATCGAGCGATCATGACTGGAGTACAGACGCGATTGCTGATCTCCAGGGCAGCAGCTCCGCCACCCCGAGCGGCGACCGCGCCGGCTCGCCGGCAGGGGGCGCGGGAGAGCACGCGGCCGCGACGACGTCGGCCGGCAGCTCGCACGACCTAGCGACGCCCACGCGCGCTCGGCCCTGTGCGCGCCGCCGAGAACTCAGCCCCGTGTTTTCTACACCTACGCCGGCTTCGACTGACTCCGATCACAGTGCCGGATTTATTAGTCCGTAGTTCTTATTTTTAGTTATTAAGTCTTAGCTTAAGGGGGAGGAGTGTTATATATGTAAGCAGGTAGACGCATTAAAGGCAGTTACGTACGAGCAACCGTGTTTGATTGACGTCCCTTCGCTCCGATACTTAACAATAAAGAAATGAAAAAAGAGTAAGAATCTGAAAAACAAAATTTGTCTGTTTGTTTGTAAGTTTGTCTGTTTGCACACGCTAATCTCTGGAACCGCTGGACGGATTTGAATGAACCTTTTTTTGATGTATAGCTGTGAAGCCGGGGCAACATATAGGGTATATTTTATTTCGGTTACTGGAACACCTGATGCAGAACCCTTAAGGGATCATCAAAACCGTAAGAAATATAGATATGATGCCTTAACAAAAGTTGTCCAGGATGATGAGCAGATTCTGCAGACATAAAAAAAATCTAGGATCTAAAAAAATTGTAATAGATTTTTAAAAGTTATGCCTAAAACTTACTTTACTAGAATACGGTGGAGATGTTCGGCATACAGATCAGACGTACTCATTGCTCAGTTGCGCGTAGACCGACCATGAGTCTAAGGTCGTGGGTTCGATCCTGCTCGAGTAATTTTTTTTTTATTATATTTTTTTTTATTTTGCTTACAATAAATATTTGATTGTGAACAAAATTGTCTTTGACACCACTTGATTTCAATCAAGACCCAAAGAGATATCGTAATAATTTTAAAATAACTCCGTCATAAAATAGGTATGTTCGATAAGACGCGGGCGGGCGAGCGAGTGATTCGCTGGCATGGCCGGCCACTCACGCTGTTAATTATTCGAGATACCTACCAAACTCTGGGTGCCTATGACCATATTCACCCAGCTTTTATTATTTCACTTGGAAATAAGATTTCTCTGAATGAACCACCAAATTTTTGTAACGGTTGGGAGTCAGACTACCCACGAGTTTAATTTTATAACTTTCTATTCCAAAATAATAAAAATACTAAGTTTTTTTTCAAATCGGTGAATAAGTCCGAATTTGACCTCATTCTCACCTGATGGTAAGTATAAATGAGGTCGAATACCGAAGCCAAGCCAGTTCTATCATAAACCCGTTTGCGGCTCTAGAACTGGCACTTTATAAAATGTTTTCGGGACGCGTCACCGCTGGCAGTAGTGATATTTGACGGCAAATTTCAGTCAGCCGAGACAGTCAGTTTAGCACCAAGCGGGGCTCACTCGAATTAGTCAATTACTCAGAGGCGGTAGGGTTATTCTAGGGGTAAATTATAACTAAATTGTCGTCAAAATCAATGAATGCTGGGTTTCAATATTTTACATGAGTAAAAGCTACTACAAACGAATGGTAGGTAGTTATAAGTAGTTATAGTAAGTACTAATTTGACAAGACGTTGAATATTGAAACGCTTTATACGCTTCAATATTCAACGTGTATGATAGCTAAATCTACTGTTCGTAGAATAAACGAACATACATACATATAACTTCACGCCTTTATCAATATATATAAAACTGTTCCGTTACTGACTGAGTGACTGAGTGACTGAGGTACTGAGGTACTGAGTGACTGAGTGACTGACAGACAACGTACAGCCGTAACTACTGGGCGTAGAGAGCTGAAATTTGGAACATACATTCTTTAGGGGATGCAGGGGTGCACTAAGGAAGGAATTCCCGAAATTCCCACGGGAACGGGAAATATAGGACTTTTTAGTTTGTATGAAAAATCTTATTCCTTAAGTGCACCGATGTAAAACTTGGTGTAAAGGTTTTTCAATGTGTGTCTGGTTGTGTTATGAAAGGAATTCCCAAAATTCCCACGGGAACGGGAAACATATGATGTTTTAGTTTGTATGAAAAAATCCCATCCTATGTGATACTTGATATAAAGGTTCCTCAATAAGTGTCTGTTTGTATTATGGAAGGAATTCCCGAAATTCCCACGGGAAGGGGTTGGACTTTTTAGTTTGTATGAAAAATCTTATTTCTTGAGTGTACGGATGTGATACTTGGCATGAAGGTTCTTCAAAGAGTGACTGGTTGTGCTACGAAAAAAATTCCCAAAATTCCCACGGGCACGGGAAATATATGATTTTTAGTTTGTATGAAAAAACCTTATTCCTTTAGTGCATGGGCGTGATACTTGGTATAAAGGTTCTTTCAGTGGGTGTCTGGTTGTATAGTTTCTGAAATTTCGACGAGAAGGGTAGTTAAGCGCATACGAAGTTGCGGGATAAAGCTAGTTCGTTATAAAACCTCTATCCAATAAAACCTCTATCCCTAAAATGACTTTTAAGGTATGCCCGGGAAGAGAAGCAACTGGTACATTCTATGATTTTCTGTTGCTCCCAGTCCAGCGTGGAAGCAACGAACGAACAGTGTTTTTGATATTGTAACGTGGCATTAGTAGATTAGATAGATGTTAAAGCGTTCGGATAGCCAGAAGAAAAAAAAACTGAACTACACTAAATATAAACATGGGAATAAGAATTCTTAGGAAATTCTCCTGGTAAAAGTACTAGAGGCTTAAAAATAATAAATCTGAAAAATAGTTGGTATGCAGTAGAAAATTTTGCTATGTTGATAGGGCTAAATCATTAATGAAGCTTCTTGCGCGATTCAATGCAGGTAGGTACAGAAGGCAGCAGGTCAAGCGTTACATTACCTGTCAAATTTCCCCAAACAATTTTAACTTAGGTAATGTCGAGGGCATAGATTTCAGATTCAAGTAAAAAAAATACCGATTTGTAACGCTTGATGTGCTGCCTTCTGTACATACAGAGATATATTGTAAGAAAGTTATACTTACTTAAAATAATGGGACTCTAGGTTTTATTCATTTCGTGATCATTTCTAGCTCTTGGAAGTTAGAAACCGTAGATATAGAAGTAGAATAAAAAGTAACGTAGATGTGTTAACTACCAAAAGAAATTACATTACATTGGCTCAGCCATTTTACCGTGAAAAGTAGCCAATCATAACTATAGATAGATACACATTATACACTGATAACGTCTGGATGGATGGATCTTTGCTACTATTTCACGCAAAAGCTTTACTTAGAATAACAATAAGCTATAATTAATGAAGATAGGTATTGCATGAATTATGTAAAATTTAAGACACTTTGGCACCCGATTTGTTTATAACGCAAGGTGCCTAATATAGTTACCTATGTTTGTAATGTACCTAATATAGTTACCTATGTTTGTGGTTAGGAGATATACATATTATTTGGGCGAAGATTCTTCATTTTTATTTTTGTTATTAGATAGTACTTAGGACCTTGGAGAAGAAAATAACCTACTCGAAATACTAATTCAATACAGACGAAGTCGCAGGCATCATCTATGTAATATACCTACCTGCCTATACTTTTTCACAAAACACCTAGGTGAAACTGCGGATCACAGCTTTGTTGTAACAGTTTTTGAAGTAACTCTGTCTGTTTATCTATCAGTAACGCTTAACTACTGAATCGATTTTGACGAAATTTTGAATAAGGTAAGTTTAAACTTCAAGGAGGATATACCTAATAATAGTATTTATCCAACTCCAACAACCGGTATCCACGCGGACGAAGTCGCGGGTCACAGCTAGTTGCCAATAATCTGAGGATTGCGTAATGAATGGAATGATATTGAACCGAATCTATGTTGAATCCCAGCGCTCATGTTTTCATGTTTGTGCTGAAACTTGTTAAGCTGGCGAACCAATTGTTTTTGGGGATATGTAAATGACTTTTGATTTGTTCATTATTCAAGTTATTTCAATTGTTTAGTTTATGCTCTTAGTAACGGATTTTTTTTTCGTAATTTATATTCTACATGTTTGCAATATAAATTACGTAAAAATTGTATTGACTAATGTAATTGACATAAAATTGTATGTTATGGTCAGTCGCTCGTGACCACGGGGTCTGCAAAGACACCGAAACGTCGAGTTAAAATGTAAAATATAAATTATACGCGATTAATCCGGTTAAAAAGTAGTTTTATTTAGATTAATAATATCCTGAAGACTTTTCTCTCCCTTTTCGTCTCTTCTGCGAGACGGCATTCGGTCAATCTGCCCGATTGACTTGACAGCAGCGTTTTGGCGGCCAGTATTTCTTCCAGATTAAAATTTGTTCTGGAGATCTGGATGATGCTGATCTCATCCATGGTGTCAATGGCGTGCTGTAAAAACGCCAGTAATTCATTGGCTATGAGCTGTTCTGAATTCATAGCCATTTCCGCGTGCAGCGGCATTTGCCGCGCAAATCGCGAATAAAATAAATATATTCGTACGCAGTAGTCACATCCGTCGCCGATCGTGCCTGTTAACTGTAAACTTACTTATTTCTAAAATGTAAATAGATGGTAGGGTTAGAATTTTAAGGTGTTGAAAGTGAGGCTTACAGCTGCAGGTCTGTTTTATATTTACTAAAATTCTTATGAGCTTCTTCTGCGTAGTAAAGAGGGCTGTTGCGTTTGTGCTATAACCCCACAGTATGACGCCATAGCGTAACCAAGCGTTCGCGTAGGGGTACCTAAAACTTCTAAATAAAAAAATATCATATGCTCCAAAGTCTTTCAGTAAGGCGAATAAAGCCATGCAGGCATACCACCCTGCGATTCCCATCTTCATCGCCGATATCTCACACAGAAGCGCCTATACTATTTTGTTCGCAAACACGAACTAAATGGCGAAATATAACATTTCTTAACTTCGGACGGCAGAGTTTTCATCATTGTTCGTAAAAATAAATCTCTGGCGATAGTTCGTTGAATAAATAAGTAAATTCATATTAGTAACACCTGTATGCACGACTGTTAAATTGTAATTTATTGACAGTGGTATGAATCGACGAAGCCAAAAACGCTATTCGGCGATTCAAACCCTGGGCCCATGACCCATTCAAGAAAGCTATTCGGCGATTCATACCACTGGTATGAAACAGCGAACTCCCTGAAAGTCGCAAAGAAATATTAAATGCAAGAAAAATAAACTTTACAAATCTTAGACTACTCTTAACTTAAAATTTGTCTCTCGTTTTGCGAGACAGTGTTAATAATACCCTTTTTTATGATAGGGTATAAAGACTCTTCATTCCTGACTGTCATCTAAACCAATTTACGATATTTACAACAAAAGGCGAGGACCATTGCAAAAATTACACATTAAATTACTGAGAAATAAAGAAATTTTGAAATGTAAAAGAATGGGAGAGCCGAACTGACTAACTTTTGGGTACGATACCTAAAGCTAAGATAGTGTGAGTTATTTATTAGGTTAGGATAGGATCCTGTTTCACACCAAAATTATTATTCGAGATAAAGATTGAACCAAAGGGCTAAATAGCTGTTTATGCTCGTCAGAAAAATGGTAAAAAGTCCAACAAAAATATAATTTTCAATATTTTTCAAAATATATTATTTGAACACGAGGAAATCATCCTTCTCATTTTGTTGTTTTACACATTTCAATTTTCACATTTGTTTCATATTTTACTCTTAATCTTGATCACAATCCAAACAAAATGTGAAAATAATTTTACAATACGCTTCTTTGCCATTTAGGAGCCAAACTCTTCTCGGTCTGAAGTGTTTCTTATGATATTTACTAGATCAGGAGTGTTGCCTCAAAAAAAAAAAAACAATCTCCTATATATAGGAATAACTTAAATGTTAGCATAAGTTTTTTTAAACCCAAAAAAGCCTATCTTCATGGTTACTAAAATTTTAAGTAATTTCAGATCAACCGCAAGATGAACATAGAACCGCGTAAACTTCGGAACAGCGAAAGTCAATCCAACAACGAAAGTTTCTAAGTGCTCGCTCCGGACTCGCGTGCAGCCAGCCGACAACCATTGATCGACGATCACTTTTTACGCGAAACTGCTTCGATGTGTTCCAACCAGGAAAAATTCTAAGAAATAACATTGCTGAACTTTCCAATACAGCTATTGAACATTTTGACTACTTATCGGGAATTTTTCTTTACTGAACTTTTTAAGCTTTTTTTTTCAAGTAAAAGCTTATTATTTTTGAAGACGTTTTGTTTTCAAAACATTTTGGACACATATATAGCAGCGGTATTGATGTTGTCTATAATTATGTATATCTATACGAGAACTTATTATTTACAAATAATTTAAAACGGCTGTGTTTGTGTATAAATATAATTTAAAGTTAAATTTGATGAAAAGTTAAAAACTTTCTGAAGTTGATACAGACTTCGAACATTCAGGTATCTAACAATCTATTAATTAAACTTTTGTCGAAGCGAAAAAGTATATTTGAAAGACATTCTATCTTCTTCTACCTGTCAAGTAGTTTAAAAAAGAGCTCACGTTATCTCTTTACCGAAGATTCCAAATCCCAGTGACAAGTCAAAAAATATGAATCACCTCTCTGACTTTCGCAAGCAACTCCAATGGCATCCAAGTCTCTGGCATTGAGACACTAGTAAAGATGGAAGTGTAATTTGATGGTTAGTGACGATAAGTCCAACTGTCGAATTCATAGAGAATTTGTCCACGTTAAAACAGCGTTACAGAGGGTTTACAAAGCACAACCAAAAAAAGGTGATTCATAGACGATAAATGACATTATAAACATACTATAATGGCTTTCTAAACATGTCAAATTTACAATCAGGATGAGGCTTCTTTAAGCCCTTTTTACCGGCCGAGTCTACCCGAAGGTTAACGAATATTAACGAGTTATTGAAATTGATAATTTGAGTTTCACAGTTTCACTCTTCGTCTTCCTTCCTAGTTCCCTGTGATTTTTTTTTTTCGCGTCAACAGTGATGGATGGAAGTCGTCGTGGCGCTGTGGTTAATGTGTGTATCATACGATATCACAGGTTAAGCAACGTTCGGCGCGGTCGGTACTTTGATGGGTGACACCCGACCATTCATATCTCACGACGACTTCCGTGCTTCCGAGGGCACGTTAAACAGTCGGTACCGGGTGCTTGTATACTTGCCGGTATACAGCCGGTGCCGGTATACTTGTATACAGTAGTCGTTAGGGTTCGTCAGAAGCCATCTAGGCGCCCTAAAAAATTCTGGCATCCACCACTCAGCACTGGGCCAGCTTGGTGGATTATGGCCTATACCTTCTCTGCACCCAGGGGAGAGACTCATGCCCTGCAGTGGGCTCATTACAAAGAGTTGTGATGATGATGATGATGATGGATGTGATGAACAATTTGATTAACATACAGCTGATAGCTCGTACTGTGCAAATAGAGTGCGACGTAGGAGAAAGGTATACCGGCGAAGAAAAGACCCTTTTACTCTGGACGATATTGAATTTAAAAAGAGATATCACTTTAATAAAGATAATGTACGGCGTATTACCGATTTAGTTCCTAATGAAATTACGCGAGGTCCAAGAGGGTTTGCAGTGTCCCCTGAGCTACAGGTGCTGAAAGCGTTTTTAGACGCAGACAGAACTTCCATCCCTATATAGTGGATTGGATTTACCAAGAAGTCGAACAAAACGCTTCGATAGTTCCTTTTTGGTACGGATTGCCAAGGTGTGGAACAATCTGCCTGTGTCTGTTTTTCCTGACCACTACAGTCCTGGAACTTTTAAGTGTCGAGTGAATAGGTTTCTCGTGGATGGACGTGTAACACCATAGTCTTCATGCGCACTTTCCATCAGGTGGCATGGAAGACAAACGTCCTATCCTTACAATATAAAAAAAAAAGCGTTGCGGTGCTGGGCGAGGAATGAGGTTATTACAGAGAGTGTGTTTCCATCTGAGTGCGGTGAGAGGTTGTGAAGATGAGTCTGATATAATTATATTGACCATTTCTGGCTCTTTATTTTCCTTGCCTCACAAAAGAAAATCTCACTATAAGTCGATAGGTATAACATAGAGGACATCTCTTGTGAAGCAAAGCCATGTACACCTCTGTCATATTTTAATGTAATACTTGTACTATTTCACCCACAATAACAATATTTTATTTAAATAATTTCAGGTTCAGGATGATATATACATAGCCTTATGGCGAACCACAGTAAGAAACGGCTTTTCAATCATACAGTATTACACAAAAAAAACACTATTTTGTCTCTGGTGCAAAGAAATGCGACGTTGCCACTC
Organism: Stenoptilia bipunctidactyla; assembly: GCA_944452665.1. Classification (NCBI taxonomy): domain Eukaryota; kingdom Metazoa; phylum Arthropoda; class Insecta; order Lepidoptera; family Pterophoridae; genus Stenoptilia; species Stenoptilia bipunctidactyla. Next base: position 18,691,989 of record OX101726.1, read on the forward strand.
ATTCGTATTGTAATCTTTATAATAACAGTGTATTAGTTAAAACAGGATTTTCAGATGTCTATGAATCACCTTCACTTACAACACACTATAAACCTTAAAGAGTGTTGTAGCTAAAATGCACATTAAACGTGTTTTAACTATTTTCTATGAATTTGACTGCAAATATATAATCAATACATATAAAACTGTTCTGTTACTGACTGAGTGACTGACAGACAACGTACAGCCGTAACTACTGGCCTTAGAGAGCTGAAATTTGGAACATACATTCTTTAGGGGATGTAGGGGTGCACTAAGGAAAAATCTTATTCCTTGAGTGCAACGATGTGAAACTTGGTGTAAAGGTTTTTCAATGTGTGTCTGGTTGTGTTACGAAAGGAATTCCCGAAATTCCCACGGGAACGGGAAATATATGATGTTTTAATTTGTATGAAAAAGTTATTTTCCTTGAGTGCATGGATGTGATACTTGGTATAATTGTTCTTCAATAAGTGTCTGTTTGTATTATGGAAGGAATTCCTGAAATTCCCACGGAGTCGGGAAAAATTAGACTTTTATGTTTATGCGCGTACGATGTTGCGGGAAAAAGCTCGTAAACTAATAAAAAGCATTAAAAAACCGACTTCACGTCAAAACTTTGGCCGAGTTATGATGTCATCAAAGAAAACATTCTCCGAAATCATAAAATTTTTTCAATGAAGTACTCAACCGATTTCGATGAAACTTATATGGGCCTAATTATAAAGTAACTTCTAAAGAATTTTCAAAATCAGTTCATAATTGTTTGTAATGTCGTGTTACAAAGACACAAAAAAAAAAACATACAGACGAATTGAGAACCTCCTCCTTTTTTGGAAGTCGGTTGAAAAAGAGCTTCTTCAATTTCAAATAATAACAAAACAGAATATGAATAAACAAAGAATCCTTGCTAATCCGGCAGACACAAGTTAATGTCTCAGCTAGGAGAGACTTAAGATTCTATAAAGATACTCTGAAGATCTAAAAGGTATTATGAAATGATACCCACGTCGTTAAATTAATTACGTGATGGGTCTTATCGAGAGCGAAACTTATGATATTGCTTTTGTTTCAAGAAGTTTTGCAAAACGTGAGCTATTGATAAGCTTCTCATACTTCTGAACTATTTTAACTTATAAATTAACTTTTTTTAATAACTCTTATTCGAAGACTAATTTTTGGATAATTTCCTTTATTTGTAATGTGACTTCTCTTTTGTCGACAAATTTGCTGTTTGTATTGGATAATTTACACAAAAGTTACATATTTTCTATGCTTCAAAGGACTGGAGACACTTTTTATTTGGATGGATTTAACATTATTTTGAGCTTGATACCTTTGCGCGTTCTTGATTGGTCAGGGGTCTTGTTAGACGGATAGACAGAAAAAAGGAAATGTAAGTGCTCCTGTAAGGGATTTGTTTTTATCAACAGCTACGGATCCAATGTTTTATTAACTCTTTGTAAAAGAAAAGGACAAGTAAACCAGCAGTGCGAGCACAGAACTTTATCGATTCGTATGTTTAAGAATGTTCGCATGGTATGGAGAAGGTTTGTAAGCAATAATTGAAATCTATCCATTGCTGCGCGGCTAGCTTAAATAAAAGTGTGCCTTGTAAATTAAAATTAAAATTAAAATGTTACTAAAAACTTGCAACCGACTACATGCTATACGAACATACGTAAACATACGAATCGACAAAGTTCTGTGCTCGCACTGCAGTTTCGGCTTAGTTTTAATTTTTGCTCCGCACGTGGGTGCTGTTCGAGTCGAAACGCAACGACCCGACGGCCAATAGTTTTCACTCTTGAGTCAGTTCCAGGAGTAGAAGCAGTATACATCTGCCTAGCATAAACGTAAATACCTAGTCGGGTCATAAGTTCTGTTAAAAACTTTTAATGTTATTACTGATACACCTTTTGACAATTACTTAAAAATTATATATGAAATGAAAGGTTATTAAATGTACAATATATTTTTAATTACATTATTCGAAATGCCCTCCCCCATTTTGGACACATGTCCTTAATCTACGTGGCCAGTCATCGATCGCTGCACGCACCACATTCACGTCTATTTCTGCCGCTGCTTTAACCAGAGATGCTCGCAGAGACTCCAAATTTTGGTGAGTTTTAGCACAGACTTTCTCCTCCAAATATTGCCATATCTTGTAGTCCAGTGGGTTTAAGTCTGGACTAGAAGAGGGCCAGTCTTCATGCCGGATAAAGTCAATTCCGCGGGCGGTCAACCAGTCTTGCGTGCTTCGTGCCTTATGAGCCGGTGCAGAGTCCTATTGGAATGTCCAATGTCTGTTCTTGAACATTGTTTGATAAAGAGATTCCACTGTGTTTGTCAGGACAGTATTTTGATAAACCACGGCACTGGTTCTCACACCTTTTTCACAGAAAAACACCTCAGTTATGCCTGAATATGAGACTCCAAGCCAAACCATGAATGAGGAAGGGTAATGCCCGCGCTGGACCCTCGGAATACGCGCGCTCGCTTCTTCACTACTGTGGGCATACACCTTATCGTTTTGTTTGTTATAACTTTCTTCAATGTTAAAAATTTTTTCATCCGAAAAAAGAATTTCGCGGTATTTTTTTCCCGCGTACCGTCGTAACAAAACGCGAGATCTTTCTAGCCTATTTTTTTTAAACGCTCGTTTAAGAAATGTCCGGTCTTTTTACGATAAGCTCGTAGTCCTAGGTCTTCATTTAGCACTCTTTTGACCGTGGTTCTGCTTAGCTCCATCTGGTGAGCTAGGATTTTTTGTTTACGCACGGGATTTCTTTCGATTCGCGCCTTCACTGCTTTGATGACCGCCTGGTGTCCTAACTGTGCGAGGTCGGCCGCTTCTTTTACGATCTTCGAAGCTTGATTCTTCAGTGAATCGTTTAATAGTACGATAAACGAACCGTAACGTTATTATCAATTTTTTTAGAATATTGAAAATCTCTTTTGGCGCGTAACCACAGCGGTGCAACGCGATAGCCGCGATTCTATCTTCTTTACTCGACCACTCCAAATTTGAAAATGAATAAAATATAATTTCTTTTTTATCTTCACCAATCGCAACCGTTCTATTTTTAAAATTAGTAAGTAAACGTATTTCTTGCCAATATTTCCTGAACATGTCAAATTGAAGCACCCTGTACCGTCGGCGCTCGCGCTTTTCGTTGGCATTCGGTGCTGTGCGGAGTCGCTCGGAGAGTGAGAGGCCATGATTAATCGGCCTCCCTTCATCGATTGTATTCAATTAACGCGTTAGCCGTATGAAGGTAAAAAAGGGCGATCACTTTTTATGTTTTGTTATAATACCGTGTTATAAATATACTTTGATTGATTATTTAAAAAAATGTTATAAAGCTAATATTAAGTTAATTTTATACTAGTAGGCTTCTTTATCTAACCAAGTTATAAGTAATAAATAATATGTTTGCTGTTTGTTAGTATTGTATATTTTTACCGAGATAATACTGTCTAGACAAATCTAAGATAGATTTTAAGATAGTAATAAGACATTCCTATAAATTTTGTAAAAACTTATGAATAAATAAAATAAAATAAAAATTCGAAAATTAAAAATATGAGGTTTTGACAGAACTTATGACCCGACTAGGTAATTAGATCTACAAACTTAGACTTTGCCACAATTTAAAGCAGGTACTTAATCGAACAAATATTCAAGTAAGTGTCGCATTGTGATAGAGATACTAATTAAAAGATACCTTATAATTAGATAAATCTTTTATTTTTGCGTGATTCAGAACGATTTTATATAATCCTTAACTAAGATAGGTATATGAAAAATTTTGTTAAATACAAATCACCCGACCAGGACTCGAACCTGGGATCTCTCGTTTGCCGGACGAGTGCTCTCCCACTGAGCTACCGGGGCCTGACGGTACGCCTCGAAATTACTTAACACATTTTTGATTTAACGTTATATTGCTAACTTAGCTTCATCTAATGGTATAGCTTTGCAGCTAAGACCACCCGAGACCAATTTTTTTGCAGACATTGTGAATCCCAGTTAAAGTGAAGCATTGCAATGTTTAATAATATTTTAAACCTTGGACCTCTCGTTTGCAGGTTCGAGTCCTGGTCGGGTGACTTTTATTTAACACATTTTTTCATTTATTTAAGAGTAATTAATCATTTTAAATGCAAAATTTTTTAAATATTATTAAAATAGGTATGATATTATCTTCTGTGTAAATTCGTTCCACTGACTTTAGGTATAATATAAAAGCTTTTTAATAATTAAACGTATCGAGAATAAATTACACGTTTTGTTGACAACAAATTGCTTTATTTAACTTCGGAGTTTGAAATAAATCACAACAGAAACTAACTATTATAAACTTAATTTGAACAGAATAACTAGAGAACACCGTGAAAGAAAAGATAACCTCAAAATAACACATTGGTTGCTATGCAACGGTCTCGAGTAAGCCGAAACTTATAACAAGCCGTAACTTTGTATTAATTGCTACATTTTACGAGGGTTTTCGCGGTATCTAGATAGTACGCAGTGATGACCAATAATTTTATCTGTGGTCTCATTAATAATAACACAAACCCTGATAATTTTATGTGCTAAATTAAATGACATTTTGTTAACTCGATTATAAGCACAGCAATTTCATCTCATTATGTACAAATTCTTTATTTGAAATGCAAAAATTATGTTAACCGAGAAATAATTTTAAACGTGACTTAATTCTACAACAACAGTAATTCAATATTAAGAAAAGCGTATTGGCTTAAAAAAGCGGCTACAGAGGAACTTAAAACTCAGGTAGGCACATTTAAAAAATTACAGCTGTCCCAGAAAATGGTTAAGTAGTTTAGGATTACTAAATAAATCAGTTTGGTGCAATAACTATTTTTCTTTTACTTTCTTATTGCTTCTTCTTTAATAAGAAATATAAATAACTAAATAAAATAAAATCCCCTGACAATCACGCCACCTACATGGCTCCAAACTAAGCATGTGATATGAAGAGCTGTGATATGGGATACCATGTAGCGAACTAGGAAGGAACCTAGAATATAAATACATAAACATCCAGAACCAGAACTATTTTTTCTTTTTCCGTGTGGGAATCGGACGCGCGAACACTGGCGTCTAAGAAAGACAGTCTTACCCTATCGCCAAAGTGGTCGTTACATAAATAAAAAAACAAAAAACATTAGGTAGGTACCGATTAACAAGCTATAATTAATAAGATTGAAAGTTAAAATCAAAAGCGCTGTTTACTTAGGTAGATTTATTATTATTTACCAAATTTAACACAATTCAAATACGACATTCAGTAACGAAATATAAAAGATTTCTCCACTCTTTCTACAGAATGCAATAAAACTTGATTACGACTACTTAATAACTAAATGTACTACTTAATAATGAAACGCGCACGCACAATCTTGCCATATAACATGGACAATAACTGCTAATAGAGTGTGTAATATTGCCCATTATACCGACGCGTTTGAGGCAAAATGACCCGCTTAGTATGCGAATATCGCACGCATTCAACAATCTTGCTTACAGAGGCATGTTTAGGCATTTCTAGTCACTAGCGCTAGTAAGAGCATAATAAAATGATTGGTGAATGTCTTCATTGCTTCTAGGTTTCCCCTTGTTCGCTGTATGGTAGCTCATACATAACACAATCTTTGCTTACTTTGAGGACATGAATATAGTTGGCATGATTGTTAGGGGATTTTATTTTATTTATTTATTATTTTAAAATACAGATTTTATTTTTATTTTACAAGCCTTTTTATTTACAAGAATGTAGCCGCGTGAGTTCGACTTAGGGGTTGGATCCCTTCAGGATTCGCCGTCGTAGCAACCACCCTGCATACAAAATCTGCGTGTTGTTCTATGAAGCTATAAGCCTATGTACTGTCATCTTCGACCTCATATTCACTTACCATCAGGTGAGATTAAAGTCAAAGGCGTGTTTAGTCACCGTTAAAAAACGTATATAAAATAATGAACAAATAAAAAGCTTGGGTAAATATAAGAACGAGTTGAGACACGCCCCTTGAGACTGAGTTCGTAAATATATCACTCGAATGCCAGCCAACAAGTCTAACGCCAGCAACTGGAAACATCTAAACGGGGCTTAAGTTTGCTAAATAAAAGTTTATGTGTATACGTATTCCAAATAAATATAATTCTATTAAAAACATGAAAAATATTAATAAATACAAGATTTTCATCGATTCATTATAGTTCAAGGGAAAATAACTATTAAAACTATTTAACTAATACAATACAGTCAACTCTCGTTAATTCTAAATTCAAGGGACTCTTAAAATATTACGAATTATCGAGTGTTTGAAATATCAAGTGGTTCGAAATTTGTGAGAGCAAAGAAATAAAACTTCCAATTATTAAGTGTTGATTTGAGCAGCGTTCTTTTTTTTTCCTTGTACTTTATTATGGTTGAGAGAGTAGGTAGCAGAGGTATCTTAAATTATTTTTCAAAATCGCTTTTCTTCTCACCTTTCCCTACTATTTAAATTAACTTTTTCTTTTCAGCAATCTTCAATCATTAAGACTTTCTAGGGCTCATAACTAATACAAACTTTTAATCTGTATATCAACGAAGCAGTAACAGCAATTGAATAATAACCAATTGAAACATAAGCAAACCCATTCGTGAGAAATGTGTCTGAATTAGATAAACTAATAGTATCAAAAACAAAGGCTCGTGTAACTACATTTGAACTTGTCACAAAATGTACCTAATAATAATAATAATAATAAATCCATTTATTGACACACACATATTTTTATAAAGGTACATAAAACTTAAAAATAATTACAATACATGTGTCAAAGGGATGTTTTCAGCTTTATGTTGCCCTTAGTGAGCAACGCTGATTTTCAAAACACCCTTTGCTTGATGCCGAACATAAAATATAGTTGCGGGATGGTAAAATAATAAAATACAATTTTTGCTCCTAACGATATTACACTTCTAGTAAAAATAATAATAAAGAAAACGAACAAAGAGACAAGAAGAGAGACAGTTCATTTCCGCTATTGATTTATATCAATATAGAATATAAGAATATAGAAAATAGTAGGCAATATAGAAGAAAAAAAAATAATTAAAACAATCAAATAAATTATAAAAAATTAATCAATGAAATACGTAAATCATGTCCTTATTACTAACAATTAAAAAAAGAGAGAAAAAAAAACTGATAAAAAGAAACAAACAATACATTTTCTTGGTAAATAATAAATAAAAGTTATAGAAAAATACATTTTAAATAAAATAAATTAAAAATTACATTGAGTCAATCATAAAAAGTCAGTAAAAAAAAAAAAAATTAAATCATCAAATTATTTCCCTACGTACAAATTATTATTAATATTAATGTGCATACTTAAGAAATTCAAGTAGGTACTTACAATCTTTCGGCCTCTTTCTCTCTGCAACTGAATTGTCGAATGCTGGATGCCTATGAGTTTGAATTAACGCGTCGTTTTGTTATATAGCAATGACTTTTTCGTTCGAATTACCAAGTGCATAAAAATGTATTAATTTGGTTCGAAATATAAAGAGATTTTGTAGGGAACTCGTGATAACTTTGAATTATATAGAGGTTCGAATTATCGCAGGTTTGAATTAACGAGAGTCGACTGTATTTACTTTAAGGAAAATTTTAGAGGTTTAAATCCTGATAAAGTTGGATATTTAGAAACACAGATTAGCTCCCAGGTCATCAATGTTTATTTAATATACAGGGTGTCCCAGAACTCAACGTCAAGCAAGCCGAAACAGGGTGACAGGATTGACAGCAAGCAGTTCGGGCATTTAATCAGAATTGACAAATTTGTTAAAAAAAAAAAAGTTGTTATTTTCAAACAAAAAAAAACCTCAAGAAACCCGATTTTCGCTAACCCATTTTACTCAGTTCAAATAATTTTTATTCGCACAAGCTCTTGGTAGATTTCACGGCAAAATGATGAGAGCGATATGCTCGAGGGTATGCCCGGCTAATAAGTAGATCTTTTTTAAGGTCTTTTTTTGTTTTTGATGTAGGGCGTGTATTGAGGCTGATAGTAAACAATTTGAACATTTATTGTAATAAAAAAAAATATTTCCCCAGTTGACTTTTAATATAATAAACCTTAACTAAACATAGGTTAAGAATCAAGATATAATAATAATAATAAAATCCTCAGACAATCACACCAACTACATGGCCCCAAAGTAACCATAGCTTGTCTTATGGGATACCATGTAGGAAACTAGGGACCCTAGAATATAAATACATACCTGAATAGACATCCAGACACGGAACATTTTTTTTCTTGTTCCGTGCGGGAATCATTGCGAGCACTGGCATCTGAGGCAGACAGGTTTACCCATCGCCAAAGTAGTCGTCGAGATTTATCACTATTTTATTAAATTTACTTACTTTTGTTGACTTTGGTAAAAGTGGCATCACTATCTGTCTCGCTCGCATAAGGCAAACATGTCCACTATCCATTTCTCTCATCATTTTGCCGTAAAATAAGAACCTACCAAGAGCTTGTGCGAATGAGGAGTTTTCTCACAGCTCATAAAAATTAGTTCAAAAAACCTCTATAGATGGCACTTTTAAAAAGCCTAAGGTGTTAAGTCTGTATACTATAATGTAGTTAAGTGGTATCTACCATCTATGGTTATTTATAAGTTCAATTTCTGATACAGACGTCAATTAATTTATTTTACTTTTAAAAACGCAGCGTGGAATATATGGCTATGGCAGACAAGACTTCGCCTTTTGTAAAGCGCCATCTATCGTAGCCTTTTGTACCATTTTTGTACCGTTTTGTTTTTTTAATGAGCTGTTAGAAAACCTCTCATTTAAAACATTTGAACTGAGTAAAATGGGTTAGCGAAAATAGGGTTTCTTGAGGTTTTTATTTTTTTACTCAGATTTTTTTAGTATGAAACTAATAAGTTTTGTAAAATTTTACGACTCTGATTAAATGCCCGAACTTTTCATGGCACTTGCCAAGGCCCCGTAGTAAATTTTTTTTCAAAAGTCTTTCATATTCGTCAAATTAAAAAAAAATAATTCATAGTTTAACAAATAGTCTTAATTCTAGAAAACTTGGGGCAATTGTGCCATTATTTTTGACTTACGTTCTAGAATAGTATATTTCATTACGAGTGCGGAAAGCCTGTCATTGCAAAGAGTTCCGACAAATGTCTACACGAGCCGAGGCGCAGCCGAAGGCGAGGGTTGACAGTCGGAACGAGTTGCAATGACGGTTCCGCACGTGTACTGAACGACTATTTTTAATACAGTTGCGAAAAAATTAAGCAATTTCATAAAATATACAAAATGGCGCCAGCCGTGAAAGATTATAAACAGAGATATTTTTGTTTTGTTTACCCATTCTGGGTAGGCAAAGGGAACTATGCCCATACAGCCAAGTCTTTAGTAGATTTTTTGTATTGACATGAAATGAAAATGAATTTAATGAGATAAAATGAAATGAAACCTAACCTAACTCATTGCATCAAATCATTATATCTGATATTGAAACAAATTAGTAGCTTCTTTTCAGAAATATTTGCATGAATCGTAAAAACTTCTATGATTTTATTTTTAGTAAAAACTTCGTGGTTGATTTTTTCTTTTTAATAGACATTATTTTGACATTTGGGAAAGAGAACGCACGAGTGCGGAAAAGGTAAAGAAAAAGCACAAGTGTGTAATAGCATACATCCCGAACGCTAAACGTCCCTGCAATACGCCACTTTTTGAGCAACTGTAATAAAATAGTATATTTCATTACGAGTGCGGAAAGCCTGTCATTGCAAAGAGTTCCGACAAATGTCCACCTGAGCCGAGGTGCAGCCGAAGGCGAGGGTTGACAGTCGGAACAAGTTGCAATGACGGTTCCGCACGTGTACTGAACGACTATTTTTAATACAGTTGCGAAAAAATTAAGCAATTTCATAAAATATACAAAATGGCGCCAGCCGTGAAAGATTATAAACAGAGATATTTTTGTTTTGTTTACCCATTCTGGGTAGGCAAAGGGAACTATGCCCATACAGCCAAGTCTTTAGTAGATTTTTTGTATTGACATGAAATGAAAATGAATTTAATGAGATAAAATGAAATGAAACCTAACCTAACTCATTGCATCAAATCATTATATCTGATATTGAAACAAATTAGTAGCTTCTTTTCAGAAATATTTGCATGAATCGTAAAAACTTCTATGATTTTTTTTAGTAAAAACTTCGTGATTGATTTTTTCTTTTTAATAGACATTATTTTGACATTTGGGATAGAGAACGCACGAGTGCGGAAAAGGTAAAGAAAAAGCACGAGTGTGTAATAGCCCACATCCCGAACGCTAAACGTCCCTGCAATACGCCACTTTTTGAGCAACTGTATTAAAAATGTTATTTAGGGTTTAGTGCCTTTTGAAAGACATACGGGCGTTAATCGTAGGCGGGTAAAAAAAGTTTCTTGTCATGTAAACAAAATAATACTGGTTATTTTATATGAATAACCTAAGGTCATTATTATTCATATTAATTTAATTGCATTACCAACACTAGTTTTTAAGGTCACGTTATGTTATACCTATGAATGTAATTTCTGAAATAAATATGTTTGAATTTGAATTGTATTTGATCCTCAATCGAAAAAATATATATTTTATGTAGGTACCTACTTACCTAAGTTTTTTTTATAATAAGCAATTTTTCAAACAAATCTTGACCGAAGGCAAAGTTTGTTATTTGAAAAGAGCTCTCATTTTGTATTTAATATGAATCCACCGATACTTATAACTTGCCGAAACTCCTTAAAATAAACCTTTCGATTTTTGATGAATAAATATTAAACGATAACAGATTATTTCTGATTTGAATGAATAAAAAAAGGCAGCTTTAATAATTTTTTGCACGTAGAATTATTGTAGGAAGAAACAAAGAGGAATAAACGTGCTCTGAAGGTTAGTACACATTAATATAATGTAACACGCGATGCAAGTAATTCTCATTACGTCTCGTCCGTACAAACTGTGCCTTTTTTGTTGAGAATTGGTTGCATTGCATGTTATATTACAGCAATGTGTACTCATCTTAAGAGCACGATTATTGCTTTTTGATACTTCTTAACCAAAACACAAATCTTCTTCAGATCCTTCGCCCACCTTTTGACAGGATAGGAACGTAATTATTTAACCACAAATCCATACATGGTAGTTATTTTAAGGATAAAAAGAATTTGGCTTCTAGCGCATACAGTATGTAAATATCAGTTTGTTAACAATTCAACTTTATACTGAATCTTTTATTTTATTCTTGTATTCTCAGTTTGTTGGATTGAAAACCTAACAATTTTTAAATATAGCTTTCAATTTTGAAGACCACTGACGCAGGATGTTCTTAAATTGTGTTTCAAATTAATTATTCAAACAATAAATTTGTTACATTATAAAAAGCACGAAAAAAACAGAATAAACAAAACACACTTTTAAATGTGATTTATATTTTATTTCATAGCGTTGTGACAGAATAAAACACAAACTACACACTATGTAGCTATCACGTAGCTATAAATGCTTTGATATCAACAGCTGTGTGTTTTAAGAATGAGTTGATATAAATAAATATTCAATCAGAAATCGATCGATGCGTCAATTCTGTAAAGGTGTGCTTAATTTAAGGAAGATGCATTTTTTCTCCCAGACTTTTTTGAAACAAACGCTTTCAATTTACTTTTACTTATTTTAATTTACTTTATGCTTCATTTAAGCGACGTAAAAACCAGTTCTTAGTCTCATTGTTCATGGCTTCCAGTTATTACCGAAATGAAGTCTTTGAAATGAAAACGAATTTTTAAGGATTTAATTTCCACAAAGCAAGGAAAAAGACACTTTTATGGATGCAATATATTCGGAAGCTCGTTTTGCATTTTCTGTTTCATGGCTTGAATAATGAATGTCACATGCCTCCAGCGTATTGCTCCGTTTTAATTTAGCACGCTTACCCTGAATACCTATACTAGTTCAGAGCTTACTATGTGAGCTGCGTGTCAACAATCATACATGCTTATATCAAACAGGACCAAAGCTTTTTTATGGACCTACACAATCAAATGCTTTTTGTGAAATATCTAAATCTTGTTAGTCTTTGATTGTGCTGTTTTTACTTTGATCTATACGAGCATAAATTTTTACTTTTTACAGGTATTGCTTAAAATATCTTATTTCAAAATCATCGAAAATATGACGACTTCTAAGGACTTACCGCCAATAACGGCTACTATTCTTTCTATAGAATTACATGCTTTTTTGTCCAGAATAGGAGGGCTCAAATGTATGAAATAAAATTTATTATTCGTTTTATCAGAACCATTCAGTAAATAATTTTGTACAAATCTTAATATTTTTAGTTGATTTGAGTTGCTATCATTATTATTTTTTAAATTTACTTTATTTACGAAAAAAAATTTATTCATTATTTTCCAAGTTATTTTTTGTCTTTTTAAGTATCGTTCCTTTTTTAATTATATCCTGAGTAGTATTCGGATGAGATTTATAGTTTGCATTTGAATGTCCAATTTTTATATCTATTTTATTTTCAGTCATTTTTAAAAAGTAGTACGGAATTGTTCCCTTTTTAGTTACACCCTGAGTAGTAGTTGAATTATATTTATAATCTGCACTTTAATGTATATTTTTAACCTTTGAATGTTTATTCTTAATATGATACTTAGTAAATGACAAGAATTTTTTTCTATAATCACATTCATCAATTATTAAATTTATTTTCTTACATATAGCAAACCATGTGGAAGACCTTTACATTGCTGTCCACCAATTACAAAGATTCTGTGTTCTTCATGTCTATTTTTCTTAGATGTCACCAATACCTTATCCTCTTCCACAGCCTGGAGATTTCTCTTTGTTTTTAGTAGTGAGGACTCGGGTTCCACTCATAGACAATCCTTGTTACTCTCCTTCAATGGTGATGATAGTGAGTACGATGGTGATGGTGGCAATGATTGTAATTTCTCTACGTTTTCATTGTGTGTATTAGCTATTGTCTGCCGACGACAATTTTTTGTCTTTTTGTTTTATTTCGTAGAGTTTTTAGTTTCAAGGGTTTTGGTGTACATATTTTTGAGTAAGTGCACTTGTCGAGATAATTGACTAACTTCTTTTTTTAAGCCAATGTTTTCAATTATAATATTCTCCATTTCCATTTCTTTTTATTTCTTTTTACATTTGTCAAATTTTTTAATGTCGTTTTTTGGTGTCATCAATTCTGTTTAACTTAGTCAATCAATCAATTTGTTTGTAACTGCCTTTTCTTTTATTTAATCCTCTTAAAACAAAGTAAGCTTCCAATATAAAAAACTTAAAAAAAATGTATTTATAATTTTAAAAGGAGAAAAGAAAAACATAAAGAAGAACTCATGTCAATGCAATTATCAGGGCTTAAACTCGTTACTTTTGATCGGGAACCTTTTGACGTTACCACTCGACCACTCATCGATTTACATAGACCAGCGAAATAAAGGATTTGTTATGAAAGCGAACTATTGTTTATTTACCTGTCAACTCTATAAATTGTCATGTTGCCTAGAATGGATGCCTCTCAAACTATAAAATCCTAGTAGATGGCGCTGATTGTTTATTAAAGCCCGCATGTGAGCTCAGGTTTTTTTCGTTACGGAATTTCTGGATTCGGTCCCCACGCTCAACGCCCGCGATAGAAGCTATGCAATAGCTTAAAAATGTTTTGAATTTTCTTAAAAAATGCGGAGAAACTTTTTCCCCAACCCAATATAAAATATGGCGGAAACAATAGAAATTTTAGAAAGAAAATATGCAAAACATTAATATCAAAATTAATTTCTTGAGAATATTATTTCCATAAATATAAACCTACCCTTATACCTCAAGGGTTCTTTTAGTTAGTCGATCAACTGACGCATATAAACAAACTGATTACAGCGAGCTCAAGAAAAAAGTCTGAGAGAATGGTGGAATAATAAAGACGTCTCACCTCGACCGGAAACCATCCTCCGTCGCACGCCCGTTCCGGTGCGACGATATCCGGTGCAGCTCAATTTCCGCTCCCCTACAATTCCCAGTAGTCTTTTTATTTGCTCTCCTGATCGCAGTGTCGTCTCGCCTTTTATCTTATCGACATCGTGATTTTTTTATCTTTTGTCACCTTCACTGGCTGGAAAGAGTACGCATGTTTTTTTTTTCGCAATGACAACAAACATGTGTCATACGTTTCAATTGCTGGTTTGATTTGTTATAGAGCTTTTTTTAGTTAGGTGTGAAATATTTAATTTTTACATTTTTTGAAAGATTGTTAGTGGTTTTGTTGTGAGGATGCCATGGGGATGGGAATGCAGGGCTAAGTTGGTGAAACAGAATCCGACGAAGCCTACGAAGCGAACGTTGCCAATTTCTGAAGAGTTTAACTCTCCGGGACCCACACATTACACGCCTCCACGTGTACTTGGTAATTAAAAGTTGCATTTCTTTTTGTTTAGGTATAATCACCAAAAATAAAAATGTATTTATAGTTCTACATCCTTTTCAACTCAACGGGTTAGTAATATTTTGTTAGAGAACTTTAAGGTCCTTTGCAATTCCGTTCTATTAGCGAGCCATGCATGAAAAGAGTTGCAGCAACACTGAAACAGCAAGCAAAACTTTATTTAAATATATGTAGAACGAATAATAAAGTAATAATATATTGAATTGTGCCATTGCAACTTACAATGAAAAACAAACTTATATCCATCCATTGTTATTTATTACGCAAAAGTTCATCATTTTTTCACAAGAACCTTTGGTAGGGTTATAGCGTTCCAGTGAGTGTCTACAATCTTCATTAAAAATGATTAAGTTTCTGATTCTGCAAAAATACCAGGATACAAAGTAGGTATACTTACCATGTACTACCTGTACTTGAAGTTTCTCTTGTAGAAAAATTGTAATTGAATATTTCTTTGCCTCGACATCAAGTTAAAAATTGTCTGGAGAAATTTGACAGGTCTGTAATGCTTGATATGCTGCCTTCTGTACCAAACATCTTTCCGTCCATACTCACAAATGTTTTAATAAATACATGATTCACGTTAACCTTTGAATTATGTTATCATAACCAGCAGTTCAAGAAATTGGATATTCTCTCGATCTGTATAATATAACAATATTTAAAAGGAAGTCTTTTGAATACATGGCTAAGCTAATAGGATTTTGAGTAAATATTTAGCTTATATCAAGTTTATTTTATTAAACTTCAAACGGTAAATAAGCAATATGAAACGGTACTGAAGATTGTATGAATGTACAATTTTGTAGGTTCTTATAGATAAGGTAGAATAACGGCGAATCTTCGTGAGCTCGCTTAGTGGCAGCACCTTTATGATGATACCGATGAGCATCTTACATCATTCATCATCATATCATCTGCCGCCACAAATCAACCCTCTGTCTTCAACCGCCATTACTAGGCATGAGGTAAGATACAGTAAACGCTTCGTCACCAATCTAAAAATACTTATAGTCCAGGCGTTCCTTCCTATAATTTTATTGACATTGTCATTTAAAATGAGAGTCTGTAGTATGTTAAGTAAACAGCGGGTTACTCCTTCATATTGGATGATCAACGAATGCAGAGCATTAAAAAACCGACTTCACGTCAAAACTTGGCCGACCTATAATGTCATCCACGTAAATATTATTATTATTGTTTCAAAAATAATATAAAATTTTGAATGAAGTACTCAACCGATTTCAATGAAATTTATATGGGACCAACTATGAAATATTCTCTATCATATGAAATAAGAATTTTCAATCAATCAAAAAAATCAATTTATAATTGTCCAAAATATCGTGTAACAAATACACCAAAAAAACATACGGACGAATTGAGAACGTCCTCCTTTTTTGGAAGTCGGTTGAAAACTGAATACCCACAGCATAAAATTACAAGAATAGATCATAACTTTGAAAACTATAAAGTTTATATGATGTACTGATTTGAGGAGTTCAATTTCAAAACCCGCCAAAACGATATTTCAACAAAAACATTGTTTCGCTTGGTTATGAAGCGCCATCATTCATTCTTTTTTCTTGGTTTAAAATTTCTTATCAAATCCCGCTATAAGCCTAACAAACTAGCTTCCAAAAGTAACAGTTTGCTGCAAACAGCGCTAAAACAGTTCCAGTGTATTTCAAATTCCGCTAAATCCAAACCGACCAATCACAGCACGGTATTTGCTCAACGTAACACAACAAACAGTATGGCGATAAGGATTCATTCAATAAAGTAAAATTATGAGTAAAATTATTTTACTTTATTGAATGAATCCTACATCTAGGTATCTACTATTATTATCAATGTAAAGGTTTGTTGGTATAGTTACATAGTAATTTGTTATTCTTGTACGTAGAAATGGTGAATTGAGATTTAATTTCACATTTTGGCAGGGCATGGCCTTTATTAACTAGACACAATGTATATTGAATTGTTAAAAACGTTAATAAGGTCTTTCGACACACAAGCGTACAATCTACTCAAGGCGCTAAGCTTTTAAATGCAAACAATATTTTTCCAGTCTGACTGGTAGATTTTTAAGATAATCAATCGAACCTCACATTTTCATTACAATACAATTTTATTGTTCTTTTTTTATATTTCAGGTGGTAAAGGCTACTCTAAAATAAAACGCGCACCAGCTTATTCATTTGGCAGAGTGACACCAGCCACCTTTGTAAAGTCTGCAGTGAATGCTACAGCACCAGGACTCAATGTAACCGGCTTGACACCCAAAGGTTTATATTGCAATTAGTTTTTGCCCGCGGCTTCGCTCACTATAGTAAAAAGTAGCCTGTTACTTTCCAGGCTCCAAACTAAACGCTTCGTTGCGATGTGAAAGACGAAAAAACAAACATATATACAAACACAGTTTTACATTCATATTATAAGTATGGATTTTTGAACTTTTTCATTAAATTTAAAATTGGTTTGGGCTTTTGTCTCTCATCTCACCTGATGATCGAAGTAGGTACTGCCGAAAATACTTCGCTATATACAACATTATTTACCAGTTTTGAAACTTGTGCTGGAATTATCAAGCTAATTGTACACTAACAGCCCGTTCACACATGGAAGCTTACGGTTCCGTTTTATCGGATATTTTTTTTTTCATCAATGGCGTATACTGTGCCATATGTGAAGTCACTCATACAACTCAGTGCGTCACCTATGAAAAAAAAACGTATCCGATAAAACGGACCAGCAAAACGGAGACCATGTGTGAACGGGCTCTAACTCGCGAGCAAGCCACATAAAGCTCAGAAACCCGAGAAAATCTACTCCGGTGATTTTAAAGTTTGACCTTGTGATTTATTGATGATCATGACAATGTAGACATTAACAGAGAACTGAACTCCTTTGAACTTGGATGGCAGATTACTTGGAATCATGAGAATGCGAGGAATAAAAACTGTTTCTCCTTAGGCTTATCCGGTTAATTAATATTGTAGAGTCGAGTATATTTTGATGTAGGTAAATAATTTATTTGTAATCTGGTCCCATTGTACAAATTTGGTGGCTTTAAGTTACCTAACAATAAATATGGTGTGCCAATTTTTAAGAATAGTTTGTGACATGGATGACCTGAGGGTTTATGTGAGTTCAAAAATTGAACAGTGTAACTGCGTCGTCTACTTACATTCGTCACGGAGTCTATTGTAACTGTACACCACTTTCTCTCCTGGAGAAGATTTCAGTTATCGCTCATTGATAACCGCTGCTTTATCATTTCTTGGAGATCTCACGGCGACTTTCGTTCTTCGGAGGGCTTTAAGCAGTCGGTCCCGGGTGCTGTATACGGTTATACTTGAATACAATTAGTCGTAAGGGTTTGTTAGAAGCTATGAATGGTGCGTTCGCACAGCTATGATATTTTAGAATTCTTGAATTGTCATTCAAACCATCGAAGAATCGTTGTGATATAAAGTTATCATGGAAAACCATTATATGGAAACAATCATAATGTGACTATAATGCAATGAAATAAGGGATCTTTATGGAAGTTGTTTAACCTTAACTTTTTAAAGTATTTAATTGATTATTTCATGTACGTCTGGCGGGCACCTAAAGTATAACAAGATCGCACTGTTTATAATATACTTTTTAAATAGATAAATAAGAATGGAGAATGACACGAAAATTACGGTCCCTTAATGTTATTAATTGTATTATGCCTAACTTGATAGGTAATTATTTAAGTTAAGTAAACTTATTAGCAAAATTTCACACATTTTAATAGTTTACTTTGTATGAAAAATCCCCTCCCACGTTATAGGCGCCAACTTCGCCATACGAATCATTTTAAATTGTAACCAATCATATTTTTAAGCCAAGTAAAACAGCAAGTCCAATAGAAACTCTCACCTATAAGTAGAAATCTCCTTCTTCTTTGCTTATTCTTACCAACGCAGATCAGTTTTATTTGTAATTTTCCGTGTGTATATAACCGTGTCGTAAAAGAAAACTAATCCGAGTGACCACTATCTCAAAAACGATTGCTCCGACGGCAAGTTATTTCCGAGGCCCGTATCTTCGACCACATTTATACTTACCATCAGGCTAAATTTAGCAGCGGTTTTGATTTTTCAAGCGCAGGTTTCCTTGATAAAAAAAACATTTCATACTGCTAAGTGAACAATAATGAAAAAAAAAAATAGAAACTTCACCGCCCCACTTTACTCCCTTAGGGAGAAATTAGATTGGGAGATTTTTTTTATTGTAATCAAGAACCAAAATTTATACTGATAAGCCCGATAATGAAAAAAATCCGTAAACACTTTTCTCCCCATTTTACGCCTTTATAGGGAAAACTTGTCCATTTCATCCACACAGGTCATTCTTAAATGCTGTCGAGAACTTATGTACCAAGTTTTATACAGCAGTGCTAGCACGGATCTTTTGTCGATCGTAAGTTTACGAATGCTCGTATAGTATGGAGTCGGTTGCAAGTTTTTAGTAACAATGTAATTTTTTATTTTACAGTTATTTAAGAGTAGAACCTGTTAACAAACATTCAAAATTAACAAGGAACACATTTATTTAAGCTGACCGTGCGGCAATGGATATATTTCAATTATTGCTTGCAAAACCGTCTCCATACTATACGAGCATTCGTAAACTTACGATCGACAAAAGATCCGTGATAGCACTGCTGATTAGTCCAGAGATGAGATAATTTCCATACAAACTTAACCCCCCCCCATTTTACCCCTTTTGAGGAAACTTTTGTCCATTTCATCTACACAGATCACTTTTATTTGTATTCTAAAACGTTGATACCAATTTTTATACTTCTAAGAGCAGAAATGAGAAAGTTCAATAAAAGCTTTACCCCCGTATTTCACCCCCTTAAGAGTCAAATTTATAAAATTCCTTTTTTAGTGCTAACTTACATCAATAAAGGAACCCCTGTACCAAATTTCAAGTTTCTAGGTCCAATAGTTTCGACTGTGCGTTGATACCTAAGTCAGTCAAGTTAGCCTTTTATATAATATAGACTCTACTTAACCATTTTATTATGTATACATTTGTTGAAACGAAACCTGAGAACTGTTTGTTCGGAAGAGGCAATAGATTTGATTGCAAAAGTTTTTATACCATGTTGTATTTTAACACAATTATCACTTCAAGTCGTGAGGCGCCGCGCCGTGGTTACGAATTCAGTGAATGATTTCTATTTGGATTAGTTTTGTCTCTAAAATTAAGTCTAAAACATCAAAATGAATAGAACCGGTTTTTTTTGGCAATCTCTCTGAGGCTATGTTACAGGATCAGACGTGATAAGTAAGTATCATGTTAAGCAAGTCTGTATTCGTGACACTACGGGACTGTTTTCGGATATTGTGTTGTTGAAATGTTCTGCAATCTTTATTACGAGCTTCCTGAGATTTCTCAGAAAGCTGCCCAATTGGTAGAAGAGACTGTATAACATCCGCCCGTTACGTTCAGTCTTGAAAACGGCATCTTGCAAGTCTACTTTAGTTCTTCCAGGGCCAGCCAAGGGTTGTTAAGATGAGGTGAATGACTCCGCAGTTTCGTATAACGTACGAAACGTTTTATCACCCTCTAGCCACGACTTATTCGAAGTCAAAAAGTGATTTCTAAGATAATTTTTCTATTTATCCAATAATTTCGCAGAAAATCAAGAAATAGCAGCCTTAATATCCTTCAACAACTGCTTCAATATGCTTCCTAGATCATGTTTCATCGCAATAATAATAATAATATTCATTTATTTCAGAAAACAAAGGTTCCATAGATTAGAGAATTTCACTTAGGTATAAAACTAAAATTAAAATATCATAAGTTAAATAACTGCAAACAAAAAAATAATAATAAGAATGAATGTCAAAAGAAATATTACTAATATAACAATTTAAACTCTAAAAATAAAATAAGAAATAATGCAATAATTAACTTAAAAAACAAATCATATTAAACTAGAACAAATAAAATAAATCAGATCAAATTACATTAAATCAAGTCAAATTAAATTAAATTAGATCAAATTAAACTAAGTCAAATTACACTAAAACAAATAAAATAAAATTACATAAAATTAAACCAAGCAAATTTAAAAATGAAAATAGGCCTCACCCTACCAGTATAGCCGTCCAATGGCGGCTGATAGGACACTCGCACTTCCCAGCCACTGCTCTCAGGATACTATTATTGCTGCCGCATACTCTATTCATAATAGAAAATACTTTTTTTGCGCATGATGGCATAAAAGTCATTAGTTCGCGCCTCAGCAAACATGCCAGACGCACTGCAGCGCCACGGCAGTCTCAAAAGCATCCTGAAAGCATTATTGTACTGGACCCTTAGAGCATTGTAGGCCTTCTGTGTATATTTCACCCATAGGCTGCCAGAGTAAAAAGATTGGCAAAAAGCTTTAAATATGGTTATCTTTACTTGCGTTCAGCAATAAAACTGAAAAGCGCAGTATTTCTCCCATCCCTGGAATTTCCACCCATTCTTCAAAAACCTTAATTTTTATACAGCAATAATTAAAAATGAAAAAGCAAATTCGAGCAGACAAAAATACGTGAACTCAAAACTGCAATAATGAATCTCTCGCCTGATAAAATAAGCAGCGCGGGGAAATGGGGGGATTTTTACTTATCGTCTTTTACATTAAAAATTTTAGATTTATTTTAGTAATATATTTTAAATCACACGATTTTTCTTAATAACACGTTAAACAATGTGGCATATAATAATTTAAAAAAAAACTACGTATCCTTGGTTATGGAATAAAATATGTTCGTTTTACACGCTTCAACGGAACTAATTTAATTTACTAACCCTCATTGCGAAAGTTTTGACACATTTCTTAAAAAAACATTGCCTGTTATTGTAATAAGCAACTCTGATTAACCTCATTACCAGTTTTCGGAATTGTTGATGTTGTTTTTGTCCAGCTAGCTTGTTCTAGGCGGGACACTGTGGGCTGCTAGACCTCCATTTTTATTCAGTTGACACTTAGAAGTACCAGAACTATAGGAAAAACAGATGCAGGTCGTTCCTTCGCTTTGACGCCCTGAACTAAATACGAATTGTCGTCGAAGCGTTGTATTCAACTCTCTGGAATATTTTGAAGAGATGGGTCACCCAGTCTGCACCTTCGTAGTTTTATCGTAAAATTGTCGTTTTATCTAAGTAGTTCACTCGTGCTTTATTTTCCATCTTACTGAGAGGAGGTGAAACACTGAAAGTTTGGTAGATAAGTCGGGAATAGAAATGGCTATTAATTTTAGACTTTTTATGAATAAAACACTATAAGAATCATCGCATGGATAAGTTGAACATACCTATATTGGAAAGTGAATAACTTTCTTGGATAGAACTTTGTTGCTTTATTTTATTTGACAAGAGAGATGTAATAGTTTTATTTCACACTTAAATAAAAACTCACAAGCTACAAGACAGAAATTCAATAGTGACATTTTTGAAAGTGGCAATTATGCCTTGAAGAGATGACGCAGACTTAGGAAGAAGTTACATAGGCGTTATGATACTATGAAATTGCAAACTATAATCACAAATTGTTGACCAGTAAATAAGTAGAAGAGTTGTAAATTGGGCCTTTTATTGCATCTAAAACCACCTCATACCTACCTAACACCGACGTTCGATAATATACTAAAAGCTGAATGCCTAAACGACAGCTTAGCACAATAATGTCACTAAGGACTTGCCTCATGTCGGAACTGTCAAGAGTTCAAAATATATATAAATACGATAGAAATTGAAAAAAAACTAAAAAACTAAATGAAGTACTTACGAGCTCTTTAATGTGAAATGCCAAATAAGTTCCTAATAACTCTAACTGGCTATCGTATTTAGTACAAATAAGTTTTCCTTTTTAAAACCATTATTTTGAAAGACTTTTTTTATAAATGCCGAAATAAAACAGCTCATAGGAAATACATTGTGGTATTTCATAGCCTATAGTGGCTTATAACAAATTACAAGAACTAGAGTAGTTCTGTAGTTTGTGCAAGTCATACCAAAAAGTTTTAAGATGTTACAAAGATTACCTTGAACATACAAGAAGTCCACTGTAACCTTTTTTTTTTTAAAAAAAAACTTTAACGCTACAAATCAATAAAACTTTGCACAGCTCTACTTCAGCGCAACTTTGAAAAACTACTCACAACATTACATCACTCACAAACACTTCACTTCGTAACTATTCCTTTGAATAACGACATAAAGGACTTTGTAGGAGTTCTCTATAATGCATTTTTTCAATGCAACTTAAGGTGGCAGACGAAATGTTTTTTCTTGAAATGTTAGCACCTTAACACCCCGACATAAGGTCGCGTATTGCATAGAAATCGCCACCATCGACACCGCTCAGATACTGAAATCGTTTCAAAAATCGTATGTAATTTTTGAGTAACCAAAGTTCATAAAATAATGTGAAGATTGTATTTATTTCTAGGCATATGGATTTCATAACTACGTGGTAATTTAAGAAAAAGTATTTTTTAGACGTGTTTTCGAAAAAAAAACTATCGAGTCAAAATCATTCAATCATGTTTTGGAGCAAGCAAAGTTTAGATAAAGATATAAATTTACACATATCTAAATTTCAGATTTAAATTCCGCTCGACTTGTCATATTCTCATAGTATTTTTTTCATGTCGCCTTAAGTTAAAACCGTGCTATGTTCTTGTAATTTTTAGAAATACTTCTGAATAATTCGAACTCGTGAAGGATCATATTTGTGGTAAGAATCTCACAAAAAAAACTTGAAAATTACAATGAAGTTTTGAAATAGTTTTACGAATGTTGAGAAATATTTTAAATCTAAGTTTAACTCTGTTATGAAAGAAAAGAAAGAGCAATCTTTGTCGCTTGTAAACAAAGTCGTTAACATTAAGAAGTCATATCGATAAGATGCTATTTACTACAATGCACCTTCAAGAATATTAAAATAAAACTATTATTTTAGTCAAAATATTTTTGTCATACAGCTAAAACCACATATCACCAAAAGTACCAATAGTAAATTCATTTTAGATTTTTTAGCGGATTTTTTTTAACTTTGTTTTTTTGGTTGAGGTGAGTACATTACAATTTAGAACTCTCCCTTCCCCTTCGGGTTCCACCACACACCCCCGCTTCCCTCGAAATAGTTGCGTTCACGTAATAACTAAAACAAATGTGAACTTTATTTTGAGACACATTGTATATAATAATCACCTAACCTAAAGGTATAAAATAGCGGCAACAAAACAAAGTTAAAAATTTTGATGCTGGGGGGAAAACATTGAAATCTAGAATGACCTACAATATTATCATAGCTTTTAAACAAATTTGAATATATTCATGTACTGCACAATACATCCATAAATTATTTCTTTTATTTGTCAACATTTATAGTTCTGCTTTTACTTATTACTTTTATCCAAGTATTTTATAAACATAACAAAAGAATTAAGATTTTAATGAGTTCAGAAACGTGGACAACCCTCAACTCAACTTGGAATTGGCTTGTTCTCGTGACTTGATTAAGTGAGAAACTTTATCGTGGAACTCTTGAAATGCTTGCTTGTACACTAACTAAATAAAATTGTATATTTCCAGGTCCATATAAAATTCTACACGGCGTTTTGAGTCCTGTGATTGATGTTCCTGGTGACAAAACTTGTATACCAGGACCCAATGTATATTCTCTAACAAATTTTAAGTATAAGAGACCACCTGCATATACCTTAAAAGCAAGGGCCAGACCACCATTTGTACCCCACGATGCGTGGACGCCATCGCCAAATATGTACAAACCGCCGCTTGCTTCTTACAGAAAGTAAGTTAAATGTATTTTAGAACTAATAGTATTACATAAACAAATTTTGTTGCCATGTAGTTGTTTGATTGTTTGGAAAAAATATATATTTAACTGCTTTTGAAACGAAGACTCAACCGTGGTTTACGCTGACCTAGACCTGGAGGTGCACTTAGCCAAAGCGTTTACCCGTAGAAGTAATTATAAAGCCCGGTGACAAAGAAGATGGCCAATTATAAAATTTTAAAAGACAAACCTTGTTAATTACGGTTATTCACCAATGCGCAAAACCTCTACCTCTATTAAAGGAGAATACAGTAGGTACCTACCTACATTAAATTACTCGATTGGCAAGCAATCTGAGTGGTGGTAAGTTAAAGTCGTTAACAATCCCATAGCCTATTCGTAGTAAAATACTTATTTTCATACCTAGATAGTAAGCCTTTTTCTGGCATATTTGAAGACTAGCTATTTCGTGTGTTTTTACCAGCGCAATTAATCCATGTGCTATTCCAGACTTTGCACTATCGCTATGCCAAATTTCATCCAAATCTATTGACCCGTTCTGCCGTGATTGAGAAACAAGCATCCATATATCCATCCAAACTTTCACAATCATAATATTAGTAAGTTAAGCAAATAGCATAAGTATAAGGAAACTAGCTGACCCGGCAAACGTTGTTTTGCCATATAAATAAAAAAAAATAGATGTTGGCCGATTCTCATAGATACCGGATAAGCACAAAAAATTTCATCAAAATCGGTCAAGCCGTTTCGGAGGAGTATGGCAACAAAAACTGTGACACGAGAATTTTATATATTAGATTAATTGGATTCACTCCACAATCTTCAGATACGGTTCATACGCTTAACGATTAATGGTGGTTTTTAATATTGCATCTTTATCAAAAATCCTTCTTTGTAAACACTCAAAATTATGGGCGTTACCATGACAACCAAAATCTAGATTTGTTTTTGTATGAAAAAAAATTGTAGTTTAGATTGAGACACGATATTGAAACCAATCGTAAATCAAATTTAGTTTTAATATAAAAATCCAATTTAATTTTATTTAAAACAGTTGAGATCAATATAATATCGATTGTTTTCAATATACCCAATGCGTACATTTCATTTTACGCTTAAAGTTATGGAGGTACTTAAATACCTTAGAAAAAGCATTCTTAAGTGAGTGTAAAGCCTTAACATCGATTTCTACTTCAACCCCTTTTTTATATCTTAAGATTCCATAAGCAGTTGCTTAAGCATAATGCGATATTAATTGAAATTGCAAATCTAGAGAGTATTTTAAGCTTCTAAATAAATGTGAATTTATATACCTGCGGTCCAAATAGTTGCTTGAAGGAAAAGGTGTATTATTTCTTTCAAGAAAAGAGTTGGCAGCAGTCCATTCCCTAAGGATGTAGTGGTGAACTACCCACTTCTTAATATAGTTGCTTGCTATGTAATCGGTTGTAACTGTCGTTTAACTTGGTTAAGCTATAGCTTAAAAAGCCAAATAAAACCAAATTAAAAAATTTTAGTTAAATAAATTATAATACTTAATAATTAAAAACCTAGTTGCAGTAAAAAATACTTTGTACCCATTCAGTATATTCATGTCAGTAAAACTAAAACAAAACCGTCAAATACATTAAATGAAAGCCGTATTTTTTTATTTCAAATTTCGAACGCAGCAGCTTTGAATTGAACTATAACCGAACAACAGGTTTAGCAATTTTGCAATGCTTGATAACCGGGCATGCATCACTATCAGGTAGCCTGCCAACGATAGTATCAATCAATATTCGGCAATCATCTCGGTAATACAATATTTGTAGATCGTTGTGCCGTAGATTTAGCGATGTCTAGTTAGATAACGTATTTTTGTTCAATTGTATGATAGTCCATGTATCGTTTTTGATGGTTTTTGTTAGTAACAGCTACACGTTATTTCCTTAATGGTACACCTTACTCGATTGGCTAGCGTTGTTAACGTGACAGTAAATTCAACTTTATAATAAACAAGCTGTTGCGCGCGGTTTTACCAGCGCAACTTCGAATCCCGTGGGAATTTCGGGATAAAAAAAATAGTGTGATATTTCAGAAAGTACACTATCACAATCTAGTTAGATAACGTATTTTTACTCAATTGTATGATGTATCGTTTTTAATGGTTTTTGTTAGTAATAGCTACACGTTATTTCCTTAATGGTACACCTTCCCCAACGTTGCACTTGAAATTCGCCAAAAATTCTGCAGTGCTAATATAATTTTTAGACTAGCTGCTTTGCGCGATTTAGCAAAGTGTTCTAGTTAATATTGTCTACAGTTTTCGCGAAAAACACTTTTTAACCGGATTTATCGCGTTCAATTTATATTTTACTTTTTAACTCGACGTTTCGGTGTCTTTGCAGACCTCGTGGTCACGAGCGACTGAGGTATCAGGCGTCTTGACAGTGGAAAAAGTTATACATCATCACCTCCATCTGTTTCTCAGTCTTCGAGCGTAGCGTTGTGGATTGACACAAAACGAGCTGATAGTATCTTGAGTTTTAGGTTCTAATGTTACATACTTATTACAAAGGGGAAGTTATATTAAGTGTAAAAAAATCATAATCACAAATTCCAGCTTCATTATATGAGTATTAAAGATACATGATCGGAGGAAATGACAACAAACAGGCAACGGAAATATTCTCTAAGAAATTATTCAAACAGAGCAGTAGTGGTCCTGGTGTGGGTTTGTTGTAATAAATACAAATTTGCGCCAGCTAAAGATGTTACAATATATAAAAAATGTCTTAATTATTAATAAATCTTACTAATATTATAAATGTGAAAGCAATCACGAGAGAACGGCTTAACGGTTTTGAATGGAATTTGGCACAGTGATAGTGTACTGTCTGAAATATCACATAGGCTTTTTATCCCGAAATTCCCGCGGGATTCGAAATTGCGCTAGTAAAACCGCGCGCAACAGCTAGTTTATTATAAAGTTGAATTTACTGTCACGTTAACAACACTACACAAACACCTTATTAAACCTTTATAAGTCTTACTTCAGTTTTATTTTTTATAAGTTTGTTGATCATTTTATGATCTTAATTATACTTATAAAAAAACAATATAAATAGCCGATTTCTTCCTCAGCCCGTGTGCTTTCATCATCAACCTAATCAAACTATCTATTGTTTCATCTCATCATCACCCATTGCATACTTTTATTTAAAAATCGTAAAGGTTTCACGAAACCATTTACAAAACAAGGAAAAAATAAATTCACTAGTAGCTCAATAGCATCATAGGGAAATTATTAGTATTCAGTGTTAGGTTGCTACCTCACCAATTTTTGTTTTGTTTGCTTCGCGCTTACGAAATTGAAAGTTTTCATATTTAGACAATGCTTTTAGAGTATCTCCTGGAGCAAATAATACTATGTATTTCATTACAAATTATATAGTTTAGATAAGTAAATAAATTTTGGAATCGAAAAATAGAGGACGACTTGAGACCGATCGCCTGCGGTGTCTAGCTAGCCTGCGATAAATGTAGGGTTGCCACCGCAGCAATACATTACAAGGCAACAGAAACACAATACTGATATTGTTAGAATCGATTTACAGCTTGTTATTTACAGAACTTGGATGTACCTATATCAATTTAGTTACAATATAGGTAATGATTATGATATAATAGAAGCAAAAACTATTATTGAACAAGCTACTCTATGTATTAGATCTACGAGTGAGCGTTTGATCATGTAACGTTGTGGATTGGGGGGAGTGTTCAGTTTGTGCCCGGAGTGAAGATTGCTTAAGTTGTAAGTAACCAGACACTCCTACCAAAACACAGGTCACAAAATAAAGATACTCTGAGCGTAAACACCCTAGACTCACCCTCGATCCTACTTATCCAAGATGTAGCGGGGTAGGTCCTACTTAACAGGTCTTGTGATATAAAATAAAAGATGTTAATACTGATAAATATCACAGATTTTATTGTGTAATAGTTCAAGGCGAGTCCTGAGTATCTTTACACAGAGAGCGGTGAGAAAAAAGTTTAACTAGCTCAGGAGAGGGAGTTCACCATACTAAATCACCTCACCGTGTCTGTTATACATAAAAAACAATTTATATAGGTACTTTAAATTACCATGAAGCTAAATTAACAAAATAATTAATAAACTAAGGTTAGTGCTTAAGTCTACTTAAAAACTAACCGCAAGGATTATCTTTTAAAACATTAATTAAAGAATATTCTATCTCTTAATGTCACTACAATAACTAATATCCAGATTCAATATCCAATATCCAATATCAATCTCCAATATCACCACAGGTACTTTCTTTCTTGATTTTATAGGTAAAAAAAAATGTTACCTTATAATTCCTCGCTCAACATTTTACTATTTAAAGCAAATCTGCATGTTACCATGAGGATTTCATGATCTTGTGTTAAATCATGTAACGAACAGCTTCAGCAACATTTAAAAACAATGGAAAACTCCACCAGAGTTACTCCTGCAAAGCACCCATATGGTTTCCAATATGGGCAAAATTTCTTTAAACACAAACTGCGGAGACTACATATTACACGTGTAGTGCCTTATTTAAATAAAAGGTTTATTAAATGGGACGATCACAACATCTAGCCAGCAAAGCCGGCCCAAAAAAAAGATTTCACATCTTGGCAGTAGCGGTGCGTTCCGTCCGTCTTGAAGAAAAAAAAGAATGTTGCCAACCTCAAAATTCTAAGGTCGCGAGTTTTAATTTTTATAACCCACAAAAAACTACTACGTTACAATCAATATGCGAATATGTGAGGTCTTTTTTCGTTAGCTCAGTACTTACGTCAAGTTATTTCAATGTGAGAATGCAACTAAAATATTAAACATCTTAATATAGGAACAACTTATCAAAAAGCCCCTTGGCAATATCCGGTGCAAAGGTGCCCATGACGCTCGCTGCATTACCACGCTGGATTGCTATGGCAATTCTTTGCCCCAGAAATGTCTCGGCCCTAGGATCGCATTCTTTTTCCCTTAGTCGACGGGACGGCCGATTGCTTTTATCATTACGACCTTACCATTTAAAGACGATCTCTACCAGTCAATAAAATTTAAACCCCCGTTTTAGAGAAGAAAAAAGATTATATGGATATCGGAGATATTGCTACCAGACCATTACGTAGAGATGACCTTTTTAAAAAAAAAGACCCAAAGGATTAAAATTTTGTCCGTCTGTACGTCTGTTACAGAATTTTCATTAAAAAATTACATCATCTTTGAAATTTTCACAGATGATGTAATTTTTTTGTCGCTCTAACAACATGTACTAAAAAGTAGAAAAAAAAATAATAATAAAGGAGGCTCCCATACAACAAACACACCGCAGCTTCCTACAGTTATCAAACGATGGTTGCTGTTTGTATATTAAAAATCCCAAGTAATTATCTGATATCTGTGTCATATAATGGAAGTACTATCTATTATCTTTTAAGTATTTTTCTTGGTGGTAGGATCCCTTCTGGGTCCGCCTGGCTAGCGACCACCCTTTATATAAAGTCTGCCGCCAAATGTTACCGCTCCGGCGGTAATGTGTTCCGGCAATATTGTATAAAGAGCCAGTTCCTTCCTAATCCCGTGTGCTTTCATCTACGACCTCATCGTCACTTACCATCAGGTGAGATTGAGGTCAAACGCGGGTTTAGTCACTAATAAATAAAAAAAAAACAGTGTACAGGATGGAGGCTTTCGTATGCGAGTCCGATTTGCATATAGCTGGAATTTTTTTCCACTAAACATCGGAAAATCATTGCGATAATAATAATTTCGTTTAAAAAACCGCACTCAAATCAGTTCATACCGCTGGAAAACACCATGTTGAACTTATAGCACACTGTTCTCTGTATTTCTTTTTAAATATATTTTTGGTCTTAACGTTTAAATATTGCTAGCTAGCATATCAGACAAATGACATTGACATTCACAAATGACAGTCACAGCTTAATTAATGTCGTTTAATCTTCAGCACTTTGCGTAACCTAGTATTTTAAAATAACGAAGAATTTAGATGCTTCCAACTAAACATTAGTTTAAGAATTAATCATTAGGTAACATTAAAATTTATTGGTAACTTAATAAATAGAAAGTTCTTTGACTGTTATACAAGAGTCTAGACCATACACTTAAAGAATCTATTTATTTTAACCTATACAAAACAGCTAGTGTGAATCGCGATTACATTTTACTAGTAGATACATTGGAAATTAAATATGTTAACTGGATACTTAAATAAATATATTGAATATCATATTGCGTACTTATTGACTACGCATGTACGTTGAATGTATATTTTGTATCCCAGGCTGCACTAATTTAATAACCAATGTCAAGCTGCATTCGCTAGCGTAGGCATATTTTTTTTCATTTATTATCATTTTAATAACAAAAAGAATTTTAAAATATACATTTTCATAGTGCATCAATAAACCACGAAGGTTTGTGAATATGCAAATAGTCTACTTCAGTACAAAACTTTCTTATAACTACTTTACATATAAAACATTTTTATCAATTTATGTAAGTACATTTTTCAATTTTCAAGTGGTGCACTGGCAAAATTTATTTTATACCATCACAACACATACATAGTACCTAAGCTAATTAAATTATTATTTTAATATACCGTTACTGTTTATGTTGTTCAAAGTTCGAGATTAGGCAACTAAAACGCCAATGTTTCGAACACTTAAGTTCCTTAGCAAGTACGGCTTTAGTTTTATTTTAATATTTTTAGGCGTCAAGCTGTCGCGTAGTTCCTGAGGTAATTTATTAATAAGTCTAGGAATGATGTGGGTAGTCGTTCTCTTGGCATAAACATTATTTATAATTTATTACCTCGATCAACTTCTATAACAGAAATATTATTGCAATTTAAGCTTAAAAAAATTATATACATGTTTTCGGGTACACAACGAATGATTACGATACCGCTGTGTGTGCGTTATAAGTTTTCAGTGCCAGTTTACAAAGAAGTGTGCCCCAAGTCCCTCCCTTTTTCTAATACAAAACAGTATTAAATCCGTACGGCAAACATATAATTTAAATGTATGTTCCCTGATGCAAAAAAAGTTTTAAGTTCATTATATGGCTTAAGCACAAAATACAATAAACCAACGTATCAAAAATAATTTCAAAATTTTAAATCGTGCTATAGATTCTATTTTGAATGATGAAAAACTGCTAACAATAAAATAGTCTGCTTTATTAATATGCTCATAAGAGAAATATTTTTTTGATTGCACTGTATTCAAAAGAAACTAACATAACAAAGAAGGTCATTACAGGTGGCCCATTTTGGTACCGAGGTACACATCGCGGTTTATAACACCGTACTAACCACTGAGTACAACTGCATTTACAGTTTTGGTCAAAGATGAAGTTTGAGCCAAGAAAACAATATTTTTGTGGGCTTCACGCGCAAGCCATTTTCTCTCAAATATGTTATCTTTAACTGTCAAGTCGAACTGTCAACTTCGTGTTCATCAACTCGACTCGACATTTACTTTGTTTATTTTTGTTGTGGCTTTGTTATTATTAATTATTTTATATTTTATTAATTTCATCTTTTTAATAAATAAATCAGGAAAACACAGCACAGCAATCGAAAAGAGAGCACCCCGGAACACAGAAACGAACGGAATAAACATTTCTTTGAATAACAGATAGCCGCCATTTTGATATTTGCCAACAGAAGGACAAAACGTCAGAGTCAAAACCGTTTTTTCTAAGCTGGCTGTGTTCATGTTCACCGTGATTGTTTCCTTAGTTTATTACAACCACAGATTTGAAAGTATTATGTACAAGTACAGATAGAACACATCAATATTATAGGGAGTTTGGAATGCAAGCTTTTCTGCCGCTTGGCGGCGCTTATGTGCTTGAGTTTTTTTTGGGTGGACTATGCAATATAGTGGTTTTTTATTATTATTGTTGATAAATATTGTTTTTCATTTGTGAAAGGAAGGCTGCTAATTTTACAGTACAATGGCAACGAACTAACGAACCACTAACTAAAGCAATCAAAAACCAACTCTTGCTAGTTATTATTATGTTTGATAGTTATAAAGTTATTTGTCGAAATATGTGAATCATGAAGTCTATTAAGCATCACAACAATTCAGTTACATAAATGATAAACTTAAGTTCACTTGACGCTACTTTTGAGTTTGCAAGAAAACACAGCAGATATGTGCAGTTTACAACAGATATGCTTAGGACTTTTTACAAGACGGCAGCGTTTTGTGATCAAATGGCGAATGATTGTCTATCACTCACTCAATTCACTCATATTAAGTTGTTATTGCCAGTAAGTGGCGCCACCAAACGTTAAAATGGTGCTATGGCCAAACTCTTGAAATTGAATAAAACGCTTTGATTGTCAATGCCGTGGTTACAACTTTCAATAATTTATGTCATAAAGTTAATCCTCTCTTTTGAAAATATTTGCATATTTACGAGTTCCTTTAGTCTTCACCTACAATTTGGTGCCCATGTACCTCACGGTACTAAAATGGGCCAGCTTGTATGGCGACAAATTGACCTCTTTTGGATGTATTAACCTACTTTTTGTAACCTCAAGTTTTTTTTTTCAAGAACTGCTCCAGCCTACTCTCTTGGGAGCATACAAAAAATTATAAAATCGACAGAAGTTCCCGGCCCAGGAGTACACGACCCCAAGTACGAATATGTGATGAAAAGAAAGCCAGCGTTTTCGTTTGGAGCTCCACATAGAAAATCGAAACCACCAAGTACACCAGGGGCTACACACTACTGTGAGAAAAAGGTAACGTTTATCAATTTGTCAGTTCATCATGTCTCATGGCAACGTAAATTTTGTTGTGAGACATAGTGAACATTTTTGTGTATATTTGTATAGGTATACATATAAAATATTATCCTTTTACATACATACATAACGTCACGCCTGTATCCCTAATGGGGTAGGCAGAACACCAGACACTATAAAACCATCTGATGTCACGTTTGACAAATTTGGAGGTATTGTGATGATGGAGAGAGACTTGCAGTGATAGGGGGTCAGCCTATCGCCCAGGAAAACGTCAATAAAAAAATCTCCGTCCCTTAACTGACTTTTACAGTATGCCCGGGAAGAGAAACAGCTGGAACATTCTATGTTTTTCTTTCGCTCCCAGTCCAGCATGGAAGTTTATATCTTTTTATAAACTACAAAAAGCAAAACTTTACAACCAGTTGCCTTTTCGTGGCAAAGCAACTCGTCTTTATATGTATTAGCATATTTTTTTTATTTATTAGTGTAGAAAACAGCTGTAAATAACGTTTGTTTCTTAACTACTGTAACTAAATTGACTTGCTAATTCTTCTGAATTAATAACTCCAAAACACTAGCGATGCAGGATTTTCTCCTCAAGAAGCAAGGAGAGTATCGAAAAATACAAACACACACTCGGAGCACAATGAAGATTACATGATGACATTCTGCTGCTGACTTTCTTTGAAACAGTTGTTTTCATATTGATAAAGAATCAATACAGAAACAGATTAATATTTTTATTAACATTTCATTACTGGCAACCAGATGTCACCTCGAGGTGAGGTCACCTTGACACCACGGCGCATATAATAAATTTAATCAATGTAATCAATATATATGGTTGTCTGTAAGAAATCGCTCGTCAGCGATAAGGCCGCTAGTAGTACTTACTCAACACACTGTTTTTTTTTTCTCATTCACTATCTGTACTGTATACTGAAGTGTAAATAAATAAAATAAATAAATATAAAACTGTTCCGTTACTGACTGAGTGACTGAGGTACTGAGTGACTGACGACAACGTACAGCCGTAACTACTGGGCGTAGAGAGTTGAAATTTGGAACATACATTCTTTAGGGGATGGCATGGTCTCTTAAGTAAGCTTCCAGCATATGGCATTCAGTAGGGGTGCACTAAGGAAGGAATTCCCGAAATTCCCACGGGAACTGGAAATATAGGACTTTTTAGTTTGTATGAAAAATCTTATTCCTTGAGTGCACCGATGTGAAACTTGGTGTAAAGGTTTTTCAATGTGTGTCTGGTTGTGTTATGAAAGGAATTCCCGAAACTCCCACGGGAACGGGAAATATATGATGTTTTAGTTTGTATGAAAAAATCCCATCCCTTGAGTGCACGGATGTGATACTTGATATAAAGGTTCCTCAATAAATGTCCCACGGGAAGGGGTTGGACTTTTTAGTTTGTATGAAAAATCTTATTCCTTGAGTGTACGGATGTGATACTTGGCATGAAGGTTCTTCAAAGAGTGTGCTACGAAAAAAAATCCCAAAGTTCCCACGGGCACGGGAAATATATGATTTTTAGTTTGTATGAAAAAAACTTATTATTTGAGTGCATGGGTGTGATACTTGGTATAAAGGTTCTTTCAGTGTGTGTCTGGTTGTATAGTTTCTGAAATTTCCACGAGAAGGGTAGTTAAGCGCATACGAAGTTGCGGGATAAAGCTAGTTCATTATAAATTTCAACTCACTGGCGTTTCATTCAATAGTTTCATCGCCCTCATCAAGGAAATATTTAAGAGCTGTAAAGTTTTGTAAAAAAAAACCAAACCCTTTTGAATAGTCTGCTAAAATTATTATTTATTTAAAAAACCTAGATATTTTCATTAAATCTTACGAATGATAATAATATGAATTTGTTTTTATTCTTTTCAGTTCAAAGTTATTCAGAGGACAGCTCCTGCTCCATCTTTTGGTATAAAACACTCGCCGTACCTTGGCGAACGACGGGAGTTCCGCAAGGAACCCACCCTAGACTTAGAAACGGGAACGTATACATAGTAACGTTATTTTTTGTACATTTGAAATGCCAAGTGGAATCTGTAAACTCTTATTTATGTCTAATCGTCTAACCTTCAAAGTAAAATCGTTGTTTCATTTAATATTGTCCGAAACTTATCTCATATTGTAAATTTTATTTGATGATTGAGTTTTGAGAACCAATAAATCAAATAAAATGTATGTTTATATCCGAAATCATAAAACTGTTTGCGATAATTTCTGTCGTGTTGAATCAGTATCATTTCAAATTACTTTAAAATGTGTTATTAAATTATAAAAAAAATTCACTACTATATCCGCTCTGAAATCAAACGTTAAACGGCATTGTGCATGTGTTTCATTATTATAGAAGTTTTATGATATGCTTTAGTGCAATTTGAATTCCATTAAATGATTGTATTATACTAATTTGTTGTATTTTTTTAATCATCATGGATCTCGCTAGCTACCTGGACATGCCATTTTAAGTTATATTCTTTTACGCGTATTGCTTTTTTATAGGAGTTTAAATATACATGCATTATTAATAAATTAAAAGCAAAACGATTTTTCTTTCAACCCACTTACAATGTTAAATTGTTTTCTTGGAAATTTATAAAATTCACAATGTAAACACAAAATTAAATTAATCTGTGCGTAAATTAGAATGATTGTGTTTAAGCACGAACACAATCAAATCGTTATAAATGATGAGCTGTTTATCAAATTTAATTCTCGATGTTTCAAAGTCACGATTATTTTGTTATTTTAATAAAAATAACACTTCAGAACTTAACTGGACAATGTACGTATTATTTATTTTATGTTGAATATACTTTGATATATTAACCTCCCTTGACATGTAAATATTTTTATTTTTATATTCATTCTGCTTATTTCCACAGAAAACGGCTTTTTGTGTTCTGGATGCAGTTATGTCTGAAAGAAAGCAAAAAATATTGAATCAATTGAAAATAGACAAGCTATAGTTTTTGTGTAGCTTTCTAGAGATTGATTTCGTCCATTTTTTGCTCAAATATGCAAGTGACTTGATTGACTCACTACGGAACTTTAATAAGATCTGGTCTCAAAGTTTCGCAAAAAGCTCAAGTTTCAAAATGGCTAGATACAGTTCAAAATATAAGTAGAATCACCGTTTCCTGCTTGGTTAAAGCGTTAAAGATTTAATTCTACTGGTTTCAACCGTACAACCAATTAAATAATGCTAGTTGACAGTTATACACTTTCAAAACACGCACCAATTGTGGAAACCTACTTTATTATGCAAATTAAAATAAAAGTGCTGTACTTAATCAATCTTTTCCTAGTTAGAATTAAAATACATCAAAGACAGCTTAATCTTAATATTGTCTTAAGTTTTCGCGATTCATACTATTAAATAAAACACTTTTTAACCGGATTTATCGCGTATATTTACATTTTAAATTTTGACTCGACGTTTCGGTGTCTTTTCAGACCCCGTGGTCACGAGCGACTGAGGTGTCAAGCGTCGGATTGATAGATTGAAAAAAGTTATACATCATCATCTCCATCTGTTTCTCAGTCTTCGAGCGTAGCGTTCTGGATTGACACAAAACGAGCTGACAGTATCTTGAGTTACAGGTCGTGCAGCTTGCTGGATGTTAGATTTAATGTTTTTCAGGATAGGGTCCCATGTCGGTGATAGTTTCCAACCATCTTCTCTATTGAAATTAGGGTGCTTTTTAATTTCAATCGCTTCTCTGATCATTCTAGGAATGTAATGCTTCTCTCTAGATAAAATTTTCACAGAGTCAAACCTTAAGTAGTGGTTGGGCTTGTCCATGGAATGCTCACAAACTGCAGACTTTGAAGCTCTTCGATTTTTAATATCAGCTATGTGTTCTTTTACGCGGGTTGATACGTTTCTTTTGGTTTGACCAATGTAGGAAAGCCCACAGCCGCAGTCAATCTTGTAAACACCTGGGTCTTGTAAAGGGATGCTGCATTTAACTGAGCGAAGATGTTGACTTATTTTTGAATTAGGTTTAAATATTGTTTTTATTGAAGCGCGCCTAAGAATGTTTGAGATTTTATCTGTTTTACCTTTACAAAAGGTAAAAATGCAGGTTTGCGTTCGACTGTCTGAGGCTTCACGTGGTCACTGCGGCGGCGACGAGGTGGTTTGAGGCCGTTTTCACGAAGCACCTTGACAACATGTTTCAGTTCATCATCAATGTGCTGAGGATCGCAGATTCCATGTGCTCTCTGAAACAAAGAGGAGCCTACGGCGAGTAACTGGCTCGGGTGGTGGTGGGACTTTCCATTTAAATAGCGGTCAGTATGGGTGGGTTTCCTATAAACTGTGTGACTGAGTGTACCATTTGGATTTCTTTTAATTAAAACATCAAGAAAGGCTAACTTATTATCCTGTTCTAATTCCATAGTGAATTGTATTTTAGTATTAAGGGAATTAAGATGGTTTAGAAAAGCAGTTACTTTATGTTGAGGTAAGATTGTATATGTATCGTCAACATACCTCTTGTAGATCTTCGGCACGACGGGTGCCATGTGGAGAGCACGCTCCTCAAAGTCTTCCATGTAGATGTCAGCAACTACAGGTGACACTGGGGAGCCCATAGCAACACCATCAATTTGTAGATAAAACTCATTATTCCACATAAAGTAGCCCGATGTAAGGCATAATTCTAATAATTCTGCATATTCAACAGGCAAATCTGATTCAGTTAGCTTTTTCTTGACAATTTCAATGCAGTCTTTGACAGGTAGTGATGTAAACAAAGACTTAACATCAAAACTAACCATGGTTTCATTGTTTGCAATTTTAAGATGTTTTAAATCACTAACAAATTGGTAAGAATCCTTTACATATGCTCCTGTTTTACCTCTCAATTGTGAGAGTACACCTGCTATATGTTGAGCAAGCTTGTGAGTTGGTGTGTCTATTTGGCTCACAATAGGTCTTAGTGGTACATCAGTTTTATGCACTTTAGGTAGCCCATACAGTTTTGGGGGTTTTACACAAGCTGGGATTAATTTATTCACATCTAAATTTAACCATTCTTTGTGTTTTTGTGTTAATTCGGAAGTTTTCTTCATAATTCTAGAAGTAGGGTCATAGTTTACTTTTTTATAAGTTAATTCATCTGACAAAAGGTTAGTAATTTTTGTGTTATATTCAGATGTGTCCATCACAACAGTGGCGTTTCCTTTATCTGCACGAAGGACAGTTAACTCTTCATTGCTGCGTAAGTTCTTTAATGCAAGTCGTTCTTCTCTAGCAAGATTCGGTTTCGGCAATTTACATCGCCTCAAAACGCCAGAAATATCTTGACGAATACTTTCGGCGTCTTCCTTAGAGATTTTATTCTGAAAGAGACAGTCTTCTACTTTGCAGATAATCTCCTCTGTTGGTATTTTTGATGGAACCGGTGCGTAATTTAATCCCTTGCTTACATAAAGTAACTGCTTTTCTAAACCATCTTAATTCCCTTAATACTAAAATACAATTCACTATGGAATTAGAACAGGATAATAAGTTAGCCTTTCTTGATGTTTTAATTAAAAGAAATCCAAATGGTACACTCAGTCACACAGTTTATAGGAAACCCACCCATACTGACCGCTATTTAAATGGAAAGTCCCACCACCACCCGAGCCAGTTACTCGCCGTAGGCTCCTCTTTGTTTCAGAGAGCACATGGAATCTGCGATCCTCAGCACATTGATGATGAACTGAAACATGTTGTCAAGGTGCTTCATGAAAACGGCCTCAAACCACCTCGTCGCCGCCGCAGTGACCACGTGAAGCCTCAGACAGTCGAACGCAAACCTGCATTTTTACCTTTTGTAAAGGGTGTCACAGATAAAATCTCAAACATTCTTAGGCGCGCTTCCATCCAAACAATATTTAAACCTAATTCAAAAATAAGTCAACATCTTCGCTCAGTTAAATGCAGCATCCCTTTACAAGACCCAGGTGTTTACAAGATTGACTGCGGCTGTGGGCTTTCCTACATTGGTCAAACCAAAAGAAACGTATCAACCCGCGTAAAAGAACACATAGCTGATATTAAAAATCGAAGAGCTTCAAAGTCTGCAGTTTGTGAGCATTCCATGGACAAGCCCAACCACTACTTAAGGTTTGACTCTGTGAAAATTTTATCTAGAGAGAAGCATTACATTCCTAGAATGATCAGAGAAGCGATTGAAATTAAAAAGCACCCTAATTTCAATAGAGAAGATGGTTGGAAACTATCACCGACATGGGACCCTATCCTGAAAAACATTAACAGCCGGTTGTTCCAAGTTTATACTTTTACGAATTCGTAAAAAAAAATGTAAAACGTAAAAGTATCCCGTAAAAAGAGTTGCACCACATTTCTTTTATACTTTTTACAGTTACTTTTCACGTATACTTTATATGGAGCTCAGACCCACCTCATAACGTAAAAGTATATTTTTTTGATTGGAAAATGGAAAATAGCCTACAGTACGTGTGCTAAATTTGGTTTAATTACAAAAAAAAATACTTTTATTGCACTCTGTTAAATAATAGGCCTTTGTGTCGTATTTAAACCTTATATTTTTCGGTATTACAAGTGTAAATGGTTTTAATTGTAGAAATTGATTTAGTGCGTATTCGTGTGCGTAAAGCTTAAAAGTTCGTTGCGTATAAAAGTTCCTCCTCTCCAAAGGATTCTTTCACAGGCTTCTTTCATCCGTTACCTTGCGTTCCAACATAGTATTTCTTAAACCGTAGGGATGCGTTCTCAACATGCCCCCGGCCTTGGAAGTACCGACTTCCAATAGAGAAACACCTTATTTCATTTGTATCATTGCATTCTATAGGTAGTGGTCAAATTTTAGAAAAAGATCTACGTATGATGCTGCCTGTAGCCATTCGTATAGAAGCTACTCTCGACACTCCGTCTTTCCCTGGGTAGATCGCGATGATTCGTCCCATGCACCACTTGAGGGGGGGCGAGTTGGGGATCGGTTTTGGATTACACATCTGGAATTTAGGTTTGGGGTGGAGGGGGGGGGGCAAAGGGGGGTCTCCCCACCACGATGCGGAGTTGCGGAAATGGCTAGTTTTTTTTTTTATGAATTTTGAAGTTTGTTATTTATAACCTCAAAAATAGGGTTATCAATCACTGATTAGGGGTGATTTTGGTAAAACTACAGTATATGGACCGTCGAATTTAGGGGGGGTGAGGGTGAAAGGGGGGAGGGGAGGTGGTTGGTTGCCTCCCTCTCTGCGGATCCTTGTAGTAAGTGAGAAAATCGAAGATAACATTTTGGGGTTAGACTCGGTTTTGT
Source organism: Stenoptilia bipunctidactyla (assembly GCA_944452665.1). Classification (NCBI taxonomy): domain Eukaryota; kingdom Metazoa; phylum Arthropoda; class Insecta; order Lepidoptera; family Pterophoridae; genus Stenoptilia; species Stenoptilia bipunctidactyla. Next base: position 18,732,610 of record OX101726.1, read on the forward strand.
GCGTTTATTAAAAAAAACTAACCTCGGAGGTTAATGCAAGGAGCTCCGCTTTGCTTCGCTCCTTCCTACCTAACCTCCTAACCTAACCGGTCCATGTCGGTCTGTGACACAAATTGTAAAAGTTACAATCATTAAGTTAATACTGGACTCATCGTTTATAAGGGCGAACAACATACGTTTTGTTTTGTACGATAATAATTGAACATTTCACTAGTACGCATATTAATAAAACAACAATATTTTTTTATTATTTATTATATTTTATAAACTTATTTTATTACATTTAACAATTCCATAACTTGGTCTTTTATATACATATTTTAGCAAGTAACGCCTCCACTTGTATTCAACTATAATGTCAGCAAAATTTTCTGGGTGGTTATAATTATCTTTATAGAAAAACCTTTTAACCACCCGCCACTGAGACTCAATCCTTTGGGTGTGCATTCCATCTTCTGCCACAAATGGATTGTCTGGATATACGTTTCGTTTTACCAAGCAATCATATAAATTGAATTTTTGTATGTAAAATATCGTTTCAGTATAGGAAATTTCAAACACGTTAAAAAACTATGCATCTCTGCAAAACAAGAGGGGTATCAATCAAAAGGGGAAACCCACCCCTACATAAATAAACCCATTTCAATCCAATTTTCCAGATGTGTAATTCAAAACCCCACCCGCGAGTTGTCCTCCTTGACAAGAACAAGCGTATTTTCTTTCAAGGTGTCTCAAAAGTTATTCCATTTCACCCGGATTTGTAGCTCCGATACATATTCCTTTGACCACCGAGTCCAAAAGTGCTGCCTGGCCTGCTCTATTCGCTGGTAGCGCGACAGTCGGTGTGGCAAAGCTTCATATAATCCCATTAATTTTTTAATTGGTGCGATTTTCTGGCAAAGGAGCATGCGGGATCGCTATTAAATTCATTGGTAATGGCGCGCCAGGCATCTTCCCTCTGCTTAGGTGTAACTTTACCTGAAAAAATGTACATGATTTAACACTTATATGAGTTAATTTTTTTTAAAACAAAAGGTATCATGCCTGTTTGTTTATTTAATAAAATATGTTTATATTTTTTATCAGATTATTGAGTAAATTCAACTCATCTTCATTGAATTTAGCACTTCGTTGTTTCAAACAAAGAAACACAATAAGCTCGGTATATTTATATATAGGTGCTGGAGATGTTGTACTTACTTTTCCAGCGCAACATTATCTTCAGATATTATCCATTATACTATTTTAATGCAAAAAAAAAACAAACAACTTTAAAAACTATAAACAATTTATTAAGTTTGTTTTTGACAATCATATCACAATATTGAATGCATTGTCTGTCATACAGTCAGCCAATCACGATAGTTTATTTTGAAAGGTATAACAGGTCTTGCCACGTAAAAAAATAGTAATAAAAAGCTACCAAGCTGAAATGGAAGAATAAACGTCTTTGACGCCTGGCTACTTTCTATACTGTTACTTTTATAGGAATTTTGTTAGAGCAACAGAAATTTACGAATTCGTAATAGCAAAAGTAGTAGTTTACGTAAAATGTAAAACGGAATTTGTAAAAAAGCAGATGATTTGGAACAACCGGCTCCTCTTTGTTTCAGAGAGCACATGGAATCTGCGATCCTCAGCACATTGATGATGAACTGAAACATGTTGTCAAGGTGCTTCATGAAAACGGCCTCAAACCACCTCGTCGCCGCCGCAGTGACCACGTGAAGCCTCAGACAGTCGAACGCAAACCTGCATTTTTACCTTTTGTAAAGGGTGTCACAGATAAAATCTCAAACATTCTTAGGCGCGCTTCCATCCAAACAATATTTAAACCTAATTCAAAAATAAGTCAACATCTTCGCTCAGTTAAATGCAGCATCCCTTTACAAGACCCAGGTGTTTACAAGATTGACTGCGGCTGTGGGCTTTCCTACATTGGTCAAACCAAAAGAAACGTATCAACCCGCGTAAAAGAACACATAGCTGATATTAAAAATCGAAGAGCTTCAAAGTCTGCAGTTTGTGAGCATTCCATGGACAAGCCCAACCACTACTTAAGGTTTGACTCTGTGAAAATTTTATCTAGAGAGAAGCATTACATTCCTAGAATGATCAGAGAAGCGATTGAAATTAAAAAGCACCCTAATTTCAATAGAGAAGATGGTTGGAAACTATCACCGACATGGGACCCTATCCTGAAAAACATTAAATCTAACATCCAGCAAGCTGCACGACCTGTAACTCAAGATACTGTCAGCTCGTTTTGTGTCAATCCAGAACGCTACGCTCGAAGACTGAGAAACAGATGGAGATGATGATGTATAACTTTTTTCAATCTATCAATCCGACGCTTGACACCTCAGTCGCTCGTGACCACGGGGTCTGAAAAGACACCGAAACGTCGAGTCAAAATTTAAAATGTAAATATACGCGATAAATCCGGTTAAAAAGTGTTTTATTTAACAGCTTAATCTTTTTTTATTCACTTTATTCAATGGTACTCGACGTTGTAGTTAAGTATTAATTTATTCAAAAGAAGTTTACGCTTTGTAAAGTGTATTTTAATGTCAAAATCTGCTTAATTCCAGCTTGCGTGGTCGCCATTTTGTTTAAAATGCGATCAAAGTTTGGCGGGTAAAGTTTCGCGGGCAAGCACCTATTTGCATGCAAGGGAATGTTACCGGTCATTAACTTGCAGACGCAGCCTATCAAGAAGCTAACCTAACTAGAACATTAAATTGTATTTTTTTTTGTAATCAAAAGCTTTATTCTCAATGTTCAGAACTTACATAACCTTTTTTAAAGAATTTCAATTTTGTCTAAAGTTTTTACGGATCTACTCATTAAATAAGGAACGTTGGTAACCTAGTTATATTTAAAAAAAAACAATTTCCTACACAAACTTAGTCACAAAAGTGGTAATAGAACCCATACATCGAGTTAAAGTCTAAAATAAAATTAAACGAGCTAAAAAATTACATCTGTTAAAACCGCTTTTTAATCTTAATTTATTAACTTATCTTTACTCTCAGGCCCAGGAACGCAAGGTACAAAGCTTCAGCTAAATTTATTTTAACTTGGTACACAGCATTATCTAAGCCCAGCCAGCGAACCAAACTCTATGAGAGTATTTGAGTTGGTTCAACAAATGAGTGAAACGGATGTAACTGCGAAACCCAATTGTGGTCGGACAACAAGTTAAGGGTAATTGCATGTAAAGACCGTGTGCTTTTAATTAGGGTTTTTACTTCCAGACTCATTGAAATTTATTTTGTGTTTTAAATTGTGGAAGCCTTAAAATTTGTAAGATTATTAAAAAGGCAAGTGTGAGTCGGATTCATGCACCGAGGGTTTTAAATAAAGTTTTAGTTTAGATAATCGTAAGCAATTGCGGACGTTAACTACAAAAATAAGTTTGTAACGGTTGTTTTTGCTTCAAGGCATTGCAGACCTAAGTTTTTGATATTCATTTGTTTATAATTCACAAAATCCACAGACCTTAGAACTACATAACTTAAAAAATATAATATATGTCTCTCACGCATTCTTGAGAAAACAGGACCTGATTGACCTGCAGTCTGACAGATTACGAAGTGATCCTGAGATGCTCCATAACTTTTTCTAAGTTACGGAACCCTAAATAATCAACAACACAACAATCTTACCAGCATAAAAGCCTTCATTTAAAAATGCATATGAACTACCGCTTACTCGTTTCTATAAGCCAAATCTAGTCATACATATCTATGCGTTTCCTAAAGCAGCTGAATTTAAATACGGCCCTCGATAGCAGCATGTCTGTGATTGGTGCGCTGAGCTCCGGACGTTATCTTGCTTTTAAACAGATGTTTACTGAGATCGCTGCT